>JANEYF010005838.1:0-110650 GCA_029963845.1 Rhamnusium bicolor
AAGACGTCCCAACGCCCAGATCACCGACAGACCTTAATTTACATATACCTAAACCTTTAATACTAAACTCTGAAAAAAATAATTTTCTGATTGGCCCGTCCTCGACGCGAGCCACAGCCTACATATAAATATTACACACACCGATCATCTTAGATCATCATTTGACATAGGAAATCTAACAGGACCAGGCGTCTCATTTATGCAAATTTTCCAGAAAGTTCCATTCTCGAATATTCTCACACAATATAAATATTTCACCAACTTCTCCCAGTCAAAGCAGTTTTAGCCCAACTACTCAATCAAACAAACCTAAGCCAACAAACGGCTCTGAATACATACTTAATTAATCTATAAGCCCGTATATGTATATCATTAACTTGTGCAGTAGTCTTAAGTGGTGATCCCGGTATCCGTAAAAAGTGGTGTGAAATTAACTAAATTTGTGAATATCAGGTGTTACCAAAAATAATAAGTTTGCTTTTGCCTTTTTGGATTCTAGCCTAAACATTTTGTAAGTGGTATTTATTTTTAGTTAAATTTGAATTATAGGTTAATTGCAAATATCCGAAATAAAGTTTTGTTAGTTTTGATTATTGAATATCATAGTATTAAGTAAACTTTAGATTATTCCATCAATAAATAAATAACTGATTATTTTCCTTGTAGCTTAATTAAAACATTTTTGTATAAGATATTAAATCAATAAATTATTGTCTTAATTATTTAACCAAATAATTAGTAGATATTTCGTTGTAAAGAATTACTTCTCAATAAATACTTTAAACGGTTCCCACTGATTTTAAAATATACCTATAGTTCAGGGGCTTATCCCATAAGCGTACTCAAATTATTTGTAATCCTTGTCAATTTTTTACCAAGCAGCTTCTTAGGCTAGCACCAGGTAACTTTAACATTAGGGTTGCACCACCCCTAACCAAAATTCATACATTAATATTCATCATTTTATTTTAATCCTTCCCTGGAGGATATCAAGAGCGATTCCTCAGACAGGGTACCTTGGGCGTCAAGAGTGACCCCTTTTTTGTTACGACACAATATCAGTTTTAACTTAGCCGGGCACAATTATACTAGTCTTCATATTATCCCTGAGAATTAATAAAGGCGCGCACCGAATATTACATTAATTGGATCACCTCAAGGTACTGAACCAAAGGCGTGGTCAACAAAATATATTCAGGGGCGTGCATATGGCGCCCAACGTGGGGCTAGAAAGTAAATCAAGAGAGATTTACACCCAACAAGTGAAGTAGTCACAAAACAGCAACGTTAAGAAGAAATTACAGAAGAAAGAAGGGTCTCGAGAAGAGAGAAGAGCCAACGTAGAAGATAGAAGAAAAGAAGCAACAGAAGATAGAGACACAACGCAGAAGAGAGAAACGATCAAGAATGAATCCAAATATGCCACGAGCCAGAATCTCAACGACGCCGGAAACAGCCGAAAGCGCCCTGAACACGACAGCAACAGCAACAAATGAACAAATGGATTGGACATTCCGAAACCTACCGAGACGAGATAGGAAACCTCAGCCAGCCAGCCAATAGCTCGACGCCAGCCGGAGTACGAGAGCCTGATGGCAACAATGAAGCCGCCCAAATCCTCGCAAGATCGCTAATCAACATGATGAATACCAATGTGCCGAGAGAAACCACAAGTAATGTCAACATTCCACCACCAGTGTTCCATGGAAGGGAGCATGAAGATCCTGAAATATTCCTGCATAGACTAATAAAATACTTCAACAAAAATCAGATACACGACGAAGAAGATAGAGTAGCGATTGCAAGTAGCCAACTAAAAGGAGAGGCAGCTAAATGGTACGAGCACTACCAGAATTTATACATGACCTTCCAGCGATTCCAAGATAGGCTGAAAGGCAAATACAACTCAGCTTCAGTACTAGCCACCGCTAGATCCCGGCTATACGGGGAAAAACAGAAAGAATCAGAACCAGTGGCGGTATTCATTATGAGGAAAACCAGTCTTTTCAATAGACTCGACCCACACATACCCGAAGATACTATGGTAAGCATCATCATAGAGTTATTAAATCCCGAGATAAGGTCCAGATTAAGGACTTCATACTTTCAACAACCCGAGGAACTAATCGAAGCGGCTACAGTCATAGAACAGGATCTGGAAATAATCAGGCAAGCTAACCGCCGACAACAATATAGGGACACCGCTCCACCATATCCTCCACGTGGGTCAAATAATAATCAAAACGCTACTCAGCAAGAACCATACCCACGACCAAGCACCAGCGCCAACATGAGAACTCCTTTTCGTTCTCCCGAACTATGCAGAAGGTGCGACGGTCGGCACTATTTCCGAGACTGTCCACTAAGGCAGGAAAACTTCCAAGGGGTCGGTGGACGAGATCAAACGCCTACCAGAGTCAACACATCCGGGAGCCAACCGACCCCACGACAATAGAAAATTCATACAACGACTCAACAAGAATGCCCAGCCCAAACACTATACAATCCATAATAACCAACCTCGAATCAAGGGAACTCGCACCGCCAGGTAATTCACCAAACCCAGACTACCAAACAGTCTTAAGCACGGTCACCACACGACCAATAGACGACGAGCAACAAGGTGAAACAACCCAACAATGCGAAGAACTTAACGAATTCAAAGATGACGGCTGGCGAGAATACCCTGATGAAATCATATCCACAATGGACGACCCAGAAAGTGACGAAGAATACGATGACTGGCTAAGGGAACAATTGACATCAAGAAAAAAAACCCAGGACGAATCTATAGGCGGCGGGGAAAACAACCAGGAAACAGAAATAGAAAGCCAGGACCATGAAATAGTCACTCCTCTTCAGGAGGAAGAGCCATTCGAAGTCCAACATCCAGACAACCAAGCGGTCAACACCACTACAGAGGCGTATCAACGAGACGGATCAGAGGAACAAGCTCTAGGTAACCCCGCCCAAGAACAACCAATCAACGAAGAAAAGAGACAACAGGCCGATGAGGGACTCGACCTTACCAAACCAGAAACAGACAGCGTTAGAAAGCGCCCCCCCGGAGCCACACATACGCCACGTCAATGTGGAGCGGCGACTCCATCAGACTTCGACAAATCACCAGACCAGCAAAGCCGAGGATCACATACCACCACGAGGGGATGGGAATCAAGGGAGCGGGGATCACCCAGGAGACCGCCCGGAACCGAAACCACCTCCGATCCACCAACCGAATACGAAAAACACGCTAGAATAAAGAACTGTAAGTCGTGCAAAAAATATAGGTTAAGTAACGTAGGAGCATTATATGTAGCATAGGGACTTATAACTATAAAAGCTAGAATAGGAATCAAATACTTAGAATAGGGAAATAGAATTTTTATTTTTTCCATTGTAACTAGAAACACAAAAAACCTCAAAAGCAGCTTCTCCAAAAAAACGGGGGGTGTTGCAGTAAGACGTCCCAACGCCCAGATCACCGACAGACCTAATTTCATATACCTAAAACTTTAATACTAAACTCTGAAAAATGTAATTTTCTGATTGGCTCCGTCCTCGACGCGAGCCACAGCCTACATATAAATATTACACACCGATCATTCTAGATCATCATTTGACATAGGAAATCTAACAGGACCAGGCGTCTCATTTATGCAAATTTTCCAGAAAGTTCCATTCTCGAATATTCTAAATAATATAAATATTTCACCAACTTCTCCCAGTCAGTTAGTTTTAGCCCAACTACTCAATCAAACAAATCTAAGCCAACAAACGGCTCTGAATACATACTTAATTAATCTATAAGCCCGTATTGTCTATCATATTAACTTGTGCAGTGTCTTAAGTGGTGATCCCGGTATCCGTAAAAGTGGTGTGAAATTAATTAAACTTGTGAATATCAGGTGTTACCAAAATAATAAGCTGCTTTTGCCTTTTTTGGATTCTAGCCTAAACATTTTGTAAGTGGTATTTATTTTTAGTTAAATCTGAATTATAGGTTAATTGCAAATATCCGGAAATAAAGTTTTGTTAGTTTTGATTATTGAATATCATAGTATTAAGTAAACTTTAGATTATTCCATCAATAAATAAATAACTGATTATTTTCCTTGTAGCTTAATTAAAAATCTTTGTATAAGATATTAAATCAATAAATTATTGTCTTAATTATTTAACCACACAATTAGTAGATATTTCGTTGTAAAGAATTACTTCTCAATAAATACTTTAAACGGTTCCCACTGATTTTAAAATATACCTATAGTTCAGGGGCTTATCCCATAAGCGTACTCAAATTATTTGTAATCCCTGTCAATTTTTTACCAAGCAGCTTCTTAGGCTAGCACCAGGTAACTTTAACATTAGGGTTGCACCACCCCTAACCAAAATTCATACATTAATATTCATCATTTTATTTTAATCCTTCCCTGGAGGATATCAAGAGCGATTCCTCAGACAGGGTACCTTGGGCGTCAAGAGTGACCCCTTTTTTTGTTACGACACAATATCAGTTTTAACTTAGCCGGGCACAATTATACTAGTCTTCATATTATCCCTGAGAATTAATAAAGGCGCGCACCGAATATTACATTAATTGGATCACCTCAAGGTACTGAACCAAAGGCGTGGTCAACAAAATATATTCAGGGGCGTGCATAACACATCCTAATTTTATTTGTCCCATCTTCACTCTTTTTATTTACTATTACTACCGGCGCGCTCCAAGCAGATTGAGAATGTCTAATTACCCCTGACTCTAACAATCTATCAATTTCTTTTCTTAAAATTTCCCGTTGATGATAAGGCACTCTATATGGTCTTTTAGCTATAGGCAAAACATTTTCGGTTATTATTTGGTGCTGTACTTCACGTGTATTTGACAAAGTTTTTTCCCCTTGACTAAAAACTTGTTGATATTGATTACTAAATTCGCATAATAAATTTCTACTATCTTCGTCTAAATGAGTTAAATCGAATTGGTCATATATCCAATCATAATCAGAAATATCTATTTTATTTATCCTAGAATTATCCCCTGACAAATTTATTTTTTTCCCAATATGGTTCGGCACTCCCTATAATGCATTTTTCCTTTAAAGTTACAGGAAATGTATTCGTATTAACTACTCGTATTTTTAAATTATTCGGTCCCATTACGGTGCAAGCCGCATGAACACCCTGTATATTTAAATCTTTTGGTTCAACTAGTATGGTGTGACAGTTTAAATTCTTTCGTAGTTGTATCCCGCAATTTATTTCGCATCTAGGAGGTATTACAGTATCCTCTTGTAATATCGCATTACATGTTAAAATTGACCGCTTACTATTTGGTAAAGTCATTTCATGAACAAAGAAATTTTCAGAATCATCACATACACACTTTGAATCGATGCAGTCATTCATATCGCTATTTAACATTCCTATGCCGGTATTGTTTATGTTATCGTCCTGAAGAATTTCGTCGCCTCTTATTTCCGTTTTGAATTTACTCTCATGCTTTAAATCTTGATACGGCACGTTTGCCTCGTTGCACCGAATGTTTGGTTTTTTTATTATCGATATTCATACTTCGATTTTACTCAAACTTATTTATACCAAATTTATTTATACCCGTACAATCAGAAAATCCATCATAACCACTCATTTGTTGATTATCAATTTCACCTTTATCTATCTCTCGCTTATTCACCCCACAATTGAAAATTTCTTTACTATTTCTATTAAATTCATTCTCACCCTTATCTATTTCTCGTTTATTTACTCTACAATTAAAAATTTCTTTACTATTTCTATTAAATTCATTTTCACCTGAATTACTTTGTATTTCTCCGTACATAACATTATTCAATGGACCTATAAACTTTTTACTTTTCATTTGATTTTTTATCGTTATTTTCACTTACATACTTCACCTCGTGCTTATCTATTTTACCTATATTTTCTCCCTGAACAATAGTATTAGTGTTATCTTGTTTTTCGTTATTATTTTCATTGCGCCTATAACTTACTTCACCCTTTTCTGGATTACCTTTAACTTTTTCATTAACAACAATATTCTCCGTATTATCTATTATTACCTCATTAACATATTCGTCATCCACGTGACTTATTTCACCATTATATATTTCCCCTGTATTTATCTCATTAATAATACCATCATTACCACTGTCAACTTCGTTATCATTATTGGTAACCTTATTATTATTTTCCCCTGTATTTAAATCTTTTTCCGTAATTGTTTGCTTATAATCGCACTCCCTCGATAGAGCCTGTGCCGCATTCAAACAAACATCACGTTTACCTATAATTTTCTTATTCTCCGCAACACTAATAACATACTCATTTTCACTCTTAATACCTTCGTTCGACGGTTCGTCCGTCTGTATGTACGCATCATTTAATTCGTTATCATTGTCCGTCATATTTTCATTTGTACCTCTTACATTTCCTATCGACAAAAGCGGTATTTCAATATTATATATGCTTAACACATTTTTACCATAGCTAATATCTACTTTATTTTTTACCAAAAAAATCTCTACCTAAAATTCCTGCAATACCCAATGGTACTTGGTCCTCACAAACTATTAATTCAAATTCACCTATATAAAAATTATTATAGTCAAATTTCGCAACAGTTATGCCCAAAATCGGTATAACATGACCTGTGACTCCAGTTAATTTAATGTCTGGTCGTTCAAAATTTTACATTCACTATTTAAGTAACTCTTTTTAATTATCGAAACGGCTGACCCTGTATCTACTAAAAATTCCATTAAAATATTATTTATAAAAATTTGTACATAACCTGGAGAGTTAATTATATCAAAATGAATTTGCGGTATTTGCACAGCATACATATTATTTCTATCTATTATATTACCACTCTCAAAATCTAATTTCTCGCTCCCTCCTCGAGGTACCATAGGGGGAACGACCTGCGAGTTTAAATGTTGATTACCTACATTTTGATTCCTTGGTATAGCTCCCGTGTTTCTTAGTAACGGCACCTGCTGAACATCTGATCTAACATAATTTCTATTTTGACCCTCATTAACTTGACCATTTCTTTGAAAATTGTATCCCTGATAACTAGCCTGTGATCTATCCCTATCCCTATATCTAAAATTTTCCCGTTGATTCCTTTGAAAATTGTTATTATCCTGGTAGCTATCTTGTAATCTTTCCCTATTATTATTATTATTATATCTAAAATTATCCCGCTGGTTCCTTTGAAAATTGTTATCCCGATAGCTAGCTTGTGACCTTTCCCTATTACTTTTATTTCCAAAATAACAATTCCTAGCATAATGTCCTAGTTCACCGCATTTATAACAAGTTGCATCATTAACATTCATCTGTAAAATCTGTGCTTGACGCGGTTTTAACATAATCTCATTTAGTTCTTCCTGCCTCGCGAATTCCTCCGCTTTGTCTATTGTTAAATTTTCCTCCCGCATTAACACAGTACCTACATTTCTTAAAAGCGACCTATTTAGTCCCGTCTTAAACTGGTTAAGAACTAACTGCTCCACCTTTTTAGTTAAACCCGGTTTTTCAATATCCTCTGCCGTCGCCAAATCCTCCTCTAGAATAGCTACACCTAACAACTTGACTCTGGTTACAAATTGGTTTACGCTTTCGTCGTGTCTTTGATAACATTTGTTTAAATTGCTTAAGGCTTGACCTGGTACTACTACGGGCGAGAATTTTTTAATAAATTTTGCTTTAAACTCCGAATAGCTCACCGTATCTAATGTCAAATCTGTTTTGAAATAGTTATAAGCATCACCGGTTAACCTAAATTTAATAATATTCAATGTGGTTTTCTCGCTCCAATCATCGAGTTTTGCTCTCTGTTCCACCTTTTCGAAATACCTTTTTACGTTAAACCTACCGGAGAATTGTTCTACCGTATTGGCTACCATACCCCAACTTACTTTTTGCCCTACTAGTGGAGTTTGTGCTTGTGCCTCCCCTTGCTGTAATTCCTGACCCTGCATTTTTAATATTTACTGACTTGCTTTCAAAATTATAGAAAATTAAATTACAACGAAATGTAATTCGAGAAAAGAATAAATAGCTACTTTCAATAAAAATTCAAAAATAAAATGACTAGCTTTACTAAAAATTCACAAATCTATAAAACTCTTAGAAAATTCTATCCCACTTACGCTGCCAACATTGTACTAGACCGTTGTACGATTACAATAGTCTAGTTTTATTAAAGAAAAAAAAAATTAAATTACACAATTCCTTAAAACGGGAAAAGGTAGCGAGTTGCTGCCACCACCCTGTGAGGCTGCACAGAGAACAGTATGTAGGGTAACGCGCTTCGGGGACGTCGGTCCGTAGCCCTGTAAGGGGGGTTTGGGATAGAACTCTCAACCGAGAATTATTAATACGCTCAGTGATCAAATACAAAACATTTAATGGCCAAGTTTAAAATAATAAATTATAAATGACAAAATTTGAAAATAAAGAGGTGGAGAGCACCGCAAACACCCTGAGTTAACTAACAAAATGCAATTACCTTAGACGAACAAAATAAAATAAAATACAATAAAATAAAATAAAAGTATTTAGTTCTAGCTCACCAAAACTGCCATCTCTGATGTGGCACACACTTTTATTCACACCGCGGGAGTCAAACCGGGGGCCTCGGGATTTCAAAATGACACTACAATTACTCAATTACTAAAATGAACTTATAAATTTGGAAAAACACAAAAACAAAGAGAAGCTTAACCTAACCGTCCCGTCAAGCTCTCGGTACCCAAGTCTCTGACTCTTCACCTCTCCAGCCGTTCGCTTACCCTTTCAGCTTACTCAGCGAATTCTGAGATATCTGGCTGGGAGTCATATACGGGGTGTTACAGTATTTAGTGAATAAAACTGCATTTAAAGATGTCATCAAATTGTATAAAATGTGTACAACCAATAAATAATAGATCCATTGGCCTTGAATGTGGTCTTTGTTACCAAGTTTTTCATATAAAGTGTATCAATTTAGCAAGACAGCAATTGGACTACATAAAAAGCAATGGTCTTTTTTGGAAGTGTGAATCATGTAAAAATACTGTAAACACAGCAGATGGGGTCAATGACATGCCACAATTAAAGGAATATCCTAGTAAGACTTCCGATAATAAAAATTGCCAGGGATGCAAATTGCTCCCTTTTCTATTGGATAGTATTCAAAAGCTAAACGATACGGTTAGCAAACTGCAAGATAAAATTAACCAAATGCCTATAAATTTTAGCAGCGAAAATACAAATAATCCCGAAATAGTTATAAATGAGATAGCCGAAAGACAAAAGAAAGCCAAAAATGTAATAATATATAAGTTGAATGAAAGCAATAATGATATCACTAAAGCAAAAGAAATAATAAATATTATCACGCCAGATATAGACACAACAAATATAAAAGTATTGAGATTAGGGGAAACCGAATGACAATAATAAAATAAGACCGCTTAAAGTAACACTAAATAATCCAGAAGACTCTGCAAAAGTTTTATACAATAAGAAGAAACTAAAAGGGAACACAACATATAATGTACAACTATCATTTGATTTAACCTATATGCAACGAAATTATTTGAATTCAGTTATTGAGGAAATGAATAGAAGGATACGTAGTGGCGAAAATCTCTATATAAAGTACCTGAATGGAAAGCCTACTATAGCTACTATAAATAACCAAAAAAACTAAATATTGCCAAAAATACAATACCAACAACCAAATTAAAAAAAACTAGCATGAAAATCGGTCATTTAAACATACGCTCGATACATACTGGGTTCGACAGATATAGGGAAATTATGTGTGAAAAACAATTTGACTTTGCAGGAATTACTGAAACCTGGCTCCACATAGACTACCCTTCTGAGTATATTTCTATACCCAATTATCAGTTAATACGTTCAGACCGACCCACAAGAGGAGGAGGAACAGCACTTTATGTAAAACACGGTTATAAATGCACAGTATATTATAAAACCACATATTTCACTAGAGATCTGGAACAATTGTGGATTAAAGTCAAATTAAAAAAACACACTTTAGGAATAGGTGTCATATATAAACCACCACATGTACAACCGGATGTATTAGAAGATCTTGTGGATGTAGTGGAACGTGTCTACTTAGAATGTGACTACATCACAATACTGGGTGATTTAAATATAAACCTGTTGGATTCAAATAGTAATGGATATAATTTATTTAATAACATATTACCTCAATTTAAATTAACACAATTAGTTAAAACGCCAACAAGAATACATAGTCTTGGAAAAACTTTAATAGACATCATTTGTGTGAGTGATGATCTATGTGTAACTGAGTGTGACATCATGGATATTGAAGGTATTTCGGATCACATGTTAGTATACTGTGAGCTTAATTTAAATCATATCCTACAAGAAACTGGTAAGACATATTATAGAGATTTAGTAAATATTGACATTGAACGGTTTTCGTTAGATGCTTCAAATATAAACTGGGATGGTTTGTATAAAAATAGTGATATAAATTTTATTACAAATAACCTAAATAAAAATATAACAGAGTTATTCAATACACATGCACCTGTAAAACATGTTAATAAAATTAAAAAGCATTCAGCACCATTACATACAATATTAAACAAATGATAGATTTAAAAAACAAAGCCCTGAAAAAATATAGGAAAACAAAAAGTACAAATGACCGATTATATTACATAGATCTTAAAAATTATGTGAATATTGCTATCAAAAAAAGAAAAGGATTGCTACATAAAATTTGAATTAGAGAAAAACAAGAATAATCCCAAAACACTTTGGAAAAAAATAAATAACCTCGGTATAACAGGTAAAAAAAACTATGTATTAAACCTAGATGAGGAAATAACTGGTGACGAAATAAACAACTTTTTTGTCAATGTGGGGGGTGGTACTCAAACGAATGATAATGTTCCACAGTTTTACAATAATAATAAATTAAACGACTCTCTGTCATTTAAAATAAAAAATATAAGTAGTGCAGACATCTACAAACATATAAACACAATTAATTCAGAGGCCATTGGAATTGACGAAATAAGTATAAAAATGTTAAATCTAGTTTTACCATACTGTGTAAATTTAATTGTAAATATTATTAATCTGTCGTTTTCTACCGGCCAATTTCCCAGTATATGGAAAAACGCCCTCGTGCTACCAATTCCTAAAGTGGATAATTGTAGTGAATTAAAAAATCTTAGACCTCTTAGTATTTTGCCTGCACTATCAAAATTAATAGAAAAAATTATTGCTGAGCAATTTAAAATATATCTTTACCAGAATTCAATAATGCCACAATTTCAGTCAGGTTTTCGCCCTATGCATAGCACTCAAACAGCACTACTTCAAATTGTAGATGATATCACATCTGCTATGGATAATAAGCAAATTACATTTATTATTTTTCTTGACCAAAGCAAGGCATTTGATTTAGTAGATTTTAATGTGTTAATCGCTAAACTAAAATATATATAGGATGTGACAATAACGCCAGTACATGGTTCAACAATTATATATTTAATAGAGTTCAGAGCGTTAAATATAAAGAGACTACGTGCAATTTAATACAAACTAAAAGTGGCGTTCCACAAGGGAGCATCCTAGGACCTATCCTTTTTTTCAGTATACACTTTTGATTTACCGCAATGTCTCAATTACTGCAAATATCACCCGTATGCTGATGACTTACAGATTTGCATATCTTGCACAATAGATAATATAGCTGAAACAATTCACAAAATAAATGCTGATCTATGTAATATATATAACTGGTGTACAGACAATGGATTACGTATAAATCCAGAAAAAACAGTTGCGATGTGTATTGGTACTCGTCAAAATTACTCAAAAATAAATTTCAATGATATCAACATAGTATTAAATGACATAAATATAGACTTGTCTGATACCACTAAAAGCCTAGGAGTAATATTTGATAATAATTTGAATTTTGAAAAACATATAAATAAAATTATTAGCTTATCATTTATGAAACTAAAAGTGCTCTATAGAATGATGAAATCATTATCATCAAACACTAAACTTAAACTTATACAAAGCCTGATCTATCCTAATTTGGATTACTGTTCTTGTGTGTACTATGATTTTTTAACACAACAAAATAAATTTAGATTGCAAAAATTGCAAAATTCATGCATGAGATTTGTATTCGAAATACCCTATACCCATCATGTTACACCTTTTTTGAACAATTGTAAGGAACTAAAAATACATAATAGGTTCATGTATCTTTATTGTATTTTTCTTTATAAACTAATGAAAAGCACTATACCAAGTTATCTGTACAACAAATTACAATTAAGATCAAATGTTCATAGCATAAATGTACGTACGAATAATTTTACAATACCACAACATTCACTATCTAAATTTCAAGGATGTTTTTCATATAAAGCACCCACTTTATTAAATATCGTATTAAATTTTTTAGGATTAAAAGAAAATAGTTTCAAAATTAAATTAAAAGAATTTTTATATCAAAATCAACTACAGACACAATAAATATTATTCGTATGTTGCTACCTATAATAAAGATAATTATTGTACAATCACTGTGTTCAACCTATTAATTTTATTGCTATTATTTAATTTCATTTCACTAAATGAAACAGGTGGTGTGGAAGATCGTAAGCTTATGCGAACACCGACCTATTTGTGTATAGTTCATTTATTTAGTATGTACTGTATATATATATATATATATATATATATATATATATATATATATATATATATATATATATATATATATATATATATATATATATATATATATATATATTTAATATGAACTAATTTGCACAATTTGCCATATTCTATTATATTCTATTCTATATTTTGGTGCATTTTGCGAGGAATATAGTAGTCAATTTTATTAAAGTAAATGTGTTGGAGTGTTTAAAAATATTTAAAAAAACATATAAAAAAAAATCTAAATAAATACTACAATAAGCAGTGAGAGAATGTGACATTTTTTCACTTTGAGCACCAATATCCGAAAGGTATAGCCGACCGGGAATTTTTGACTAGAAAATCGTGTTCAGTAGGTAAAAATGTATGTTTTAGGGGAAAAAAATCCAAAAATCGTAAGTTCTCTAATATACAACATTCATAGATATTATCATAAACAAATATTTAAAATTGCTTGTATTTTTTTCATAGTACACCATTTCTGGCACATATTATTATGTATTTTTTAATATTTGTATCAGTACCCCCCTTAGGGAACTCTTGGATTCGCTCTTGAAACTCATCACTATATAAATAAAATTAAATCTCATTATTCGAAATAATTTAAATTTATTTAATATTTCATAGGTAATATAAACATAAAATTTGCCTAGAGTTGTAGGTCAATAAAATGCTTAAATTGATTATATAACTTTTAAGAGGCTTAGGAAGAAAAACTACCTCTACCTCGCCCCAGGGAAGGGGTAGGTAACAATGAAAACAATATATAAATACGTCTAAATCAATTTCATCAGTGGTTCGCTCAGTGTTGGTGAAGAAGGTGCTACTTAGTTTCTAATAGTCAAGTAAATTGTAAATTGTGTAAAATTGTGAGGAAGCTCAACAACAGATTTAACACAATTGTGAATTTATATACATATCTCAGATCGATGGATTCTGGCAGAAATAATTCCGCAGCTAAAGCCGACATGCCAAAATTTTTAATGAAACTGACTCAGTGCAAAATCGAGTCTCAAAAGAATTATGAGAAAACTGGAAAATTGGCCGATAAATTCGAGTACATAAAAATTCACAACGCTGTACACCAAGTGTCATTGACAACAACAAAAATACGTAAAGATAAATTTAAGAACACCGTGAAGATAATGTGTTACAGAGAGCTTGGACTTTATATAAGAACGCTGGTATCCGAAAATGTTTTAAATCGTCTCCGCTTTAACACAACACGAGTTGCAAGTAAGAATATTATCTAGTTTTTTTTAAATTATATATTTGCAAGGTAGATAAAGTAAAAATTAGTCAAAAATAATTAGTTTGTAGCTACTTTCGTTTTACTTTTTCTTGGGCAATTAATAAAAATCTTTCTATTTGCAGAATATGGAATAAAATGTGAAGGGATCTCATCTGCCATAAAAAAACTGATAAGGATCCACAAAGAGATGATATACGAGTAGAGTACGGATGGAAAAGTGCACTTCATTAGGAGAAGCTACTGTTGACTATGGAAATAATCCTCAAACGTAAGGTATTTCAGGCACAATATCCTTACTGAATTGTAGAACAATAATAATTAGTGTTTATATTTAAAAATAATTTGTTTTTCTTTTTTAAGTTTTTCCATTTACTCACAGTAAATAACATAATTTATTTTTACAGTTTATAACATCAAATATGAACGAACCGCCAGCGCTGCGGCCATTAAATAGCTGATGAAGATACAAACACAAATGACAAAAGGTTGGACTACCAAGATAGATGTGTCTAGGAAGAGATAGGATTGTAGTTTGTATATTTCTATGTTAGTGATTAAAATTTTATTTACAATTTCTTTTTTATTTGATGGGGCCTACACGACGCGATGTTTGAAAAACTTATTATATTTTTCCTAATACAAGGTATTCAGAAAAACAGTGGAACTATATTTATGTGCAGTTTCTTAAGTTAAGATATAGGTATTATTTAAATTTAACATAGTAAAAGAATAAAATATTGGGACAGTACCACAAAAAAACGAAAAGAGAAAAATTTAGAGAATGCCACAAATAACGTTTAGACAATATATTTATCTTATAATTCTGAATTGCAAGTGGCTATTGTTTAGTGGTTAGTGCTTTATAAATCTACCAAGCGCGGATTCAAGGGGGCAATGGATGTAATTGCCCCCTTGAGCCATAAGCAAAACTCTATTGGAGATGGTAACGACATTATTTTTCGAATATTCCCACCCAAGCAGCACAATGAAATCCTCAAGATATCTCAGGGATAAAATATTAGGAAATGGCCGATATCTTTTAGAGGTCTACAAGTACTCCCTAGGATAGGCAAATGTCCGCAAAACTCGAATATCTAATGGAAATCTTATAGAAATCAAGAATAAGATGTCAGTTTCTGAGCTCCGTGGGAGCTCTCTATTGAACTTCTTACAGAATCCCGTAAGAAGCCATTGTACATCTATATTAGTCATATAGTAATCTCTAGGATATCTTTAATAGCAGTCGTATAGTAATCTCTAGGATATCTTACCTTTTACTCAGCGGCGGCTGGTGAATTATAGGTTATGCCATATCTAACAATTGGAGCATGGGACCCATATCATATTTTAAGATATAACTACTAAGACTAAACGAATAAGTTATGCAAAAAAAAAATTACGATTAAAGTTTGTGAAAAAAAAATGCAAAAATGGCCTGCCTACCCAGATATTTTGTAAACAATTTGTAGAATATTAGCAAAACATTTTTTTTTTTCAGAATCAGAATGGCAATATATCGAAAGTTTTTAATATATTCTAAAAATGTTGTTTTTTTATAAAGTTACACCTCTGAAATTTTATTTTAGATTCATTTTTCATTGTGAAAATTTCAAAGAGGTGCAACTTTATAAAAAAAACCAATATTTTTGAATATATTAAAAGTTTTTCGATATATTGTCCACCTGATTCTGAAAAAAATTTTGCTATTTTACAAATTGTTTACAAAATAACCTGGGTCGGCAGGCCATTTTTGCAATTTTTTTTCACAAACTTCAATCGTAATTTTTTTTTTTACAAAACTTAATCATTTAGTCTTAGTAGTTACATCTTAAAATATGGCATAGGTCCCATGCTCCAATTGTTAGATATGTCATAACCAATAATTCACCAGCCGCCACTGCTTTTACTTATAAATTCAAGCTCGGTAGCAGTGGGCTAGAGTGTTAAGTGATAAACATATCTGGTTTTCTGCCTGCCGACTCCCAAAATCAATTCCTGGCTTCGACCCTGGCAAAGTCGTGGAAGTGGTGGTGTGTCGTCTGTATTTTTTCATATACTCCCTGTCCGTGCAGCGCCATCTTTGGATTTGAGGATTGTCTAATTTATGAGGTGTTTACGTTATATGACATACATTTTTATATAGTATTATTTTCACATAGATAACATTTTTTTTTTTTGGAACATGTATTCCTGCACGTGTTGGTTTTTACAAATTCCATACATATGAAATTCATTTTAAAAATGTGAAGATAAAACCCTTTATACAGTCTCTCATATTTGAGATTCAATATTGATATCTTTGTTATTGTAGAGATATAGATTCAGTTAAGTTGGGAAAGTTTTGAGGAATTTAATGACAAAATCAGAACCACAAAAAAAAATTTTCACCTGCCAAAGATTTGGAGAAAAAATTGAAAAACTTTTTTCCTTACCTTTTTTTATTTTTAATTAATTTTAAATCAGACATTTGCTACCTAATATAATGGCTATGCTATTGTTTTACAAGACGTTAATGCTGTCCACTTTTGCATTTCATTGCTTATTTTCAGCAATTAAAAATTAATAATCATTTGATAATTTGATGGACGATAGGATTGCAACTTTTAAAAGGTCTGAGAGTGGATTTTTCTTATTTAGAAAATATTTAAAGAAATTAAATATTTTTACAATTTGAAACAATCAAAAACAGAAGAGTTGAGAAAACCCAAAAATCGAAAAATTCGTTTTTTTTTATCTACAGCAGATCGAACATTTTTTAAGTGGTTCTGATTTTATCATGAAATTCCTCAAAACTTTCCCCATTTAACCGAACCTGTATCTTTTATAATAACAAAGATACCAATAGTGAAACTCAAAGTTAGGACATACTGCATATAAACAACCACAACTCTTTAAATACATCAGCACTTTTGATCTTAAGAAAGACCATAATATGTTGTCACGACAATCATTGCTGTAAATGTATTTTGAAAATGGGAGATTTAACCGTTACAGCATAAACAATAAATTTTTATTCTCTAACATAATTATTGATATGTTTTTATGGAATAAAATTACTAAAAATTGATTGTTTTTGCTGCTACAAAAAAAATATACACAAAATACTATTATAAAATTAGAAAATTATTCACTAAAGTTTGTTTCTTTTTATAAAATGATGGCATGTCAAAAAAAAAAAATCATATTTTCTTGTCTATTCAGTTTCTACCTTGTTTCCTCACCTCGTTGTCCAATCTCGCCTTATAGTGACGCAACCAATCCCTCGATAATGTTTCGGAAGCACTTTTCAGAACAATTGTAATGTTTTTTAAACCAATCTAGAAGTTTAAAAATAAACTTCATTTACTTAAAAAAAGAACTGCCACAGTTAAGAGAAAAAAATATTTTATGCTCAAGTGTCTTTGCCAGCACTGTAAAATGTGCAATATTCCAATAGTTCTATCTCCTATAACGTAAACAACTAAGAAAAAATTTAATATTTCAAAAAGAAGGATACAAATTAATCCTTCTATGGTTGTATTTTACGAAAATAAAACCATTTATTTGTATCTTTTCGAAATATTACCATTTTTTCTTAATTTTGTACGTTAGACAGATTTTTTGAAAATCGTGAAACTTACAGCTGGAGAAGAGCCCATTTGTTTGATGTACTGGTTGAGGAAATTAATATTTTAGTATTCAAAAATAGTAAGAAGGAAAAGGAGATGCAAACGATTGACACACAAGTTAAAACAGAAAAACGTTAAGCATGAGAGATGTCTGGAACAAAGTTGAGCATACTTATATGGAGATTTTTTATTAACAAAATTTGTGTTAACCTTTTTTAGGTTCTCTAGTTATTACAGAATAATCAACTTTGTTTACAAAGGTGGCCGCCATTTTGGTGGTAGAACGTAATTTTTTAGGAGACATCTAAGAAAAATAGTCTTTAAACTCTAACCTATAAAAAACCCTGTTGCCAAAAAAATATAGAAGTAGACCCTACCTGGCTCCTCTAATATTGTGCTTTATTAGACAGGTCTATAGGAGAAAGTCATGGCAAAAATTAAAAAAAAAAACATACATGGGAATTTGTAAAATAAAATTATATACTTACTGTCCCAGTTTTGTGTACTTCCATCAATTTTTCTTTTTAATGTTGCAATTTCTATGAAATAAAAGTGTAATTATTTATGATTTTTCACTGTATTAGTAAACATTTAGGCAATTTTCTTTTTAATTAAATGTTTTAATGACCACCTGAATTTATACTGCTGTCATCAGCGCTATCTCTGTTTGCAAAATTTTTATCTCCATGGTGTTTTATTTTTTCAGAACTTGTTTCTTCTAAATAAAAAATAATAAAACAAAATTCCCATGCGATACCTAGAAAAATGTTTTACCAGGCGAGTCATTATGTGGTGTTCTCACATAGTTCAAAGGTTTGTTAGAATTCTGAATCGTTCAACAGGTTCGTTAAAATATGGTTGTGCTGAAATAAGATAAAAGAATAAAAATATTTATTTTTCTGCTACTCATTCATTAGACTGAAGTGTTAATTAATAGTCTCGAGACCTTTATTTGGTCAATTAATTACTGACCTGGAAAATATTCCTTACAAGTGAATACTTACTAAAAAAATGTGCGTATTGTGACAACCTACCATAGTTATAATCATTTACCGTCATATTGGCCTCTCTTAGCAAAGAAAATTTACCGTCTTCATTTGCATTTGCAAATGATGCATCTGAAATAAAGAAATTTATTTTATAATTCAGTATCTAATACTAATTATTACTAACAGAAAAATTTTAATAGCGATTTATAGATTTAAGCTAGATACTTTGTGAAAATGCACTCTTAAACATGGTAATTATTTACCTAAAAGAGAATTACACTCAATATGAAGATTTTCAAAATTATCTCCAATTTTTGGTCAATTGCCTCTAATAGTGCACAATATTTGTAATAAAAAATGTTTAAATTTCAGTGATGCAAGATCAAGGGTGTCACCTTTATTTTAAACTAAGACCTACAACATCATCAGATTCAAAAGGGCATGCAGTCCTACTTTCAGTTTACTGTTAGTTCAGTTTACAAAAGGATACAGATCAACGTATTAAACCGTCGTCTTTTCTGCCGTTGGCACAAAAAACTCTTATGTTTTTGTAACCTCCAGACATTATATGTAAAATAAAAAAGTTCTATATGATATGATATAAAGTATACTTACCTTTTAGTTTTACACAAAATATAAAAAATTATCAATGCAATATACCTATAATATGCTTCAACACACCGAAAACAATTTGAAAACCAGCGACGCGTAACAATGGCGGCCAGCTATTAAAAAAAGTAAAGGTTAAGGTTACGTAAACAGAAAACGCATTGCGTCTAACATTCTTACGGGCCTTGCTGCTCATGCGCCGTTAAACCCTTTGAGGAGAAATGGACCAATAGCCAAGCTACAAATAGAAATGAAAAAAGAGTTTAAAACACCGCGAACTATTTAAAAACTGAATTAAATAGATATTCAAATTAGGTATGAGAAAATAAAATAAAATAGCCCAAAATAATTACATGTTTCAGCAGGATGAACTGTTATTTAAAGAAAGGACATGTACCTTCTCTATGACCAATTAATTAGACTGCCAACAGATAAAATTACATAATTATACTGACATACTCCAAATGTGATTTTTTTATATTTTCTTAACAAGAAAATGGATTGGAATGGATTTTTATAGATAAAATACCTCTATTCATTTTAAGAAAAAAATATAAACGTAAAATGTATGCGGATATTATAGTAATTCTAAAGAATTTTTCCCAATAATTTTTTGCTGAATTTTCAGTACTTATAAACAGCAATTGTAACACACGTTTTGTCCCCTAGAATACAGTGAACAGTGAACAGTCTTTAGTCCTCACATTGGGACACATAATAAAATTATATTTTAACTTTCCTTACTCGATTTAATTTATTTATTTAACAAGTACTGAATTATTTTTTTTGATTTAGGTTTGCTCTCGGGTTTGCATTTTTTTATTAAAATTTTGTCAAGAAATATTTTTATTTTTATAGCCCATTAAAAAAATTTGCAACATTCCTATTTTCGAATATTTACGCCATAATTAATTATAATTTCATGAAAACGGGTTTAATAATTAATATATAGTTAAATATGAAAAATAACACCTTCTATATTTAGCAGTAGTAGTAGCTACTTATTTTACTAGGCAACTAGGCCATAATCTTTTTTATCTAGTGACCTACAGTTTAGCGTGGTCTTCGAACCAATGATCCTCGCAGCTGCCAACTAATCCATCGCTTGGGCCTGTCCGCATGCACCGTTGGCAGAAGCCACTTGGATAGGTCTTTTCCGAGACTTTTCCATCTGGGCTCGCCTCACCACCTGCTAGCGTGCTCCCGGGTTAATCTCTGTTGACAGTCTGTACCGACTGTTAGACGAGGTATCTGTCATACATTCAAATTGCATTCGATCAGCTAGTGTTGCTTTAATTAACTTCACTGATATGCTGGAAACTAAACGGATGACTATCATCCTCATAATAATAAAATGTCTCTTTGTTTTTGACCGTAAAAACACCGGTACCTACATATTTATCGGATCACTGTAAAATGAGCTCTTAAACCAAATTATATTTTACTGTACAAGGTATGACGTCACGACTTTTCAGGTTTATTTATGATTTTTCGAAAATTCTTGTGCTGTCTCAATCACAGTGCGTTAGTTTAAAATGATTTTATCAATATGACAAAAAAAAAACATAAAAAAGACATATTATATCTTTGTGACACAGATAATCAATAAATATAAATAAACACCACACCATATATATAGGTATAATATAATCATTAAAATAATTATGCGATTAATTAATAATTAAAGATATATGTAAAACTTCAAATTCCATTCAGTTGCCTACCAAGGTAATCTCTATAATATCTAAAACAGATTCGCTGTAGATGATCCTTTCACAACTTCTATATGTATTCTATAAGATGTAAATATAGGATTTCCTCATTAATACTTTATTGTAAATTTGTAGGCAGTATAAAATTGACCTGTTTGGGAATTTCCTTTTAAATCGTCTACCGGATGTCTACAGGATATAAGAAGTTGATATTCCTATTTAATGCCTGAATAACACTTCTTCAGTGCATAAAATTAGGAGACAAAAAAAGATATCCTGATTTGATTTCTGTAGGATTTCTACGAGACAAAAATATTGCAAATCCTTGTGGGTAATAAATAGAACTTCTTCAAGATATCCTAAAGAATTCTGTGCTACTTGGGCAGAGATCCTGTTTCGAAAATATAAATAATTTTGGTAATATCGTATATTAGAGAACATTTTGAATTTTTTTTACAACATACTCATTTTTGCCCGCTGAATACGAATTTCCAAGAAAAAAAATTCCCGCTTGGTTATACTTTTCAAGATATTAGGACACAAAGTGCCAAAATGTCGTATATTTCCACAGCCTATTGCAGTGTTTGTTCGCAATTTTTTTAGTTTAATATCAATGACTCTGAAGTCATTGGTTAATATCAGTTCTTCGAATGGTTTTAAATGATCCAAGAAATTCACTTTAATAATATTTGCCTACTATATTGGTCGAAAAATACGCCAAAATATAACACAATATTCCAAACTACTTCGCAGATTTTCAGCTAAACCTAAGAATTTTGGTAGTTTGGGAAAAAAGGAGTATTTTCGTTGTAGGTACGAGCCGTAAAAGCTGCATGTTCCTTCTTTTACGGCCGTCATTCTTGTAGTGCATACGGGCTGCCATAAAAATTCACAAAGCTGTACACCAAGTGTTATTGACAACAACAAAAATACGTAAAGATAAATTTAAGAACACAGTGAAGATAATATGTTACACAGAGCTTGGACTTTATATAAGAACGCTGGTATCCGAAAATGTTTTAAATCGTCTCCGCTTTAACACAACACGAGTTGCAAGTAAGAATATTATCTAGTTTTTTTTAAATCATATATTTGCAAGGTAGATAAAGTAAAAATTAGTCAAAAATAATTAGTTTGTAGCTACTTTCGATTTACTTTTTCTTGGGCAATTAATAAAAATCTTTCTTTTTTGCAGAATATAGAATAAAATGTGAAGGGATTTCTTCTGCCATAAAAAAACTGATAAGGATCCACAAAGAGATGATATACGAGTAGAGTACGGATGGAAAAGTGCACTTCATTAGGAGAAGCTAGTGTTGACTATGGAAATAATCCTCAAACGTAAGGTATTTCAGGCACAATATCCTTACTGAACTATAGAACAATAATAATTAGTGTTTATATTTAAAATCTGTTTTTTTTTTTAATTTTTCCAGTGCTGCGGCCATTAAAAAGCTGATGAAGATACAAACACAAATGACAAAAGGTTGGACTACCAAGATAGATGTGTCTAGGAAGATATAGAAAGATAGTTTGTATATTTCTATGTTAGTTATTAAAATTTTATTTACAATTTCTTTTTTATTTGATGGGGCCTACATGACGTTTGAAAAATTTATTATATTTTTCCTAATACAAGGTATTCAGAAAAACAGTGGAACTATATTTATGTGCAGTTTCTTAAGTTAAAATATAGGTACTAGTTAAATTTAACATAGTAAAAGAATAAAATATTGGGACACTACCACAAAAAAACGAAAAGAGAAAAATTTAGAGAATGCCACAAATAACGTTTAGACAATATTTTTATCTTATAATTATGAATTGCAAATGGCTATTATTTAGTGGTTAGTGCTTTATAAATCTACCAAGCGCGAATCAAGGGGACAATGGATGCAATTGCCCTCCTTGAGCCATAAACAAAATTCTAATGGAGATGGTAACGACATTATATTTCGAAAATTCCCAAAGATCCTGTTTCGAAAATATAAATTATCCAAAAATTGCGACTATAGCAAAATATGGGGGTACCCCATCCTGTTGAAAAAACAGTTCGCCCTCTAAAAAATTATCGTCTTCTTCGAGGATTTGGGTAATCATTGGGTCGATGTTATTTTCTAACCGATCGAGGTACCTTTCGCCATTTAAATTGTCAGGAATAAAAAACGGACCGACAATGTGATCCCCTAAGATGCCAGCCCAAACATTTAACTTTTGAGGCCTTTGGGAATGAGTTTTCATGAACAAATGTGGATTGGTTTTACTCCAATACCTAGAATAGTGCCTGTTTACCTCCCCATTTAACTGAAATATCGATTCATCAGAAAAACACGTATTGTACAGTAGATTGGCATTACCGTTTAATTGTTCACTAAAAGACTCACAGAAATCAAGCCGACGTCGTTGCCAATCCATGCAATTCATAATATAAGTCATAGTCGTGTTAGGTAATAGTAATGGCCAGCAACATTATACGCTGCTGTGTCTTAATATTGTTTGGTGGTTAACAATGTACAAAGGGTTATTCCTTTCCAAGTAATTGTATAACTGACAAAGTTAGAATTCAGAAAAATAAAAATATAGCACGAAAAATTTTAAAACATAATAAAAGACTAATAAAAGAATAAGTCCACGTTCATTCTTTCACGCCATGCTTCTTTTTCAACTTAGACAATATGTGACAATAAATCAGAAGGTTTACATAGAAAAAGAAACTATGCTGAATACGGGGAGATAAAAACGCCGTTGGTACCTATATGGGACGTGCAATTCATAATTCAAGAGCGTATTAGGTAATAGTCGACAATATTACATGCTTCTGTGTCTAGATATTGTTTAATCTTTAACAATGACAACCCTTTCTAAATAATTATATTTAGTGACAAAGTTAGAAAAAAATAAAAATGTCAATAAATAAATTCCTATGTCTAATTCAGAAACATGGAAATACGTTCCCTCTGTATGCTATGTTCCATTTTTCAGCTTAGACAATACAACAGTAACATAATTTGGAATTATTACGTAGAAAAGCAGCTGTACTGATTTTTTGAGTTTGATGGAAAAAAAAAAAGAGCACAGCGGCGATACTATAAATAGGAATGTTTATGTAAAAGAGCAACTATATTGATTTTTGAGTTACGGTGTAAAGTAAAATAACATCATGTCTTCACACTGAAAGCTTTAAAAATAATATATTTTCACTATGGCGATGTAGAAAATGTGTTTTCGTTGAAGCAGACGTGTGAAAAAGTTATGTGAAAGTTTAAGAAATGCACACAGTGTTTATCACCTAAACTTGCCGAGGAACATTTCATTTGCGGTGGAAGACAATTTTTTTAAATTAAAGTGGCATCAGTTTGTGGAAATCACAGAAAATCTGGATGAACAAATTAATTTCGATGAATTATTCATGGAATTTACACCGCAAATGATGGGATTTATTTTGCAATGCAATGCAAATGAAGAATATTCATTTATTCCCGAAGATAATGGTAATTTTTGTGTAATGGCTCAGTGGTTTTATGAAAAGAGTGGCGACAGATATTGCTACGACTGCACAAAAGTACTCACTGAGATTAGCGAACTGTATGGGCAACAAAGAAGGACTTTTAAATGCAGCAGTCTAGAACATGAAATAATTAATAAATCAAAGGCTTTTAATAATTATTTATTCGAAGAAGATATGTGGTGTCAAAATTGTGCTGTCACAAGTTTATTTATGTTTAGTTGTGAGGAAGACTGCATAGAAAATTTACATGGGTACAAGAATATACATATATATTTTAAATAGGTTATTAATTTTTTGTTTAGTGCTAATAATATAGTGAATAAGTTTTTTCTAATTCGTTAAAAATACAGGATACTACCCAGAATTCTTTTGTATGATAGTTAAAAATACAATATTAATGATGAGTTTACATTTATTCCAGACAATGAATAAGATTAATTGTGTTATCATCAAATATTATGAATGTAATGAAGTCAGATATCGTTTCAGTTGTATGCATATACTAATAGAAATATCTAAATTGTACAATATGAAAAATAAATATTATAAAAATGCTGTAGAACATGATGTAATAAGCAAAGTAGAAGCGTTCAATAAATATATTTTCAGCGAAGATATGTGGTGTGTGAATTGCGTCAGTCACAACCACTATTTTTAAGTTTAAATTTAAGGAAGATTGTACTGACTCTTTGCATTATTAATATAAAGGACGAAATATATACTTTAAATGAAATTGTGTATTATTTTTAGAATAGTTTTATTGTTTATTGTAATATTAGTATGAAATCCAATTTGTTAAAAATAATAAATATTTTCTGAAATTAACTGTATTCCACTGTTTATTATTATTTTAATTTATTATATGAATGCTTGAAATCAAACTAAATATTTTTTAAAGTAACTTTCTACGACACATAAAAGAGTAGGGTTGTGTGAGGTAGGTAGGAGGGTCTGCCTGCTTTTTATATAAAAGTGCCGTTTCACATGGAACGTACGGTAAGCACTGACCGTCAGTACTGACCGTCAGCGCTGACTGTCCCGTTCGACGTACTACTTTCACATGCAGTTAAAACGCCGTCAGTTATCAAAATGTATCTTCTCAACCGGGCAGTCGCTGTTGCCGTTGTTTTGCTGATTAAACGGAGAAGAGAGAAAAAAAGGGATTATGGGTACATCCTATTATTAGCGCGAGGTATCTAAAAGGTGCCTTTGTTACATTATATTCGAATTTAAGAGAAGACGAACGAAAATTTGTTAACTATTTTCGTATGTCAATCTAATCTTTTGACGAATTCCATCACAAGCTAGAAAATAGTTTAAAATTTTCGGATACAGTTAGAGTGTCAATTTCATCCGTGGAAAGACTGTCAGTATGTCTCAGGTAAGTAATAATGCACCTACGTTATGGTAGAACCTCCATTATCCGGCAGGTGCAGGTGTTGGGACCTGGAAGTGACGGGAATAGACGAATAATTGAAAGTCTAATTAAAATATAATTAATTATTTATTCTCTATTTTCTTCAGTTGTTTTTTAATCATACATATTTTAATTTATTTGGGGTCGCATCATAACATACTGTTAGGCGTTGAATTCTTGGAAGGATTTGCAGCTTCATTTTGTCATGTGTTTATAAAGCAAGTTTTCTGTTAAAGTATCAAAGTTAGGTACAACAACAGCAGCCACGTCTCTGTAACTTTTGTTTTTTATATCTCTGTTTTTATATTCTTCACAGGAAGAATCCCATATACATCTGTGATTTTCGACGGCACAAATTAATAATTCTGTATCCATAGTGGAGCTGAATACGTGCAGACTGCAGAATACAAGATTACGCCACTTGCACAAGTAATCGGAACTATCGACAACTGACAACACCGGAATCTGTACACAACCGACCATCAGTTCAAATGTGAAATAGCTCATTTAATCACATTGCTCGTCAGTCCGCTGACGATACGTCGCCGCACGAGCTCGACGTAGGCCCGGCGTATTTATTCGTACGGACTGATCATACGCGCTCCATCTGGAAATGTTCATTTGAACTCATGGTACTATCTTATACGTCCTGACGGTCAGTGCTGACCATACGTTCTATGTGAAACGGCACAAAGACCACTGCTGGAGAACGCTACATGTTAGTGCTTGTAGCTTATGTGAAGTGCCTGTGTTCCATATATCCTATCATTCCTTATTCCAATTTTATTTAAAGTTTACACTAAAACTTATAAGTTTACTCAGTTCAGTGCCAACTACAACATTTTAGAAGTAAGCATTATTTACTGTATTCAAATATCTATTTTTTTTTATATGTTTACATTTTTCAAAATGTCAGATATCGATTTAGCTAAAATTAACGCAATTTCCAATCATACTTTGAATTTTTTTCTACAAAAACGTATATCATATTTAATTATTCATAGAGTTTATGATATAAGAAAAATATATTCAATGAAAACCAAATTTGATCGTGCAGTAGCGGTTAAATTAGAAGACAGCCATGATAATAATAATGTTTGTCAATGTTTTTTACCTAAAAGAATTATTAACAATTTCTCTGATGAAATTATCACTAAAATAATGTCATCAGAAAAGAAGTATACTTTAACTTACAATGGAGAAAGTCAAAAACCATTTGCAAATTTTTCGACTATGTCATTAATTGAATTTAATATTATAGATTAAATTTTATACAATCTTTGCTAATTAAAAAAAATAAAAATTATTGTGTATTAAAATATTATTTAATTATTTAATTTTTTTTATATTATTAAATTTATAAATTATGAGATGTATGTTTTGAATAACTTAAGTAATTTACTCATCAAGTGGATTATTATGCATATTACTTTTCTCGACATTAATTATTTCTAATCCGTCCGTTTTCAAGTAAATAAATTATTTCATTGTATCCAGTAAGACATTCATATTATAGTACTTAACAAGTATATTATATAAGCACAAAATTACTTTGATATTTTTTTTTGCATTTAGGAATATATATATATATATATATATATATATATATATATATATATATATATATATATATATATATATATATATATATATATATATATATATATATATATATATGTAGATATAAACCATATTTCCAACCATCCCCACCTCTCTCTCTCTCTCTCTCCCTCTTACACATCATCATTTTTAATAATAGAAAAACAAAATCAGGAACAACATAACATGACTAACTTTAAATGTGATAATTGTTCAAAAACATCAAGTCGTCGAGATGACTTAAATAGACATATAAGTGCATTGCATTCTAAGGACAATATACAGAATATGTATCAGTGTGTATTATGTAGTATGTCAAGTGTTTATAAAAGAAGCGTAAAAGCTCATATGAGCAAAGTGCATGGAAATGAAACTTTTTCACCACTAGTGAAACACATTGGAGGTCCAGGCACGTCCGCAGAATCGAGGCCATCAAAATCAACTAGCGAAAATATTATTGGCAGTGAAGAAACCGATAAGACTGCTAATATGGTTAATTGCACAAAATGCGACGTGCTTATACCATATGGTAAAATGGCTGCACATCAAAGAACTGTAACTTACAAACAAAACTGTGACACAATAGTTCTCGGAGATAATATAGAATTGATACAAACTGCATTTATAAACAGAATTGCAACTTACAGAATTAAACATGAAGATGTAACAGATCTCAGTTCGGCATCAGTGGAATCTTTTTTTCAGTCCATTAAAGAAAAAGTTCTACTATTAATAAAATCCGTCTTAAAAGAACAAAAAAGTTGCATAAAGATATATTTTGAGCTTTTCGGATGGTACATAATCTTAACAAAAGAAGAAGAAGGAAAAGATGAGGTCAGACAAGAAATAAAATCATTTAATAGCGAGTACCAGACTGCTAGTATTAGTACTGATTTAGAAGAACTTTATACTAATTTTTGCGATATATTAAAGACAAGAAGTGAGGAATTTCAAGTAAGTTGATTAAGAGTTTTTAAAATTCATATTTTATATTTTATATGTTTCTATTTTGTTTTAGGAAAATGATTCAGGATGGGCACTGGTGTCTCTACTATATTTAGAAATTAATGTTGCTAAGTACAATCCACTGCGAGCGTCTTCATATCTACCATTACCTAAAGACATTGATGCTAAAAATGCAGTTATCAATGTTCGAAATTCAGGTATTTTCCACTCATGTTTATATTATTTATAAAACTATTGATTATTATAATTTTTCTTATTTTTCAGATAATAAATGTTTTGTCTGGAGTATTCTCAGTGCTTTACATCCACCAGCACAAAATGCGCAACGCATTACTCAATACCAAAATTATTTACACGAACTTAACATGAAAGGCATTTCATTTCCTGTTAGTGTAAAAGACATTGTTAAATTTGAAAAACAAAATGATGGTTTGAGTATCAATGTATTTGGCTTGGAGCAAGGAAAACATAAATACAATATTGTAGGACCGCTATATCACACAAGGGAACGAAAGCCGACTCATGCAAGTATTTTTTAATACATATGTCATTAATTCAATTAAGGATAAGTGGCAAATTTTTTATTATTGCTTTAAAACATTTTATTTATTATTTCAGGTGAACTTGTTGTATTTGGAAGGTCCTAATAAGAAATCTCATTACTGCTGGATCAAGAATATATCTAAGCTTGTAGGAAGTCAGTTAACTAAACATGATGGAGCTATACATATTTGCGATGTGTGTTTAATATTTTTTAGGGAAGAAAGCGGATTACAGAAGCATATAAGTCAGGGTGATTGTCAAAAAATCTGTACAATACTACCGGAACCGGAAACAATTTCTTGCAGTTCAAAGATTTTCATTTAAGTTTTAAAATGCCATTCACGATCTACTCTGATTTTGGGACAATTTTAAACCCCATTCATGGCTGCATTTCAAACCCTACAGAAAAATATACCATCAACACTCATATTCATAAGGCTCATAGTTTTGCATATTTCATCAAATGCTCCTACAATGACTCATTATCCATTTTTAGATCATATAGGAGCAAAGATTGTACCAACGTATATATGAAATGGTTAATAGAAGACGTTCGCCGTATTTACAAAGATCATTTTAGCAATTATAAGAGCATGAAGCCTCTAACAGTTGAAGAACAAAAGAGACGTGATACTGCGAAAGACTGCTTCATTTGCGGAGAAAAGTTTTAAAATATTGTCGTCGATAATGGAACAAAGAAATTCTCTTTAGCGAAAGTGCGAAACCATGATCATTTTACCGGTGAGAGGATATTTTCAATATTATTATATAAATAAATATCTTTACTTAGGTATATATTTTTATTTTTTCAGGAAACTATCGTGGACCCGCTCATAGCAAATGTAATTTAAGATATCGTAAACCCAAGTTTGTGCCTATATTTCTACATAACATGAGTAACTATGATGTACATTTATTCGTGAGAGAGGCAGCAGTTCAAGCAGAAAGTGTTACCGTTATTCCCCAAAATAAGGAAAAATACATTGGATTCTTTGCGAAAATCCGAGTAGATGATAAAGTTAACAATGATGACAATAGCGAAGATGATGCTGATAGTGATGATGATAACAATGACGATAACGCTAAAAAACCGATTTTTGACTGTGAGGTTTCTAGATTCTTATCGTTTCATGGCCTGCCATGGTCTCGATAGTCTAGCAAGCAATTTGGAAAATCATCAATTTGTTGAAACCAGAAGAGCATTTCCCAATGACGAGGAATTCAGTTTAGTTACTAGAAAAGGGGTATTCCCATATGAATATGTGGATTCATATGAAAAACTGGAATCAACTGTAGAGCTGCCTTCACAAAATAAATTTTATAGTACTTTGACTGAAAGTGCTATTGACAAGGAGGAGTATGAACATCCCAGGAAAGTGTGGAAAACGTTCCAGTGTATATATTTAGCCGAATACTCTGACTTATACTTGAAAACAGATGTGCTACTTCTCACCGACGCGCGACGTCTTCGAAGCCTTCCGAGCCGTTTGTATGAATATATATGGTTTGGAGACATGCAATTTTATGACCCTGCCAGGCTTGTCATGGCAAGCAATGATGAAATACACAAAGGTGAATATTCTTTATTACATATTTATTTTTTGCAATGAATTAATATTTGTTTTTTTAACGTAGGTAGGTTGATCCCATATGAGTAATTGTTCATGATAAATCAAAAGAAAAATTCTCATAAAATTCCTTTATTACTGTGACCGGTTTCGTGAACAAATTAATTACTTCACATCATCAGACAGGAATTTTTATAAATAACGACCCTGGTTTTTTATTTATAAAAAATTCCTGTGTCGATGATGTGAAGTAATTAATTTGTTCACGAAACCGGTCACAGTAATAAAGGAATTTTATGAGAATTTTTCTTTTTGATTTATCATTTGTTTTTTTGTTTAATTATTATTAATATTATTATTTCAGGTTAAACTCGAGCTACTAACGGATGTTGATATGCTGCACTTTATCAGAAAATCCATCAGAGGCGGAGTCGCACAGTGCTCTCACAGACAAGCAGTGGCAAATAATAAGTATATGCCCCCACGATCTAGTAATGATAAATTTAATCATTTGGTATATAATTGTAATGAGGATCCGCGCTTCTTAATTTATCTGGATGCTAACAACTTATATGGATTATCTTTATCGCAATACTTACCGCACTCGGAATTTAAATGGTTGTCAGATGAAGAAGTAGCTAATTTTGACATCTTCACCCGATGCAATGATTACAACAGTGAAGTTGGATTCATTCTTGAAGTCGACATAAACTATCCATATGAACTTCATGATAGTCACGATGAGCTCCCTTTTTGCCCACAAAACATGGTTCCACCTGATGGCCGGAGTAAGCAGTCAAAATTAATTCCAAATCTCCTCAATAAAGAAAAATATGTTCTCCACTATCGCAATGTATTTCAGGCAATACAACATGGTGTGCAAGTCACTAAAATTCATTGTATTCTATCTTTCAAACAATCTGATTGGTTAAAGAAGTGCATTGATTTAAACACAAAAAAGCGTCAAGAAGCCAAAAATGATTTTGAAAAAAGCTCATACAAGTAGGCAAATAATGCAATTTTTGGAAAATGCATGGAAGCAGTGGAGAAGCGTGTAGATGTCAAACTCGTCAATCACTGGGAAAATATTAAGCAGAAGAAGGGAACCGCTAAGCCTAATTTTCATAGCTTGGCTATATTTAACGAAAATTTTGTCGCAATTCAAATGAAAAAAAATAAAGTGTATATATGATAATCCTATATATGTAGGTTTCAGTGTTCTCGATATTTCAAAAACCACGATGTACTCATTTCATTATGATTTTATTAAAAACAAATATGGAGAGAAGGCAAAGCAGCTATATACAGATACAGACTCTTTTGTTTACAGCATAAATTGTGATGATATTTATAGTGACATTAAGGAAAATATAGAAAAATTTGATACGTCTAATTTTACTCCTGATAATCCGTATGATATGCCGCTTGTAAATAAAGCAGTTTTAGGTGTATTTAAAGATGAGAATGCTGGTGTGCCAATGCTCGAATTTGTTGGACTACGTGCGAAATTGTATGATATAGTAATAGGTTGTAACACTGTAATAAAAAAAGCCAAAGGTGTAAAGAAACATGCAGTGAAAAGATTACAGCACGAAGACTACAAACAGTGTCTTCTCAAGAAGAATTTTTTTTGTGCCGACAGAATATATTTAAATCCATCAAACACATTATACACACCCAGGCAATCAACAAAGTGGGATTATCGCCTTTTGATGACAAAAGATGTATTTTACCTAATGGTGTAAGTACATTAGCGTGGGGAAATCATCATTTAAAATAAACGCCTTGTATTGATCTTATATAAAATAGTAAATGTATGTTTTATTTTGTTCATTGTTTTGTGTAACTCAAACCATATAAATGTTGTATATTTTATTCATTCATAAGTTCAATTTGCTAAATTATAAAAATTTTATACATGTTTAGTCTTGTACATATTCATATATTTTCATATTTTTTATTTGTAAAAATAACCACTATGTTCTTATTTATGTATAGAGTCAATTGTTTGTAAAACTCGATATTTTATTTTTTGGTACTATGTAGGTACTTTTATTATAAAAATAATTATAGATTTTTATATTTAACTATCGCATTTAATACTTTTTATATAACTAGTTTAACTCAATCTTTTATTTTTTTCGACAACGTGTAGATACTTTTATTATTAATATAGTTAGTGATAGATATTTTACACTTAATTCTTATATTTTGTGCTGTAATTATAAACTAAACGTTAATTTTGTATAATATTAGAACTTTGTTGATATAACATAATTAGCAACATTTTCATAAAATAATAAAAAAATAGTTATTTCTTAAACAAAATCAGATTTATCTATCCAAGAGTTAAATTTATTGGAGATTCCAAGCCATTTGACATATACTTTGTTTTTTCGACGACATAAAATTTTTTCCACGAGATAAATATCAGGTTTTTTGCATCTCTGTCTCATAGAAGCGTCCTTTAATAGGTTGTTTATCCATATCTTCGAGTAGGTATGTAGGTGGATTAGTTATATTTACTTTAATTATTTTGAAAAGTTCCGTGGACCAGTTGGCGGTATATCCTTTATCAAATATATATCAATACTTATTTGCGTGTGTGCTGTAACATTTACAGGTTTCATTCCTATTGTATGATGAACTGAATTATTATACTTGTCCGTAATAGCAGACAAAATATCGAGCCACTTGAAATGTCCTCTAAATGAACAATCCCTATACAGTAAATTTTTCAGTGTTCGAATAACTCGTTCTACAATGGCTGCCTTTTTTCTACTATACGTCGAGTAATGATTGATATGATGTTGCTTCATTAACGCAGCAAAATTGCGATTGTAGAACTCAGTCTCATGATCATTCTGTATGTTTTTTGGTGAATATCTTGCCTCTTGTATAACACTTTTCATAGCTTTAGCAGCTTCCACTCCTCTTTTGTTTACAACAGCTCGAGTCCACATGTACTTTGAGTAGCAATCGATTACAACAAGAATGTACCGGTGACCTCCATTGTTCTTGGCGTATGGCTGCATTTCAGCCAAGTCTATCTGCCATAAATCACCATATCCTTTAATTATAGTTCTCCTTTTATGGAAATTTCGCCTACAAGATTTATGCAATTCATTAACAACTTGTCGTTTCTTATTATTATTAAGATCCATCACACATCTATTATTTTTAGCTTGATATTTCTTCCATCAATTCAGGAGGAAATGCTAACCTTCCAGATGACGTCTTCTTTGAATGAAATTCTTCGTTAGTCTGCTCTATTTTAGCTACTCTAGCAGTTAAAGTATCTTGATTTTTTTTAAGTAAGTCCTTAACTTTAGTAATTTCTTTATCAATATTTTGTTGCATTCTATCAATCATCTCTGAAACTTTTTGATGTACAAATTTACTGTATTCAGACCATTGTTTCTCCATAAATGTGGTATATGACTGTTTAATTTTTTGTATTCTGTTCAACCAAGGATTTTTCCATTGTACTGCTAATTATCTGCGTTGCTTCTTGTATGCATTTATCGATATGTTCATCTAAATATTGACGTGTCACACCATCTCTCTGATCTATTGGATCACCAACGTTCTTTAATCGCTTAGTTTGGATATCAAAATGTTTATCTGCGGTAAGCTTAAATCCCACGCCAGGAGGTCCACGTTGCCACGCTGCTCCGCCATGACCACCTCTTCTGCGTTTAAATTTATCAGTAGTATTGTTGTTGATGGTAACCATTTTCAACTTTAACTGATGTACAACAGAAATGGTTGCAGTATTTTATACTCCTATTTCATATGCAAGGTGCTAATACACAATACCCTCCTCGCGCATTTCATCGATCATTGCCAAAATCTCGTTATCATAACCAGTATGACCAGCTGCCTTGGAGCTCCACAACAACCGCAGACGATCCACTAATTCTTTAGGCTTATTCCAGTAGATGTATTTTATAGGTCTATTTTTAATATTACTATTAATGTTGAATGATTTTCTAGTAGGTAGTTTTACTCGTTTGTTCTTTCTTGTTCCTTCCCCAGAATATTTAGATCGGGTTTTCATTCCAGTAGACAGACTATTTTTTTAGTTGCAATGAGAGGTTTTATAATTTCAAAATATTTTCTACTCTTGTTTTTTTTCAGACCTCGTTCACTATTATAATCATTGTATATAACATTTGTTTTATGAATAATATCGCGATATGTAGCGATATCTTCTTTGCTGATTGTACCATTGAGCGCTGCCAATGGTAATTTTAGAAATATTAAATCATAAAGATCGGCACTACCGCGATATGTTCCAAGTCTGATATTGCCGCGCCAAAATGCAACATTTTTTCCAGGGAAACGTACCTCAGTGTTTCCCATTAAATTTTTTCTGTATTAGGATCTATGCGTATTCCATATGTTGTATCATAAACTGATTCACGAGATTGTAAACCTTCTTTATGTAACTTTACCAAATATGGCACTTTAGGGCTGCTACTGCTAGTGGATGGTGAAACTGGAGAAGTCGTAGATGCTGGTGGTGTTAATGATGTAGAAGGAATTGCTTGCAGTATGGAAGGTGATTGTAATAATTTACTATCTCCATCAGTCTCATAATGTGTTTCATCTCCTTTGTAATTATTATCATCGTCATCCTTATTGCTATTAAAATCATCTTCGGTGGTTATGGTCTGCCAAGATTTAATTGATCTAGGGATATCATCACCAACACTTTGTTTCTTCATTTTCCTTTTCTTCTTAAGAGACAAATGTGGTTGTAGTGCGGTTGAAGTTGAAGGAGTTGTGATTACTGCAGTCATTGCTTTAAGTGGTTTTGTTATGGGTTCATATACCTTTTCTAGCGTTACATTGTCTGCGATATGTCTAGTTTTGATTAAGTTGAACTTTTTCCTAACTGCGTCATTAGCTTCAATTAACTTACGTTTCAAACTTATTTCACTATTGATATTTTCATGATTGTTTGCAACTTTAATTTTTTTTTCACATCTTAACGTGATGCAATTTGTCATGTGAATGAGCTTTGACGTAAAAAAATTATGGATATATATAGCCATCAAAGCCTTTTCGATATCTCCCCTTTTGTATCTCACTGTCTTTGTCAATGACCAGAAACCCTTGTTTATCTTTCCAACATTCTGCACACATTTCCTGAAACTTCTTAAATGTAACATCGGGGCTCACATGGTCAGTGAATATATGGCGCAGATTCATTTCATCTTGTTTAAACAATACGAGAAGATTAGCGTCGTCTCGAATCAGCTGCTTTGGTATGCGTGAGTAAATTTGTGTTAGATAGAAACAATCCACATTCTTGTGTCTTCCTATACTAAAGTATGATCTAATGGCATCCTATTTTTCACAAATTACATTCCATTATTTTCGCCTTGCTATCAAAAGTGTAGAATCCTAGTCCTCGGATCGGTGAAAGCACACTCCATAGATATTCATATTTGGGCTTATACAAAGACTTTGAGTATATGTACACATTAGCAAATATCAATCCAAGTGGATGAGTAAGCAATGAAATCATTACGTTTGTTTTACCAGTTTGATGGTCCAATTATGAGAGAGCAAACGGTTGAGGGAAGAAGCGTTCCATGTCGTTTAGCAGCCCCTCCGTCATTAAATCCTTTTCCCACTTTTTCGTCCAAGTTTTCCACATCGAGGTTTTGCTACTGCTTTACAATGCGCATCATGCAACTACTGAGAATATATAAACTGAACAATGCCTTATTAGGCTTATTTAAATGTCATTCGTCAAGCAGAAGGGACGTAAAGTTAGTAGTTGTGGAGGTGGTAATGGTATTCGACATCTTAGCATCGGCGAAGGCATAGTAAACTCTTTAATCAACAAGCTACCATTTGAGTTGCACTTACCTGGAGATTATCAGTACTGTGGTCCAGGTACCAAACTACAAAAGAGACTCGCAAGACGTGATTTAGGCATAAACCCTTTAGATGCTGCATGCAAACAGCACGACATAGCGTATGAAAATAAAGATTTGTCAGCGCGACATAAAGCAGATTACGAGCTTGAACAGCGTGCTTGGAATCGAGTAAAATCAAAGGAAGCTAGTGTAGGAGAAAAGACATCTGCTTGGCTGGTCACAAATATCATGAAAGTGAAAAGAAAGTTAGGAATGGGCTGCAGTCAATTGCCGGTGTCATCGTCATCACGTTCATCATCCTCAAATATTAAGAAGAAGAGGTGCAGAAAAACAAAGCAGGTGTCATTTGGAGGGGGAATTGTTCACAATGTTCGCGGTGCTTTGAGAAAAGCTGGTGGTAAGCGACTGATTGAGAAGAATGTAAGTAAAGCAGCTAAAATTGCGTTACATGCAGCGCGTCATTCTTTAAAAGCTTCAGGTGGGAGATGCAAGATTCGTACTCCACGCGTAATACCAATCCCAAAAGTGGGTGGAATTTTACCATTACTGCCCATATTTGCCGGACTTTCAGCACTGGGAGCTTTGACTGGCGGTGCAGCAGGTGTGGCAAAAGTTCTACACGATGTGCGAATAGGAAGACATCAGTTGGAAGAAGCACAACGCCATAATAGACATATAGAAGCGATAGCATTGGGTAAAAGTGGCAAAGGATTATACTTGAAACCATATCGCAGCGGATTAGGACTTTATCTTAAACATCAAGAACAAAAATTCAAAAAATTATTAGACACATTGCCCCGGAGAGCGCTTACCAACCTTGATCTAAAACATTTTGCAACAAAAATGAAAGTGTCACATTTTCGAGGCGTATTTATGCGCGATACTCTACCAACAATGGGACCCCATCATAATGAGTCTGCGATCGTAAATTTGGACAGTGTGGATGGGGTAGGGACACACTGGGTGGCATATAGAAAACGTGGACACTTAGTAGATTACTATGATAGCTTTGGAGATTTGTCTCCGCCCACTGAACTTTTAAAATACTTCCGCGCAGGTTGAAAAGCGGCGAGTGAAATTTGCTACAACTATGATCGCCAGCAAGACTTTGATACAGTCTGGTGCGGACATTTGTGTTTAAAGTTTCTACCAACAAACGCGCGTTAAAAAGTGTGATGGATTTAACGCCAGAAATGGACCGTGAAATTATTAAAAGAATGGGACATTCACTCATCGCATATTCTCGACTACGCAGCTTGACGAAAATGAGCCGGCAACAACTTGAAAATATGCCAAAAGAAGTTATGATTGCGTGTGCTCCAAAGGAAATTGCATTAGTGTGGGATAAACTACCAGAATATTTGCAGAATGATATTGATGTGTTAAAGTATCAGTATTGTACAGAACATTATGGAAATAATTGCAGCGAAGCCAATGCCGATGTTAATGACGGACCAACTCCTAGAAAATTATTTTGCTGCTATTGTAAGATGGATGATGTGAATATCATGTCCAATAACGAGGTAGATGAAGAAGATATTTCAGCACCTAAACCTCCGATAAGACGAAGGCTGGCAATTCCTCATCGCTGCATTCATCAATAAAACTAACATACTGCCAGCAAATGATGTCAGTCATGTCGCATACATTCACTATATCAAGTCAATCAAGTGTGCTGAGCGCTGATTTTTATCCTCCCATCGAGCTGGACAGCAACAGTTACTATGGTTTAGGCCTATTGGGATTCTACTCTTATAATTCCATATTCATTATGTATATGAGAAGAATAATCAGTTTTCCTACAGAACTAACGGTAAAGCAGCTCCCGTAATTCATTATTTACCGCCAGGTGCCTATGAAATTGATGAAATCAATAGAGCGATACAGCAAGTCTTAAAATACGACAAGAGTAGAGGTGGAGTGCAAGTAGATGATGAAAAATTATTTTTATTACGAGCAAATAATAATACATTAAAGTGCGAAATTCAATCAAAGTATGAGATTAACTTTGAACAACAAAATTCTATAGGAAGACTTTTGGGATTTGAACCGAGACGTCTGCAGCCAAATAAAACACATGTATCCACGCTGCCCATTGATATTATGAAAGTAAGAATTATACGTGTAGATTGTAATATTGTATCTGGTGAATATTTGAATGGTGAAAAGGCACATACTCTCTTTGATTTTGACATTGATGTTCAACCTGGCTACAAACTTTCCAAGGAGCCGCAAAATATTATTTATATGCCTGTTAGACTGGCTGGACATCAGTTTATCGATAACATTACTCTCCGCATCTTGGATGATAACGGTGAATTAATCAATTTTCAAGGTGAGAAGATTATCGTGAAGCTGGAGTTGAAAAGATTGCTCTAACATTTGTCGCTACTCCAATGGGTTTCCGTTATAACTACCAGCTACTGCAGTTGCGTCCCATACGTCAATTAAATATAGTCACAAGTGATAAAAGGACAAATGCTAGTCGAAGTCGCTTCATTCCGAACGCGAACGTGAAAGTACATAGATTATCTGCTGAAGACTACATTTTTCTACAATCTATTGGTTTGAAAGTACGCAATTACCAAAATAATTACAATGGCTACCAGTACCATAAGTGAAAAATTGGAAGTGTTTGATGAACCAGTGTTTAACCAGTCGCTCATTAGTCTACATGAACATACTTATAAGCCATATGGATCACCGGCATATAGAAATTCTGATGAAATACGTATTCCAGTGCATTTTCAAGATCTCATATTGGACATTTCTGACAGTTACATATATATCGAAGGGAAATTTACACCTAATGATATTACGAAATCATGTTACCTTGGCAATAATGCACTAGCATTTTCTCTTTTGATGAAATTCGTTATGAAATGGGTGGCGAGCAGGTAGCCGTGGTACGAAGGCCTGGTATAACTACTACATTGAAAACAATGGTATCATTTGGTAGTACGCAATCCCACAGTCTTCTGGCATCGGGTTGGGGCCTCAGTGTTTTCAATCAGAATATTTTGGATTCTGCCAGTCCTGTTTTTAGTGGTAGGCTACCGCTAACATATATCTCATGGGTTTCGCTGAAAATTATACCAGAGGTATTTTAAATGTCAAGCAAGAGTTGATTTTAATTATTGCTCGTTCCTATCAAAACTGTTATATGGGAGAAGTAGATGATCAGATTGAAATTAACAAGACAGAATGGAAAATCCGCCACATTGTACCTGAAGATAGACAAAAAATTAAAATATTGTCCTGATTAAATAAAGGTACTAATGCTCATTTTAAAATGACCTATCGCATGTGGGACCTCTATGAATTGCCTGCTTTGCGTGACACATCTTCGGACATCTGGGCCATTAAAACCAGCACTAGTTTAGAAATACCTCGTTACATCATCATTGGTTTCCAAAACACTGATCAGTCCGATAATAGAATAAAGGATGTAACAAAATTTGTTCATGCTGACATTAGCAGTATTCGGCTTTACCTAAATTCAGCTGTATTTCCATATGAACGATGGAATCTTGATTTCTCTAAGAAGATGTATGCTAATATGCTTATGAAAATTTTCAAAACAGCTATTATGGCAAGGAAACAAATGAACCAATGATGAGCATAGGAGACTTCTTAAACAATTCATTATTTGTGATTGATTGCTCTCATCAGCCTGATGCTGTGAAATCCTCCACGGTGGACATTAAACTAGAATTTGAAATACGCAAGAACAAATTTCCCAAGAATATCAAAGTCTATGCATTGATTTTGCATGATTCATGTTTAAGTTATAATGCGTTAGATGGATCTGTTCATAATGGATTTCCACTGACAATGTGAAAAAAGCATCTTTACACCAATTTACCTAAAATATGTGTTTTATAATAAATATGCCACTTGTTACTTTATGAATGTTTAATATTTATTTAGGTACATTGATAAATTTAATATAAAAATGTATTACTTTTTTTCTTCTCAAAAACTAAAATGTTTGTATACATAAATAAAAAAGATAAATATGTATTTGATAGTTATGACTTTTTATTTGCCCTGTATTTGAAAGCAGTAATATATTATGACCTGTGGAAAATTAATTATTTTAAAAAGAAAACATACATACATTAAATCACAAATTTATTTAAAGTAAAACAATACAGACATTTTTAAATAACAAATATTTTCATTCTTAACTGTATTCCTTCATTCATTATCACATCACTTCTCAATAATTTCATTTTTCTTGGATAGAAACTCAGTATTTAAAAAAAATACCATCTCCTCACAAAATTCCTCCAGGTTTAAAATATCATAGAAATATTTTTGACAAATAATTACCCCTTTCTCATACGAAGATATAAGCTCCTGTAGAATTTGAACTTCCTCTTCATTACAACATAATGGGTGAATATCATAATTATTCTTAAAACATTCACAACTCGCAATAAAACGAAGAGTGTCTAATTCAATAAATAATGTCTCTAAGGCAGTAGTCAAGTTTTTTACATAATTATCATTATTAGCACACATGTTAATCAAATATTATTTGTAGTAAGCTTGTCACAACGCGTCTACACAGTAATACCAGTTAGGAAAAACTATCTGATAATCTGTTTTTATAAATGATGCTTGAAAGACATAAATATATTTACTCGACTATTCACCATCCGACTTGTTAGAACTCGTCGGGAATCTTGTGAGAACAAAGAGTGTCGTCACATCCTATACTATTATTTTTATTCTTATAAAGAATTCATTGTCTTAACATAAGGCTGACACATTTTATATTGGTTATTTGATTTTTGCGTTTATTAATTTTAAACTGTTTCTTATTTATTTTACGTGAAGTCTCTTTTTATTCCATAATGATTTTCATTCACATAGTAATTGTATTATAAAAATTTAAATACATATATTAATTAACTATCCATATCTACTTTTCCTCTTGTTCGCTCATGATTAATTATTCACTATATACCAATATCTTATTCCTTTATCATGATATTCATTCTTTATATTTTGAAAAAGTTCTGCAGTAATTAATAAATACCTATATCGATCATTATTGCGGAAACAAATACCCCGTCTAACATATTTAAGAACAAACATGCGCCATGTGGACAGGTGGTAAGCTGCTGCTGCCGCTGCCGCTGCCGGTGCTGGAACTGTCCAAATACATCTACTATAGTGCTCAAAACAATTTAGAGTATTACACCACGTTTGTTTTTTTTTTTAATATTTATAATAGACTAAAATAATTGTCTTCATCACGCACACTCTCCGAAATTCCAGCATGAACATCTACTGTCTGGTCGGGGAAGAAGCCCCGTGGAAAGCATGTGATTTCTGCACTCCATTCACAATTAAGCGTAAATGAAATAAAAGAATTAGTGCATGGCAAATTTTTGTGATCGTTTGCATACGCACCTACACGTTGGGAAAGTATTATATTCCTAGTACACGGCTTTGCAGAAATCACGCAGGCCTTCTTTCGCCGACTGGACATTATTATGATTGGCTACATTGCTGCGTAGTCGAGTATAGATATAATTGGGGTGAAAGTTTATTAATGAATAATTATAACAAATATTTTATACCCATTGAGTAAAAATATTAATTTTAAATATTACCAACTTAATTATTGGCAACTCCACTAAACAAAAATTCCCAATTTTTCAACGTTTTTCCCCTTTTTCCCATTGCATTAAGAAATTACCACCATATGGGAAAATTCCTATGGGGTGGCAGCAATTTCGGTTATCACTGGTAGAAAAAAAATGGACAAGTTTTATGTTTGATAACAAGAAAGTATCAAGATATCACGTTTTTATAAAATACAAAGGTCAATTTTATTGATTTTTACCTTATATAACTTACAAGTAATGAATAGTTTTGAATGATATACCTATTCAATTTGATGTAGGTACCCAGTCAACCAGCTTAGATCAGTTACATCAGAGAATTAGATATTTTAGAGAACCTCATTACATCACGCTACAATAGTATTTATCTTGTATCTTCATTTATATTAATATGTATGCAACTCAACCTGTGTTGCATGAGATGCTTCATTAATTTATATAAATAATACACATTATTTTCAGAAAATTGTTTTAATTTCATTAAAGAAACCAATGAATTACCTACATAACAAAGGAAATAATTATAATTATTATTTTACATAATTACTATAATGTTTAAAATATTTGAGGTTTCTCTTAGTCTTAATGAAAAGATACAGCTGTACAGCACATAAATTTAAAACTATATTAAAATAGTGTACAAGGTTGAGAATTATATAGAGAAAATAGAAAAACTGAACAGCATATGTTTCAACTGAGTTAGATAAGAAGAGTTACCAGCTGTTTTTTTTTAATTCAATTTTGTCTGAAATCAAAATAATACGTTTTGAATCCTTTTTCGTAGATAATTTTCTGGATTTTTTTTTTGTAAATTTTTACCGTTTTCGAGATATCAATAAGTTGGTCTAAGCAGTCTCAGATGCTATTTTTTTTAGACAAATGTGTTGGATGGCGATGTTAGAGTGGAGATAATACTTTCACGGTTGTTCATGGGCCATATATTGAGTATATCTTCTGGGGTTGTTTTTTTTTTATCATTTTAAATTACAATTCTAGTTTTATAAAAAAATTTATGACAGCTATAGATGTGTTTTATAAATATTTAGTAAGATTAAAGTAACAAAATTACGAAGATAGCATATAGCAATAACAATTTTTAGTGAATTTGTGTACATTAAGAGACTCATACAGCACATACACCATTAGATATCCATAGATGTGAATATCAAATGGACGTCCAATGAATGTCCAGTAGATGTCCATACGTACCAAAACGTCTAATGGATATCTATTAGAAGTCCATATGTACCAATATATCTATAGATATCTAATGGATGTGTGTGCTGTGTGGGAAGTGTTTTAAAATTTCAGCTTCTATAGTTATAGCATTTACAGGGCCATCGAAAATGGTTATGGTTATAAAAAACTAGGTATTTATTACATCTTTATCAAAACCATCACTCCGCATTCGTTTGCCAAACACGTTTATTGTAATACTGTAGCTCTGGGGAAAGGAGATGATTTTTTATAAGGAGAAACATTTTCGATGTCTGTAAATTTAGCTCTTAGTTTGTATCACCAACTCAGTGTTGCTACATATGCTGCACAGTGTTACCCGTTTCGTTATTTATTTTCAGACCTTGTATGTTTTGTTCTTTTATGTTTTGCATTCAATCAATTTATTTTTAATTTAAATATCTATGTTTAAATTCTTAAGCCTATATGAGAAATATTTACAGTAATGATTCTATAAAACACAGCGTCTTTTTTTACTTGAATATTAACCAAAATCACTCGTTTAATAAGGGTCGTTTTATATGACTGTTGGCTCTGTTATTTTATATAACAATATAAAACAATTTAAACCTATGTATGCATTTAAAGTATTATCGCCATTTTGTCACGTAAGTTAAATGCCGCAAATACTAAAAAAAAGCTAAGCTAAACCAGACAGTATTGTTTGATTGGTAGCTTCTTTTTGTTACAGGTACAGGGTGATCAATTTAGGTGCTTCACTCTTCATTGCTTGATTTTTCACCTATGAAAAAATTCTAAAACTATACATATGTACTTTTTCTGAAAAGCCAGAATTCGAATAGAAAAAACAATTGAATGTCAAATAAAAAAGTTATGGCCGAAAAACTGAAAAATGCAAAAATATACAGGATGATCTTGTGAGAATTTAACCTCCCCCCCGCCCTAACTTTGTTATTTTTATTATTATGAAAAATGGAAAATACAAAAGTTATAAAACTTTTTATATAGATTTTGAAAATCGCCTCAGAAAAACAGTGGCAGCTCACACAAAATGGCGACAGTTATTGATTTCATTGTTATAAATTGAACACCCTGTATATTTTTACATATTTGAATAGAACACTTTCTCACGAATAAAGTGATATAGAAGTTCACGGGCATATCTCTAATCGAGCGCAATTTTTTGTGCGAGTCCTACCACCGTCAACTTTGTTATTTCTGACAATGTTATGGAAAATCAAAAATATAATTTATTAAAAATAGCTTCAATTGTCTTGGTAATACGATTTACAAAATATTCTTAAATAATCTTTTTTATAAACCATTTTTGAATAGTCAGGAATAACAAAGTTAACGGGGGTGGGACTCACACAAAGTTTCCCACATATCTCCTTTAGTATAAAAGATAGGATCCATCACCCCTATATCGTTGTGTTCTTGAGAACGCGTTCTAAATATGTAAAAATATATAGGGTGCTCAAATTGAAAAAATTAATACCTGTGGCTATTTTGTGTGACCTTCCATTGTTTTTTTATATGATATTCAAAATCTTAATAAACAGTCCTATAACTTTTGTATTTACCATTTTTCCATTATATTAAAAATAAAATTATGGTGGTGGAAATTCTCACAAAATCACTCTGTACATTAGTGAGGAAATGGACATTATCTTTTAAAACAAAGTCATCTGTGAAAATAAATAAAAAGATTTAAACGATTTATTTATTTCTAAAATTAAAGCAATTCCATATATTTTATTTATAACAAATGTTCGAAAGCAGTTTGAAACCATTTTGATACAGAGGCGAAGGTGTTTGATCAAATTCTTCCTGGATCTGCTTAAAATAATTGTGTTGTTTTAAATTTCTTCCTTGTTGAATTCTTAATTTAGTATCGGTAATACTGACTTTTGAAAATATTGCTGCGGCCTGGCCTGTCTTTGATTTAATTATTATATAGTTGTGTTATTTTAAGATTAAACCCGCATGCCATGTTAAATATGGAAACTAATAATAATAATAATAATAATAATAATAAATATTCGGAGGGATAAAGCCTACGCCGCACTCGGAACTGCCAAAAAATCAGCCTAGTGGCTGGCAGGCCAAATGCAGGAGGGGTCATTCTGGATTCTCTCCGTCTGCTTAGTGCACACGATTCTGGTATCTACAGTCACTAACCCTGAGGGATATGGGTAGTGCCTGTAGTTATTGCGCCGGCGCGACTCCCGCAAGGCGTCGGAGACCACGGGAGGACTGTCGGTCATCTGATATTCCGTAAAAAAAGTGGCCTTTATTTACCAATAATCTTATTTCCAAGTTAACAGTTATCTTTAATTATTTATTTATTTATTGGAAGAAGACGATATTCAGCTCACGCTGCTCTTCCATTTAACCCCCTCACTACCCTATCCTATTTAACCTACCCATGCAACATTCTGACGACGAACCGACGTTGCTGTTCGCAACTAAAAGTCGGTGTGCGACGTACACAAAACGTCGGGCTGACCCATATTTGTACTAATCTAGTCAATAAAATATGGGTCGATTCGACGTAGAGGACCGACTTTAGTCGTTGTGATTACCGACCAAATGTTCACAAAATTTTACGTCGGCTTAAGTTGGTTGTCAGACTATTACCAACCTTATTTAAAATTTGCCCTTAATCTGACCTACAAAAGTCGGGTGTAGGTAGTGAAACTGAGCAATTTTGTATATTATTCTATTTGTCGTACCTATTTATTTATATAAAATGGATAAGGCGTGTTTATCATTGAGTACGTATTATATACAAAATACTTCGAATAAAATTTTAATGAATCTGGTGGGGTAAAAACTGAAACGAAAAAAATTTATTGATACAAAAAAAAAAAAAAAAAAAAAAAAAAAAAAAAAAAAAAAAAACCCATAAATATATATATATATATATATATATATATATATATATATATATATATATATATATATATATATATATATATATATATATATATATATATATATATATATATATATATATATATATATATATATATATATATATATATATATATATATATATAAAGTAGGTCGAAAAATGTAGTGAACCCATAAGAATAATGTTTATTTTAAAAACGAAAATACTATTTTTATTTTTTTACTTTCAAAAAAATATTTTCCCTTTCCAAAGAAAGCACAATTGAAATATTGTTTAATTAATTTTACGAGTAAATAAAAACTTTTTTTGCTTACTTTATTTGAAATAAGAGGCAAATTTTCTGTATTTGAAATAATTGTACACATAATCAACATGGCCGCCTATTATTTCCTTCTGTGAAACCAGAAAATATGGCGAAGGCGGGAATAAGTGCAACTATTTTTACTAACAGCGACGTCACGGTTAAATAATTTTACCTACACCAACTTTTAGTAGGCTTTGGTGCAGAAATCTGCACTCACACTAACGTTCATTCCAAACAATCGCGATAATATCGACCATCTGTTGCAGTTGGTGTATGTCTTTACTAAATATCTATCAATACCTGAATTATCGACATTAATTTTGAGGTTATATTAGAACAAGGCCCAAAAGCCTAACACCAACGTCCAGCCGACGTTGCTAGACGACTACGTCAGTCAGCAACGTCTAACCAACGTTGGAATGTTACCCAAAAATTACTTAAATCTACTTAATCAGTTACTAACGTCTAATCAACGTTGAATAATAATCTAAAAACAAACTCAACGTATTAAGTAAATTTCTGACAGCAAATCAACCAACGTTGGTAAATGTGCTAGATGTAAATAGTAGGTTTGCGAGATTCAAGCTATGTTGCTCCGACGTTGTATCATAACTATAAAATTTAAGATGCTACTTGACTATTATTTGTAATAATTCTGACCTTATTATTAGTAAAAAAATAATTGTAGTCGGTAGTCGGTAAAATGTTATTTGGTATGAATATAGCTACCTATCAAGTCGGTTACCAACGTTATACCGAAGTAGGTGTATTACCGAAAAATTAATCGGAGCTACTTAAGTTAGTCATTAACGTCTAACCAACGTTGGTTAATAACTAGAAAGGACCAAACCTATTAAGCCACTAACCAACATCTAACCAACGTTGGCAAGTGTTCCATAATAAACTTGACCTATTCAGTTAGTCACCAACGTCTACCCAACGTTGGTAGGTCACTCAAAATTTAACCATACCTATTTTAGTCAGCTGTCAACGTCTAACCAACGTTGGTGTTATTCAAAATATAACCATACCTATTTTAGTCAGTTGTCAATGTCTCATCAACGTTGGATAATGACTTGAAAACATGTTATGGTAGTTCCCGGTTAAACCGGAAGTGAAAATTATGTATGATACAAATTTATAATCAGTGGAATGTTACATGTTCATTTCCGCACTAATATACAAGGTGCTAATTTTTTTATTTTTTAGTTTTTCGGTCACAACTTTTTTATTTGTAGTTCAATTGTTTGTTTTCCTTTTTAATTCGGATTCCTCAGAAAAGAGTACATCAGTATAGTTTTGGCATTTTTTTCCTAGGTGAAAAATCAAGCAATGAAATCACTTAAAATGATCACCCTGTACCTTGATCGAGTCCTTTAACAGAGAAGTATCATCTTGATAATGCCAAAAATTTAAACTGATTAAAAGTAATAACCATTTTGAAAATTGCGTTGAACCTAGAAGCGAGAATTTTTAAAATACATTGTAATAAAAATAACGATTTTGATTATAAGTAAAATTTTTGACGCTGTGAATATGTAGATATGTTAGGTTCCAACACAGACATCCCTCAAGGGAAAACCCGGCCACGGAGCTTTGAATATTTTGAAAGGACGAAAATTTAAATTGTATGTGGTTTGACTTGAGGGGCTGTAAAAACATCTATAATTATATGTCGTATCTGAATAATATGAAACATTTTATATATACGGCAATTAACAAAATGCACCGATAACTATATTGGGTACTACATTGCTCGTATTAAAATGACAGAAAGTTCCCATATACGTCCGGTAATGTTTAGTTAGGGAAAGATTTGTTTTTAAAGAAGTAGTTGGCTAATTTATGAGTTAAACGTAAATTGTCAATTAGCTTAAGTGATTTTGAATAAAAAAGACATAAAAAAAATAAGCATAATTTTGTGTAGAGTATTTTTTCTCCATTATTTTCAATAAAGTGCAGTTTATTTTATTTTAATGTCTCGAAGAGTTGAAGAAAGTTTAATTTTGAATGGGCGCATCATTTCGCCGGCGAACCATGTATACATTTCTAACATTAATAGGTACTTACTTCATTATTCTCATATATATTATCTAATTAAAACTGACTTGAAACCCGTGAGAAATGCAACAAGAGTGGGTATACTTTTTGTTCAAAATTAATCAAGGGAAGTTAAATCTCAACGCAAAACATTCAATATATCGTTATGTTAAAAGAAACCAGCAAATAATAGTTATCCCACAATTTACCCACAACTTCCATTTGTTTATAATCCAAAACACATTTAAAACAATTAAATATACATTAAACTTTTAAATTCCCAGCTTTTTAAAATTATCTAAAATTAAACCTGTTTTCTTGTTTTGATATGAAAAGTCTATTGCAACGGTATCTGTTTATTTTCCGGGCATCTCAATAAATAATAATAATAATAATAATAATCGTCTTTATTTTGAGTATATAGGTATACTATACAATATACACGTAAGTATATGAATTTATATTGGATGTTAGGGTTTTCTTTATAATAAATATAAATTAGAAAATAAAATCAACAGCCCATTTATCTCATCCAGTTATCTGTCAAATTAAGTAATGTTCTTGATAATTTTAACGACAATTGTACATGTATTACATTTTGGTAATTCTGATTTATTCATAACTCGTTTTGGCCATGCATTTTCGAAGAGGACTGTGGTTAGAGCCTAACATATAACCCTATATACAGAATTTGTTCTTTAGTAAGTGGGAAACAAAATGTACAACTTGTGAGTTTTAATTATATACATTTACTTTTGACAATTTTGAAACTTTAAATTTACAGAAACAAGTAAAAAATTGATGTTCATATTGATATATTGAAGACATTGAACGTTTTATCAACTTAATTTCCTTCAGTTTCTTATTTAATAATCGTAAGTTATTTTGTTGAAAATTATTTCATATTTGACTGCTACCTTGCTTTTTTTGAAGAAAAATAGAAAAGTATCTTAATCTAAGAACATTGCGAATAGTGTATATATAAATATAATTTTAGTTATTCCTCCTAGGCCAGGCGACAGGTAGTTCAATAAGGAAATAATTAGTGGAAAGCTGGAAATTGCTTTAATCGCTTTATTTGTACCCAGATATTACTCTCCCAAGTTTTCCCCCTCGAGCGAAGTTGGCGTTGGCCCTTCTGGCCCTAAGAAGGTACCATTTTTCGGTTTTTTTGCAAATATCTCCCAAACCATCAACTTTATCAACAAAATACTTATTATAAAAAACAATCTAGAGTAAATTTGCTACAAAAATGTTCTTTATCGTTTGTCTCTAAAGTAGACCGTTACGATGCTACGACCATTCAAAGTGGAACCCTTTTTTGATTCTTGCGGAAAAGTTATCGAAATTATATGCCATATCAAAGTTTCTACATGTTATAAATATTTGTCAGCATTCCAGGTGTTTTTAATGCAGGTATCAATAAAATCTCGCAAGCCTACCTCCCACCGAATCAGCGGCACGTGAGCATTCTTTAAGAACATACCATCAAGTCCAAACATGGTATGGAAATGATACAAATCCACTGGATTGGGGCTGGAAAAATTCTCAATGTAGTTTGGCTCCCATACCTACGACGAGGGATCCGGCACCACAAACGCTTATAAACACAGTGTCCTGCAAATGTTCGAAAGGATGTAACGCAGCGTGTGGTTGCAGGAAACGGGCCTCCGATGCTCCAGAATCTGCATGAATTGTATGGGACGGTCATGTACAAATGATGATATGGATGATTGTGACGGAGACATCGATGTTAATCTTGAGCGCCCTGTGACGTCGGACAAATGTACCGATGCAGACGATGAAAGCGATGATGGAGAAATTGAGGCAGACGATCAAGACTGCCAGCCTTCATCAAAACGGTTGAAAATCGATTAACTTTGACATTTGAATAGTGAATTAGGCCTCCTGGGGACACCACTTACAAAAAAATGCGCCATTTACTCTACCGCCAGGTGGTGTGGAAAAGAGTGATTTTATGTCAATACTAGTCAATAATAATACTAATCGTAGGTACTTTGCCACAGCTGTTTACATTGAAAAGCTGTTATACTTGTAACAAGTTAACAGCTTGTGAACCTGGAATGCTGACAAATATTTATAACATGTAGAAACTTTGATATGGCATATGATTTCGATAACTTTTCCGCAAGAATCAAAAAGGGTTCCACTTTGAATGGTCGTAGCATCGTAACGGTTCACTTTAGAGACAAACATTAAAGAATATTTTTGTAGCAAATTTACTCTAAATTATTTTTTATAATAAGTATTTTGTTGATAAAGTTGATGGTTTGGGAGATATTTGCAAAAAACCGAAAAATGGTACCTTCTTAGGGCCAGAAGGGCCAACGCCAACTTCGCTCGAGGGGGAAAACTTGGGAGAGTAATATCTGGGTCCAAATAAAGCGATTAAAGCAATTTCCAGCTTTCCACTAATTATTTCCTTATTGAGGCTTTTTTTCGACGTCGCCTGGCCTATTCCGAATAATTCTAAAATAGTTATTAATCAATTTAACACTATGTTTGAAGATGTACAAAAAATAGTGTTAAATACATTAAATTACAACCTGTCAACATTTTCTAAGTAGATATGAAAATTTGTGTCAACAACTAACATATTTTAAATATTTATACAAAAAAAATTCAGATGTAAAATTTGTCGAATTTAAAGATTCAAATAAAATGGTAAAATTGCAGTTGAGCGATGCATCCTGTTTTAAAATTGTTGAACATCTACTTTTGTTTCTTGAACACGAATATCAAAAATGGAATTTATCCTCCCAAATATCAGGATACCAATTTTTCCAAAATAGCGCTTAGAAATATTACAACTCGGATAATTTATTCAATGAATAGTTAGATAATAAATAAGTTATGTTCCTATTTTTGTTTTGTGATAAGGGCATAATTTAGGTATCTGTGTATATGTCTTTTAAATAAATAAAGATATTTTATTCTTTCCCATGCCGAAAACATTAAAGAACTTAAACAAAATAGTAGGGATGTCTGCAGAATCACGAGAGCATTTTTTTACTTTGAAGGTTATTTAGTTGCAAAATTTTTAAGCCTTTGGATGACTTGTCGTCTTAGTATACTGCAGCCTCTTTAGCACGTTTAAATAGCTGCCAGATAAGAAAAAAGAAAATAAAAATCGGATGATGGGTGAATGAGATGTCAAATATTTAATGCACAAGATTCTTGACCGCCATCTTTAAGTAGCCGCCATCTTGAAATGATGCATATTTCGATTGACCAACAGGTGCCTTTGTGCACAGGTAACCATCAAAATCCAAAATAATTATGCAAAACCTTAGTGGTTTTTCACTCAATGACTTTTGGGTTGGCGTGGCTGTAAGAAAGAATTTCTTTTTTCAAATTTTTGTCAAAAACATTGAAAGCGCTCATTTGCAATTCTACCAATAGGTAGTATGATCAAAATTATAGTTTCAGTATGAATGATTTACTTACGATATTTTCAGAATTTACAAACGCAAATTATTTAATGTAAGTTCAGAATATCTATTTTTTTACATACTTCTCATTTTCAAAATGTATCGTTTGTTTGCAAATAAATTCTACTTAAACTATTAATTCAGTTGCGTGATTATAAAACACAATTATTTATGAAATATGAGGGTGTTGGTAATCTGAAGTTTAAAAGATACATTTGAAAGGGATAGATTTTTATAACAGTAAACATATCGACATTTGTTCCCCAATTATTTAAGAAACTACACGGAACAAAATATTTGGCATTTATTTCTATAGCAAAACATTAAAGTAATATTAAACTACATGATTTACAATATAATGGCAGAACTAATATGTACAAATTTGGTTTAGTGCAATTAGAGAATTTAAGTTTTTACACAATATGAAAGTTACACGAAAAATTTGTCTTTAATTAGTAAAATGAGCCTCATCGTATTTGTTTGCTCATTTTATGATAATTAGCAGATACATGTGTGTTAAATACACTTCTAAGGAAATATGTACAATATAGTAGTGTATTTTTGCAGTGTTTTATAATAGTGTACTATCTTCTCTATTACATGATGAAATGAGATGGTATACTGCTTGTCCATAATAGAGCGCCCATCTTTATGAATAAATTAAAAGGAAGAGTACGAGAGGAATAGTATATGTGGTGTAAGTTCAAAACTTAATTTTTCATAAACGGAATCAAGGGAATGAACCCACAACCTCGCTACCAACTAATTATCAGAAATATACTTAAACCTTGGCAGAGAGGTTGTAATAATGGTCCCCAAAAAGCAAGGCTGTGCTATGGCCGCAATAGTGGACATTGGGTGCTATTTTTTGATTTTTTGTTTGTACTGATCGTTTTTGCTAAAAATATATCTAACAGAAATTGTAGAAGACATAAATGTGATATTTTGGTCATAAAGCAGTTAAACTGAAAATTAGGGATTTATGTCTGTCAGTTTCTGTCCTTGTCTTAGAAATTGAAAATGTTTAAAACAAATTTACAGACAATAAAACTGAGGCGTTCATTGTATATCTATAACATTTATACAGGATGTACGAACAATACACGGCATAATTCAAAAGCTGACTAGCGATAAAAAGAAAATATGAATTTTAGATGTTTATTGCTTTTATTTTTTAAATATAAAATGTATTCTAGTCATCCAATGCAATGTTTGGCATGAACGCGGATATTTGAGGCATTGGATTCATGTAGATTTCATCATCTTCATCATATCAACAGTCTCTATGCGTAAACCGTTGGTTTAAGATAATGTAAAATCCATATAATTTTATCGTTTTTCTCGTTGAAAATCATAAGACCCTTTTAGCATCCGTCCTACCCTATCTAAACATGTTTAGCCAACAAATTGATAGCTTGATTAACGGACTAGTTCTGATACATATATTTATTGACGAGGACAACGATAATATTATATGGGTTATTCCGTATGAAGCAATAATAGTGTAGGCATGTGGACTTTTGATATGTAATATAAGTTGAAATCTCAATGTGTTAAAAAAATTCAGCTTAACTCCTTAAATTTCGTGGTTAAATCCTTGGATGACTAGGTTAATGGATCAGAATCTATTAACAAATTTACAAGATTTTGTAAATCTTCCAATATTTCATAAATATTATTAAAAAAAACTTCATTTCTACTCTCGAAAATCACACCCATAGAGTAACCAAAAATTAATCAATGAATCTAGAATTTCACCCTAAAAACAAATAAATACTAATACTAGTTTCATTTATTTCAATTATCTATTTAGAATTTTGTAGCATCCTGACCTATGTTGTAATTTTTAAAACTTTCTGTTATTATATTGTTAATATGTCTTTAATGTGCTGATCTTTCTTTCTTTAATTTATTTGTTTTGTAAATCACTTTCTCATTTATATTTTTTTATGAAAATTATTTAACTTTTTCTTTTTATTTTTTCTTATATGTTTCTGGTAATATTTACTCGGTATAGAACGTCGATGCCAATGTGTATCCATAGGTATGCGCCTTTGGTTTTTACTACATACAAGACAACACAAACGCAAAGTAGGTATTTCATAAAAAAGAAAATACACAAAGCAGTAATAAGTTTGAAGCAGTAATCGAAATGATCAAATGTAATTTCATTTCGTTTAATAAGAGATACGAGTAGCTATTTATTCGATGAGAGAAAATATGTCCTAAAGGAATATTGTATAGTATACTTATAAATCATTAAAAAAGTAACCCTTGGGTATATTAAAATAGGAACATGTAAGGTTATATCCTCTTATGTATAATGTGATGGATATTATAATAGTTACCATCATAAGGGAATAGTACTAAAAAATAAAACTTATGTACATCCTGGAAAGTGTTATAGATATAAAACACATTACATTTTCGAATGTATAACATATTTCTTGCAAATTGTTTTTGCTTGTCTCAGAATTGAGATACATCGAGAAGTTTATAAATTATTTCCTACATTGTGTTTTTATTTAATATTATTTAAAAAAACGACTTCAGCAAACTACCTTAATTTCAATAAGTGAAAAAAATGAATGTAAGACCTGTATTCGTGGGAAGTAGGACAAAGAAATCTTTATTTACTTTATCTAATTATAAAGGGTGATTTTTTCTTTTTCCTACTTTACACGAAGACTTTAAAATAAACAAATTACAAGACACAAAATATTATTATAAAACCTAGCTATCATCCTGTATACTAATTTTTCATAGTTACTCAAAGGTCCAAGTGTCATCAAATATTAAATATAAAGTTATTTGGCACCTTCAGTTAGTTGTAGACGAAACCTAAGAAGCGTCTTTTACTTAAGCGGTCTTTACAACAAATCGAAATTTGGCGACACTTGACGACCAGTGAAAAAAATGGCAGATGGTTACCAATGTGCAATTTATGTTTCAAATATAATTCTAATAATTATTTACTTTTTTTATAGTAGGTCAACAGTAGGCACCGGAAAATTTCCGTGCGTCCAGGGCCGGCACATAGGTTAATAAACAATAACAATAATTTGTACGAAACAATTAAAACAATGCATACCTAAAGTGTCTTAATATTTTATGATTGTACTGTGTTCAAGACATTAGTATAAATTGTGAAGCATGGGCCAGACGAGTTACATGAATCAAATTGGGATACATGGATCGTAAACGCCTGTCAGCTTTATACAAACATTGTGTCATAGGACAGATATAACAAGAGATGTTGTACAACAAATTGTCGAATTTTAGAATGGCACTTCGGTATTCAGTCCTGCTTGAGTAAAACTAAGTTATATCAAAAATGAGCAGATGGGTGTTATACGGGGTGTTTTATAAGTCAGTATATAAAAATCGTCACTAAACTACCTTTATTTTTCAAGACGAAAAAAATTACAACAAAAAAATTCTTACTATATTTTAGAAATACAAATTTACTTTGTTGGAACTGCCAGTTTTTTCAATAAATTTATTATTTGGAATTTTTTAAAATCAGTTTTGCAAGTCGACACTGCTCTGAATTCACAAATAACTTCTGAAATAAACTAGTAATATGAATAAATTTTTCTCTGCACTACTTATCATACTTTCAATAAAAACTGACTACTAGTGAACTAGTGGCAGTTCTAACAAAATAAATTTATATTCCTAAAATTTGAAAAGTAGGAGCAAATTTCATTCAGAACAACTTTTTTTAAAGAATTTTTTTTCATATAGGTATTGAAAAATAAAGGTAGTTTGTTAGTGAGATTTTTATAAATTGACGAATTAAACACTCTGTATAAAACCGATTTAACTCATTTCTAATATATCATAGTTTTAACAGCAGGACTGATTCCCGAAGTTCCATTCCAAAATTCGAAAACTTTTTTCCATTACACTCTTGTTAAATCTATCCAGGGACATCACAATGTATATGCTGCTGGTTTTGATACAAGTAGTAAAATATTTTCACTTCTAACACCAATATTAAACAAAGCATTTACCACTGTTTCCTCAACTGTTCGCACATTGGTTTTCAACACCCTTTTACTACATATTAACGGTGGAGGTGTACTCTGAATGGTATTTAAAATACACATAATAACATTAATGATTTTATATTCCTTAAAATCTATGGATTCGACAACACAAATCCACACGTACTGATTTTTCACATCCTCCGTGATACTGTCGACATGGTTGTTACTATTTATTTTTATCCTCGCGCCAGCTATCTACGCACTGCAGTGTTTGCAGATAAACTGAATCTGAATAGGCTACTCTCCATTCATATAGGAAAGACAAGCCGATCGGAAAGTCGGTCCTGGGAATCACGGAAATTGTATGGTGTCTATTAATTAGATAAAGGTAGTTTGCTTGCGTTAGTTGTTAAAAATCATTTTAAATAAAAAAAACATTCGGTGTGGATTAAGAAAATTTAATAAAACAATTTGCAAATATATTTTTTTTCCATTCGAAAGAAATTGTCTGGGAACATGTAACTTTGGGTGATCACAAAATTAGGTACTCCTCTGTGTCTTTTATTATCACAAAAATTTGAAAATTCACCAGTTAATAAATTGAACTCGTTGTTTAATTTAACCACCAGATTGCCATCATTTCCGTTTCCCGTGGTGTCTTGATAACAATTTTATACAGAATGTTATAGTCAAAAAAATATTTCTTGGATGTGTTAGGTCATTAATTAATCAAATTTTTCGTGTTAAAAACCTCAGGCAAGAATTGAGGTTTTTGGTTTTATGCTCTGAGATCCAATTCATTTAATTGGAATAGTGGAAAACATCATGAATACGGGCGCTCAATATTTATTTTTTAGGAAGGAGAGTCTTTCGGTTTTATATTATTACCAATATTATCATTAATGTATACAAATTATATTAGTTTATATCACTTTAAAATTATGCACAGTCACATAAGTTGTTTCATAAGTGTCTAACATGTCCTCGATTTTCTATCGCATTGCTGCTGCAAACGTAGCAATTAGAAGTAAAACGAGTTGACTTGCTACACACATGGCACATGATTTCCTCATTAAAATTGCATCCACGTTGTCACCTGCAACATAAAAGAAGTGTCAGTTGAAATAGTAAAAGAAAAACTATTTTCTAAATTTAGCTACCCTATAAAATTTATTATTAAAATAACAATACACGAGACCAAAGCAAAATGGGATTGGATAAGATATTCGACAAACTGCGTTCCTGCGGTTGTCTTCACTTTTATTTTATTACTGTTTGTTATACATTTCATCCCAATGTTTACTACTGTGTTGCGCTTTATGTCAAGATGACATTTACATTTTTTATGTTTCACATTTCTCCATAGATAACTTTAAATATACAGGGTGTCTGGAAAAAAGAGGCCAATCCGGTAATCATGGATTCCTTGAGCAAAAATAATCGGACTTTCCTTTCACAATGCCATTATTCATTTTATTCCCCCCATGTTCGATATACAGGGTGTCAAAGTTTGAAGTTTAAAAATAATGTTTTTAAATAACTCGAGTTCTTCGTAAGATATTTAAAATTTGGTACAGTGCTTCAACTTAAGGAGTCACAACTTTTAAAGAAAAAAAAAAACAAAAATTAGTTGTCAAACATTCAAAATAGATGAGTTACAGTACCCACTAACCCCCCCAGTTTTTTAGTACCTGCACCAGTGACTCCTAAACTATCTTTTTTAAGTTTCCATTTTGGATTATTTTATGTATCTTAACAAATTTCGAGAAAATGCTTCGTTTTAGAGTTAAGTTGAAAAATATTGGTGCCTACGCGGCTTACAGTAATCTCATAATTTTCAAATATCTCTGAATCAAGTCAGCCGCTTTTGTAAACAAATGGCAATACCCTGGATACGATAGAATTGCTTGTTTACTGTCAAAGTAAATCCTTATTTTATACAAGTTAAACGTTTTTCATAAACCAGAAGTGTTCTTGTAAGTAAGAAAAACCAACATGGCTCGTAGACAAGAAATTGTACCCTTTTCTGAAATGACGGATATGATTTTAATCATGGGTAAGATTTAAATAGTTCTGTAAACTTTAAACATTTATTTCTATTTCTCAATTAGGAAAATGTAACTCCAATGCTAGTTTAGCTGCTAGGTACTATGCCGAAAATGTCCCAATGGTTTTCATCCCAAAAGAAAATATATTTCAAATATGGTTAACCGTCTAAGGGAGAAAATTTAAGGGAAAGACGAAGGGGTAATTGCGGCTGACTCCGTGCGATTCAACCTGAACAAGAAGAGGAAATTTTAAGAAATGTTGAGGAAACACCGAAAATTAATACCAGGGTGTTGACTAAGCAGGTCAAAAACATAGGGAAAACTCAGGTACACTATTTTACGGAGTCAGCAGTTGTACCCATTCCATCTTCAAGAAATGCAGGCTATTTTGCCGCAAGACTTATATTATGTAGATGTTTATGTGAAATGGATAACCGAGATCTACGTTTTATCAGAAACATTTTGTTCACTAATGAAGCTACATTTACGAGAAACGGGACGACAAATATTCATAACGCACATATATTGGCTGAAAAAAAATCCTAAAGCCAAAGTGGAGACGCATCCAGTAAACTTCAGTCAATGTGTGGGTAGGTGTCGTAGATAATTTTCTTTTGGGACCAGGAAACTTGACTGGTCAATCATTTTTGCAATTTCTTCAAAACATACTACCGAATTTACTAAATGAATTGTCTTTACATGTAACACAAAATATGTGGTTTCAACTAGACGGTGCTCCTCCTCATTTTGCTAGTAATGTTAGAAACTATTTGAATCAAATCTTTCCTGATCGCTGGATTGGTCGAAGTCGAGATGCTCCTGTTCAGTGGCCACCCCCTTCCCCAGACTTTATCCCCTTGGACTATTCAGCCTGGGGATTTATGAAACATTTTGTATCTATGGTTCCGATTTTGAGCGGGAATCTTTTAAGAGAAAGAATCCTTCAAGCTGGAGGGCAGTTCAGGTTGAAGCCAAATATTTTTCAGTCTAAGATTTTCTTTAATAAAGGGAGCTCGTATGTGTTTACAAAAACATGGAGGTCATATCGAACAATTTCTTTAAACTCTCTATTCCTATATCTACTGTTTTTTGTTACTAACGAATTATGAATAATTTTAAGATGATAAGGTGTATTAAATTTGTTATCTTGTTATAATGCTTCTAATTTATAAATATTTGTAGATTGTTGAATCCATTGCGCCTACCAATTTTATTGTGTGGGCACCATTGACTTCAGAAATAGTTGTCAACTTCATCATAGTTGAAAACGGGATTTGAACCGGGGAGTCGATAGGCAGTAAATCAGCTACGTTATAGCACAAACGAAATTTTTTTCCTTCTTTGAAAGGGCGTATCTCCTATAATATCAATTATTGACGAAATATTTTTCATTTCATATTGAGATCATCTATTTATTGTAAGTGTTTGGCTACGTAATTTGGAATACCCTGTATAACTTCATAATTTCAAATGATGATCTAAACAAAAGAATTATAGGGATGTTCTGTTCACACCCGGTACATCTAATATTTTTTTATATTTTCAATAGAAACTTCCATAAAGAGCATATTTTTTTATTGTAATTTCATATGTGTATATTATTTTGAAGTAGAAACTGTACAAGCCCTGTAAACAACCATCTTCAAACAAATACAAAAATAGATATTAGTTTTGCCTGTAAATCACTTACTAAATCTGGGTACCTATGTTTTAAAATGAGGTACCTTTTTTCGTTTTTGGTTGTTATGAACAAAAAAAGTTTAAAAAATGATTTACAGATTTATGTTTACATTAAACATTCGGTAATGTCCTGATTACAAATTTATTCCATTACGATCTTAGTTTCAGATTATAGCTGTAATGTAAAATTCGTGAGAAAAGTTCAGCATATTATATGAATCTTCTTCTTGGAAAATTTAAAACGTTCTATGACTCTAAAAATTTTAAAAGGTTTGTTCATTTGTGAATTTATCGTTGAGAATATGGCAGACAAAGCAAAGTTAAGAGGTCAGTTAAGCATGCTTCAGAGGATTTTGGCCTAGAAACAATAGCGTTTGCAGTCCTTTGATTTCAGTAAACTCTATATACGCTTCTATAAATATAGTTGGTTGATTACCTATAGCTGTAATAATTTATAAAAACGTGCACATTTTTCACGTAAGTTAAATATTTGCTTGGATACTTATAGTATAAGAAACTTTTAGTTTTAAAATGAAAGCATTCCATCGTATAACTCGCCAGAAAAACACTGTGAGAGCAAACATATTTTTTTGGTACACGTTCTGATTTGGCAGTTCGGTTCTTAAGCAAACACCAAGTTGTTTACGATATCGATTTAGCAGAAGGAGATTTAAAAAAGCGGTCTAGAAGTAGAGGCTAGCCTACTGTATACATCATTGCATGTCTATTTCCATCATCTTGTAGTTATTATACAAACTTGATGAGGTGTCGATTGAAATTACATATTATTAGTAATCATAAAAGCAAAGTTTTTAGTTGTTAAATACACAATATGGCGGGACGGGTTCATGCAAGTTAAAATTAGAAATAAAATATTGTTTTTAAATAATATAATGCCCCTAAAAGTAAATTAACACACTGAAAATTGAGGTAGTTGCGGTTATAGGTATTCTTGCTTATTTTTCAATTTTACTTACAAATTTTGCCCAAACATTTTCTAGAAAATCGTTTATAAAATATGTTTCGTATAATTAACTAATTACTAATTTGTTTGAATTATGTTATCATTTTTTAGGATATTATAAAAAGCTAATTTTGTTTATTTTCGTGGCATATGCGCTTTCGGTATGTAGGTAGGTACCAAGTAAAATTTGAATTATACTTTTCTTATGGTGATCACAAGATAATATGAGGGTGTGTGTGTTTGGGAAAAATCAGATTTGTTTGTGTTTTTCTAATTATGTTAAAAGTTTGTTTTAATACTGCAGTTTCTCTTACGATTATATTGCTTATGTAACAAACAATTTAATAAGACTCGAACGGCTCAGTCAGTAAGGCTTCAGACTACTAATCCAGAGGTCTCGATTTCGACACGCCTGCGCGCCTCACAGTGGACGGAAACGCCGAAAAGCTGGCGAAACTATAAAGGCATTGAGCTATTTTACTGAAATTGTGCATACAGGGTCTTTTGTGTCGCTGGTCAAGAATCCGAAGTTGAATTTTGAAAAAAACAAAAGGCGGCCATAAACCCCCAAAACATACCAAAAATCGCCAATTATCGCTGCATTTTTCAAAACTTTGTATACAGTTTTTTTGGGTTGCTGGTGAAGAATCCCATATAGAATTTCAAAAAAAATTACGGTCAAAAATATATACATAGTTCAAAAAATTATTATTAAATTGAAGCGAATTCATGTTTCATTTGTTTCGGGAAAATTAGGATCTGGCGAATGGAATAAAAATGTGTAATGACTGAAAACTATTTTAAATTCTATCTGAATTACATTCATGAACGCATTCAAAAAGCCCACTTTATGGTGCACGAATGTGCATGCATCCGTGCATTCGCGCACAATTCGGTCAATATCTCGCAAAGATGCAAAAAGATGCAGCTAATTTTTTATACACTTTCGAAAAAATGTTCATTGAACACATTCCAATAAGTTTCAAGACCAACCATCACCAACCGCGTAACTTATGTTTTTTTTTGTGGAGTTTATGAATCGTTGCATGTACAAAAATGCACTACACTTCGATAATTATTTACTAATTACCATATAAATAAACTGATCTGATACTGAGATATTTTAATTGTACTGACTTTCTGATGCAGAATCCATTTTTAGATACAGAAAACTGCACTTTGAGAATTTTTACGCTGCAGACAAAATTTATCGATTTTTGAAGCGTTGCGAGCTGCCGAAGTGACGTGCTGCACGGTCGCACAATAAGTAATCTCCTCGCTCAGGTAGTGAACCCGGACCGGTATTAACGGTCGTTTCTAATGCTAGGGGTACCACTACAACGATTTAAAACGTTTCCATTTCAAAAAAAATCTTCATTTTTTAAATTTTGGCCGGCTTTTTGGCGTTTCCGTCCACTGTGCGCCTGCAAGATGAATTTTTAATTTAATATAATTCTAGGTCTATTAATACTATGCGATAATACTTGTCCCTATAGCTTAAAACTAAAACGATAGACCGAATATCAAGAATGTTTCAAACACGGGGTGTTTTCTTCTTTAGTGGGAAGCCTACGTACATAGGAAGTACTGTAAGTGTAGGATAATTATATTCAGATTTGGTCCATATAGTGTGAACTTTAGGTTCACGTATACATACTTGGTTAGTCAGCGAAACTTATATTGTGACGGAACGTGCGGAGCAAGACGCGACATGTGGACGGGAAATGTATAATATATGACATCTTCTGTCTTTTACATCGCTTACATTAAAGCGAGAACGATGATTGTTGTTTTTGCTGGCACGCGACCTAGGCGGAGTTCCGCTTACATTCTGTGATACTTCAGAGCCGCATTTAATTTTATTACCGAATCATTCTAGCAGTGGTGATATATTGTAAGTATAATATTATAAGATAAATAGTAATTATTTAATATCTGTTTATTTGCTGGCGTGTTTTTGAAAATATTTGAAGAAGGTTATCCTGTTGAAGTGAATTGTGTAATAGTGTAATATGAGTAATAATCTATTTTATATGTGTTAATTTGCTGGTGTGTTTTTAAAAATAATTTAAGAAGGTTATCGTGTTGCAGTGAGTTGTGTAATAGGTAATATAAGTAATAATTATTTCAAATCTGTTTATTTACTGGTGTGTTTTTGAAAATAATTTAAGAAGGTTATCATATTACTGTGAGTTGTGTAATAGAGTAATATAAGTAATAATTATTTTATATCTGTTTGTTTGCTGGTGTGTTTTTGAAAATAATTTAAGAAGGTATTTGATATAAAAATGTTTCGTCCTTGGGAGGCCTCTACATCTGCACCTAATTGTGTTTGTGAAAATGAAAGTGATAAAGAAAATCAATGTTCATAAGTGTTTTCAGTAAGAAAAAATCGGTTACATTTGAACGAGCAACCAAAACAAATTTGCCTTAATGTTTACAATAATCTTTTTGAAGCTAAAGACCCTAATCTGTATGATTTTGATGTACTAGGTGAAGCAGCATCTCTGACTAACGTTCTCCGTCCCACAATACACAAACTGGTGAAAGAAGGTGTTCTCCCAAGAAAACAAAGATCCGACGCCGGTCAATCGAAAACCCTGGACCCATCGTTAGCAAAACGTTTAAGAACTTTAGTTTACGACGCGTATCAGAAAAATTAAATCCCAACTATTGACGTGGTACACAGAAAAATTAAAAGAAATAGATTATCATCTAAAATGTACCAAAAGAACTTTAGGAACTAGGCTGAGGAAAATTGGATTTAAATATCAAACTATTAATAAACGTATGGCGGTTATGGAAAGTAGACGAATAGTGGATTGACGAAATTAATATCTAGAAGAGATAAAAGAACTCAGAAGGGCAAATAGACCAATTTATTATCTAGATGAAACTTGGTATGATACTCATGACACCGTAAAAAAAGGATGGACTGATGGATCTAGGAAATGTCAACCAATCTCATTGTTCTTTAATAAAGAGAGTCGGTTGATTATATTATACTATGGATCAGTTGATGGATGGGTTGATAATGCATTGAAACTGTGTGGAGAAAACAGGAAGACTGTAACGTAGATTACCACAAGAACATGGAGGGGGAAATATTTGATGTATGGTTTGAAAATACATTCATTCCAAAATTAGAACTGACTAGCATTATCGTTCTTGACAATGCGAAGTACCTACCATTCGAGACAAATGTATAAAATTCCTAACAAGAGTTCTACTAAGCTGGAGTTACAAATTTGTTTAATAGAACATGATCTCTATTATGAAGAAAATTATATTAAAGCACAACTGTTGGAAGTCCTGCAAATGAAAAATTATGAGAAGAAGTATATTATAGATAATGTAGCGGAGACATATGGCCACAAAGTATTGAGATCACCGCCATATTTCTGTATTTTCAACTCGATTGAATTAATTTAGGTGTAAAATGAAGAAAAAACGTCAGAAAAGGAAATATTTTTCCGAAATTCAATAAAAAAAGTCGTAGAGTTAATTCAAAATGAAGTGTCGAAAATTACCAAGGAAGATTGGGAAAAAAGAATTAGGAAAGTAATTACAATTGAGGATCATTATTTAAAAATTGCCAAATTTCATATAAATGGGAATAAATTTATTGTAAATTTGAACAGGATAGTAGTTCATCTCAAAATGAAGAAGATGGTGAGAAGGACGAGGAATTAGGGAAAGAAGCAATGTGAGGTGAGGTAAAGTGAAGTGATGTGAAGTGAAGAAGTGAATTTTGTGATATCAACTGCATTATTTAATTACGTTTTGTGCTTTCGTGGTTCGGTGCTTGAGAAACATTCCTTTTAGGATGTTATTATATTTTTTTTATTTTGACAAAAAATATGTCTCACTTTTTACTATAGTAATAACTTTACTATTAGAAATTATTTTTAGTTCAAATTTATTGAGAAAAATATTTGTTTCTGTTACTATTTTGAGAGTATATTTTTTGTTTTTATTTAGTTTTTAAAGCTTTCTTGTTATTTTTTAAATAATCTCTTTATTCTATACTAATATTCCATACCCATCCTTTCCTGGCAAGAAATGCTCATACCTCCTCCAGGTTCCTACCTGCTGAGTAGTAACAATTTATATTAAGCAAACTTGAATACTGTAACTGTTGTATGTGTAGTAAATACGTTAAATTCAATTCTTTTATTTCAAGTTATTACTTTTTGTACAATTGTTAAATTGTTGCTAGCTAAACTGAGCACAAAAACCTGCATTGAAAAAAGTAAACGAGCGAACAATACAGTTAAATCCGGTTCTGCATTCCGTAGCGTCTTACCCTGGACGTCCCGTCACAATATAGGTTTCGCTGACTATACTTGATCGGGAGGTACATATGCCGGACGGGTATATGTCGTATTTCATGTCCATATGACATACGTGAATATCCACATGTACCTAATGAATATGTATAGTACATGTATGGTATCTGAAAATTATTAGTACTATTTTTACAGGCATGCTCCAGTATGTCTGCGAAATAAATCAATTATAAAATTATTAAGCAAACTGACTTTATCATTAATAATATTTAAACAATATACATTTGCAGTTGGAAGAGTACAAAAATCGTTCAAAATGTTATCATGATTAAGATTTTTTAAATCGCGAAAAGTGTACATGAAAGACTTAGATTTATCTTGACTCTAATCTGTTGTACAAGTTATTAGGTGGTGATTAGATATTTCAATAATATCGGAAACACATTATTTTTATTTTTTTTTAACAGAATACGTAATCAAGTAAACTGGTATTACTGTGGGTTATTAGTGTTAGTTTGTCAATAATTTGATCTAATTCATAACTATTTAAAATATTAAACAAGTATTTATATGCGTTGCATTTAATTTGAAAATAATCTATATTAAAATCACCACATAATATATTTTCATTTTCATATTTAGGTATTAACAAATTTAATGCATCCTCACAGTCCGAAAAAAACTGACTAACTGAAAAATTTGTAGGCCTATAAATAGCGCCAACTGCAAAGTTTTTATTTTCATGTCAGTTCCATTTATTATTCCCACCGGCGCATCCGCCAGTTTCTTAAATATAAAAATGAAAATAAGCGAAATTCATAGTTCATTTATACGAACGTTTTGTACTAAGATAATTAAGACATTAATATATGTCGAACTTAACCCTTAAGTGTTATTGATAGGTAGTTTTTGTTTTTAAAGAACACATTATCCTCATATAATATCGTGTGGAACATGATCTGTATAGTTTATTTCGGAGTTATAACAAATCGTCGTATGAGAATTACATGATTTTAAGTAACAATTTACTGTTTTCACAGGACAAGAAATTTAAGATTATAATCTCTAGAAAAGTTATTTTGATTTCGTTTTTGTATCTGAAACATATGGAAGGTGATCGCATTTGCCTGTCATGATACGTAACTCAGAAAATTAACTAACCTTTGCATTTGTACTTAGGACCATATGACCGCGTAAAGTATAAAATATCTGATGTGGCCAGCACATAACTTTCTTATACCAGTATATATCATCCTGATGTAAAAAAGTCATTTCATTTAATTCTTCACTTACCTCAATTAAATTTTAATAGCGAATCTTGAAATGTTTACAAGATATTAACAACATTTATTTTTTATAACGTATTAACACCAGTAAGTGTGCTTATGTGTCAGGTGTGTGATTGCAACTAACAACAAAGTAACAAAATACAAATTAAAGTGCATCCACATTATGCAGAAGATATTGTCCTCTAAAACTTCCTATTCAATTCAGTTAAAGTGTACATACGTATTGTAAGTTTCAGTGTATTTGTAAATCAACTAGTTTGAGTTAAAACATACGTATTATAGTTAAGTACCTCTTTAAGTTTGCACTCACTCTGCTTGCTGAGAAGTTAGACCTAAATTGAAGGTAAATGGGTAAATATCTTTTTCGTTTTAATTAAATTTGAAGTAAACATTCTGGGGTTGTTTATCTTTATGAAGGAATGGTATTAAATGTTACATCCGGTAAGTTTAGTATCCTTGACTAGGCGATTCGGATTTTCATTAGGGGAACTACTTCGAATTAAATCTGACTCAAATTTTATAGTAGCAGTACGTCTTAAAGAATATAGCGATAGAAGTAGACAATCTTCTGCTATATTAAAAATATTCGTTGGTTTAATTATTTTACCGTTTACTAGGTAATCATTACGTTTATTTCTAAGCCATTGGAAAATGTTAGTGAAACTCAAATTATGCATAAATTTATGCAAACTTTAGCATAAATTCAACGGTTTCACGAAATATAAAGCCTTAATTTAAATGACCTGGATATAGGTGGTGTGAGGGACAGTGACGCATGCTTCCATCCAAATCGCCTGGATTTAAAACCTGGCAGGACCAAGTCGATGATGCATAGTGGATGAGCGGATCTCCTCGTCTCACTATCTCCAAAAGGGTTGTAAAACTGTGGGTTCAGTGTATCTACGATGTCAGCACGTTAAAGATCCCTACCCTACGACATAGTAGGGTTTTAGTAAAATGTCTAGGTTAGGTGATGCTAGTGCTTACACAAGCACCAGTGAACTTGTCTCCTGACGTCTCGGTCAGTGATTGGCTTTGGTAGCTAAAAAAAGGCCGACGTCAACCCATTACTCGCCAACGTCATATTTATATGACTGCCAGTTTTGAGCTTTCATCACTATGTTTAAGTATTTTTTTAAAGTTAAAATTATGATGTATACAGGGCACACCACGGTGAGTGGCCTATTACACGTTTTTGAAAAACAACAAATAATATGAAACTGAAAATTTGCACTTAGAGGTGTTCAGGGGTGCTCTATTTAATGAAAATAATGCCAGGTATTTCATAACGGAAATCGGCATCAGCTTCCTTATTTTAAATGGCATACCTATTTATACGCCAGATTCGAATTCTATTCAATATTTTAAGGTAACTTTTAATATCTCCTATCTAAAAAAGAAACCAATGGTTTTTGATATACAGGGTGAGTCAATAGTGTGTTCTCCTTCGATAACCTTTGAACCGTTAATGATACAACAATTTATTAAATACAAAAGTTTTTTGGGCTGATAAAATCTATCATTTAAAATTATTGTGAAATCTACAGGGTGCTTAAATTTTCTGTTACACACAAAAAATTCTTTTTTTTTTAAATAGAACATACTGTATATTTTGTCACTATTTTATTAAATGAAAGCAGTATTATACAGTGATATTTTGTTTTTTGGATTTGCATGCAACGTTGCCAAGTTATTTACACATTTTCTGGATATTTAAGGATTTATAAGGGTCCGTTTAATAATTGTTATTTAACTATGAAAACAAGCTGGGTAAGCAAATATTATACTATTCTTAGTTCACACTACACGCTAAGTATTAGTACCTTTTTTACATTATTCTATTTTACAGGGTGTCCATGACGGCATGTCAATTAATGCGAATTTCAAATGGAAGAAAGTCTGCTTTTTTAAATAGAACACCCTGTATTTTTTTATGTGGTTGGATTCCTCCTTCAAATTGCTTTCTTTTTTTGTATAACACTTCCTATACTTAACTGTTGAAGTTTTCGAGAAAATTAAGGTTTTCTCTTTAACCTTGCGATCATAGTAAAAATTAATACAATTTTATCAAGAAAATATTTGGAAAAACAAAAATTGTGCCGTCAAACTGATATTTTGTGGTTTACACATAATTAATTTTACTTGGTGGTGATTCTTCTGTATTTCCTAGTTGAGTTAATTATTTTTCTTAAATAAATTATGAATTTTTCACACAGAGTTGATCGACATGGTTTATGCATTGGGAGAAGGGGAGAGAAATCCGCTATTGGCATCAAGAATTTATATTCAGCGTTATCCAAAACGAAGACATCCTCATCATTCTGCATTTGAAAGGTTGCGAGAAAGGTTTGAACGAACTGGATATGTAAATTATGAAAAACATGAACGTACAAAACTAGCACCAAATGAAGAGAAAGTGTTTCAAGTTACATTAAGTGTCGTTGAAGATCCGCATAAAAGTACGAGACTTGACTGGGAATATGTATCTCGATTTTTTACAAAATGTACTGGGAGGATTATTAAACGGGTGTCCTCAAAATGTCTTACAGAGGCTATGGTTCCAGCACGACGGAGCTCCACCCCATTATAGTATTGCCGTAAGAAACTTTTTAAATGTTACATTTGGTGACAATTGGATAGGTCGAGGAGGACCAGTTCAATGGCCACCAAGGTCGCCAGATTTGACAAAATTGGACTTTTTTTGTGGGGGGTACATTAAAGGATTAGTGTACACAACATCACCAACTACAAGAGAAGACATGCAGCAAAGAATTCGACTAGCGTTCGACACCATCACGCCTAACATGTTGCAAAATGTAAGTTACTCATTTCTTCATAGAGTCAGAACTTGTAATTTACAACTAGGAGGTCACGTTGAGCATATTTTGTAACTTGTTTTATTTTTTCTCTTCTCTTTACTGTTTATGTTCAAAATTACACTTTTATTTTGTTATGTACATACCTAAGGTGAGGTGTAAATTTTGTCATTCAAGTTTAATAAATTTGCTACTTTTACTGTTTCCTTTACGACTTTATAGAAAATAATTTTTCGCCTGGCCGCAATTTTTGTTTTTCCAAAGCCATTCTTGATAAAATTGTATTAATTTTTAGTATGACTGTGAGGTTAAAGAGAAAACCTTAATTATCTCCAAAAATACAACAGTTAAGTATAGAAAGTGTTATACAAAAAAAGAAGTAATTTGAACGAGGAATCCAATTACATAAAAAAATACAGGGTGTTCCATTTAGAAACACAGAGTTTTTCCCATTTGAAATTCGCATTAATTGACATGCCGTCATGGACACCCTGTAAAATAGAATAATGTAAAAAAAGTACTAATAGCGTGTAGTATGAACTAAGAATAGTATAATATTTGCTTACTCAGCTTGTTTTCATAGATAAATAAAAATTATTAAACGGACCTTTATACCTAAATCCTTAAATTTACAGAAAATGTTAAATAACTTGGCAACGTTGCATGCAAATCCAAAAAACAAAATATTACTGTATAATACTCTTTTCATTTAATAAAATGGTGACAAAATATACAGGATATTCTATTTAAAAAAATGTATTTTTTGTGTGTAACGGAAAATTTAAACACCCTGTAGATTTCGAAATAATTTTAGATGATATGTCTTATCGACCCAAAAAACTTTTGTACTTAATAAATTATTGTGTCACTAACGGTTCAAAGCTTATCGAAGGAGAACACACTATTGACTCACCCTGTATTTCGATTTTAATAAAATCTTACACGAAAACTAACCCGTAGTTGAAAATTAATACCTTCCGTTATAATAAAATCCAATATCCAATGTTTCTCCTAAATGTTTCCTAGAGATGAAGCTTATGTCCGCATGAACCACAAGACAGCAACAGACACTAACTTTAATCTTTTACTTCGCGTTTTCTCCGAAATATTTCCGTTTTGCGATAACGTAGTTTTACAAAATAAACGGAGTGATCAATTTCAGCATAAGAAAATACAGGAATTCAAATCAGTTGTTTTATCTAAGAAAGAATTTGATTGCCTATGGAATAAACTTGAGCAATTGAAGATAGAACTCAACCGCCAAGAAAAGGACTAAAAATGTGTTATTGGAGATTATTTTCAGAAATAATTGACAATATTTCTACATACACAGATACCAGATTCAAAGATTTTAACAACTTTAAGTTTTTAGTCAATAAATTTTAATGGCCATACTACTACAATTCCAGTAGGTGCTTTTGATTCCTTGAAAAAAAATTATTCGCATTATTTTGATTTTCCTGCATTGCTATTCGAACTTTCAGTGATATACAACACATCGGAAGGTATAAATAAAAATAGCGTTTGTGACTTACCGAAATCCCCTTAACGATTGTGGATTAAACAAGCTTGCCTTGAGATTCTTAAATTATGTAAATTAACTCTCACATTCCCGTCACACGTGCGTCGACCGAAGAAATAAAAACTTCATTAGAAATTCTACTGGTCAAGAAAGATTGATTAATCTAGCACTCTTATCCAAAAAAGGAACTAATTCAAGAAATATCACTAGAGCAAAAGTTTTACGATTACATCATTGATGAATTTGTAAAACGAAGCCGGAGAATTCCGTTAAATTTTAAATAAAGTAAATATATATTTTGTAACAGCTTCCCTGTTTATAAAAGTCACGACACGCCACTGACTCAGCCTAATCTTTATTAGAGTTTTAAAAAGCATCACATCCTCAAGCCGCACCCTTTGTATATCATTGTAATTGGAAAGGATCAACGAATATAAAATATAAAAATGTACAGGGTGTTTTGTTTTAAAAAATACAACTTTGTTATGCCCCTTATATATTTTCAGAGATGGAAAAATATAACAGCATATTTAAAAGATACAAAAAATTCGAGATAACGTCATTTTTTGAAAAAATTAAAATCTATTAATATTAACAAAATAATAGTTTTAATGGAAACACCGTATTAATACATCAACTGAACACTAAAAAAATCATAATAGTATTATTTTGTTTTTTAAATACGCCGTTAATTTGAAAAGTTCCACCCTTACGAAAGATTAGGCGCATATAAATTGTTAATACTGTAATTTGAACAGCTATTAGGCGGGTTAATTTTTTCTTTTCAGTTCCTAAACTATGTTCAAAGTGAAATAAATTAGAGAATCTCAGGAAATTAATATTACAATAATGACTAATTTAATGTTAAAACTTAACTGCGTATTCCATATTTATCGGATATACTGGAGGCTATTCAAAAATTAAAGCAGATATCCCTATGGAAAGATATATCATGCTTTATGCGTAAAAAAGTTCATTTTATGAAACTGAAGTCATTAATATTTAATGTATCTAATCAACAATGAGTTTATGCTTTTACAGTGAATATCAAATCTAACCTATACAGGATTGGGCAAAAGTATTAAATAAATATAGTTTAGAAAAACTAAAAAACACGCTTTTAAAGCACATCAAACTTAAAAGTGAAAAATAATTATTAATATAAACTGAAAACAATAATGAACGAAAAATACTAGTATTATTGTGAAAAAAGCGTGGGTTGCTCGATATACGAAACATATGGCACAAAGCGCCCCAAGCTATTTTCACAGTAATACTAGTATTTTTCATTATTGTTTTCAGTTTATATTAATAATTATCTTTCACTTTTTAGTTTGATGTGCTTTAAAAGCGTGTTTTTTAGTTTTTTTAAACTATATTTATATTGCTTATTGATGCTGATATTATAACATATTACGATCCAACAGATATTTCTGAAAAAAAAATTATTTTTTATTTCAGCCATGGGATTTGAACTCACGCCCGAGGAGTCCATCGTTTCGCGTCGACTAAGACTTGCCCGCACGGCCAACGACCGAACTGAGAATCACGGAATATACTTACAATATTAAGCCACTTGCTCTCACGCAGAGGATACATGAGGAAAGGACTGGCGATCCTGATCAGGATAATGATATAAACTTATCAAATTATTGTATTGTTACCGGTTCTTCGTAAGTGTACAAAGTTTCAATTAAATCTGTCCGTTTAAAGTGGGTCAAAATCGAGTCTAAAGAGTCGGTTACAAACAAACAAACAAACAAACATACAAGTGAAGCTAATAAAAGCGTGTTAATAAAAACTGCTGTTTTTTGTACAGCAATTTTTATATTTCCGCATGTATAGGTGCCATTTATAATTTTTTCGTCAGCGGGTTTTTTAGATATGACTTTAACAATAATTTCTTTTAAAGGGCAATTCTTTTTTAATTTTCTGTGCACTTTTTAGTACATTTTTCAGTGGTATAAACTTTGTATAACTTAAAAAATTTTCAGAGAAGAAAATAAAAATCGCTTTATTTTTTTAATTACAATTCTGCGCAAGATGATCTGCAAATGCGTTCCGCCATAACTGTAAAAAACATTTTTTCGATGGTTACATTCGGCTTATGTCAGGTCTAATAGGTTTTGGGTTTCCGATGAAAATAAGGACCTACAGTTTATTAATTTTTCTTCATTTTCTTAATATTTCTTCCTACGAGCTGCGACTACAAAATTATGCTTTCTGAAGAGCAAAGAATTGAAGTAATGATAATGTATTAAATTATTTTGATATAATAGTTCAGTTTTCCGAAGAAATGATGGAACTGTGTGACTAATGATAATTTTGCACATAACATTTATTTTTTTTTGACGAAATAATATTCTGTCTTAACGAGACAGTTAACTAGCAGAATAGTTGTATTTGGTCAAGGCACAGTTATCACTGGATGGTCTATTTTTACCACCTGCTAATTATTTTTTATAGATTTTTTTTGAGCTTAGGTGTCTAGTTAAAAAAACTATATTTTTTATAAGTCGACTTTTCAATGTTTTATTGTACCTTCTTCAGGGTACAGGATACAAAACTAATGCAAAAATTACGTATATGTGTATATTTATGTATTTTTTTTTATTTATTTATTGTAGGCACTAAAGAAGATGTAACATAACATCGAAACGTTGGCTTTTTAAAAATACTGTTTTCTTTAACTAGAACCTAAAACCTAAAAAAACAAATCTAATTTATGTAAACTTTTGAATTTCAAATAACTAGTTATTGTTTTGAAATTTTATACATATTTTTTTAAATGACGCATAGGTCAGAATAGATTAATCTGCAAAGACAGTTATTTTCCACGACGCAGTTATTTTACAATTTCATTAAACATTAACAATGTGAACTTTTGTAGCTACTTTAGTATTAATCCTAAAGTTGGCAACTTTTATTCATGTGCTAAAAAATCTAATTTTTTGTGAGTATGTCAAGAATGGTTATTAAATATCATTCAATCATGAAAAAATTTTTTAAACATGTCAAAGTAAAAATTTTGAGTTGCAAAGAATAGGTGTTCAAATAAAAAAATTATAACCAACTTACTTTATTTAGAAGAATATCAAAACATATAATATACTTAATTAGTTTTCATCATTACAGAGTTATTTATTGGAATGGAAATCGATAAAACAATTTCTATTTGGTACGAGACAAAATCTAACGTTACACTTTGGGCGAAATATCTGGGATTGATCAAAGTTGTAGTTTCTACACCTGCCTTTCCTGCGAAATATAGGAAAATCATCGAGCCTGCTGTCGTCCTCAGGTCTTGGTTCAACTGGGTTTTTTATTTTCTAAGCTGATTGTGGCCCCTCAGAATTACTAGGACGTCCTCGTTTTACTTTGTTAAAATGAAACAGACTTTTTGCGACGCTGATTCGAAATTTTTTTAGACGCATTATTAGTTTTCGATGTTCAGTTTTGAATCGCGTCCATAAAGCAGCCATGCGTTATTGAGGCATATATCAAGAACTTGCGAAAATAACCCCATATACCACCTGTGGGTCTTCATGCCGGTTCTATAAAGAGCGATACATATATCGGCAAAGTCAACTCCACCCATGTGGCTGTTGTAATGTTTCACAATTTGCAGACAAATAATCTGGACTTGCCCGCCGCCTGATTTGGAATATCTTTGAATTATTTCAACTGTATTCGTGGCAGTATATGAGCTACAGAAAACAACAGACTTGTTGCCAAACCATTTGTTTATTGTCACACGATTGGCGTTGTCAACTTTTTGATCAAAAAGATCCGCGACCTTCTTATCATAGTACTTTATCTAATTTGATTTGTCAATCTCTTAGAGAGTTTGACCTAATAGTTCCCAAAATTAACATACCAAACTCTCTTCGGAGGTAAGACGTGAGCTCCAGACTTGAAAAAAAAATTGTCAAAATATACCACTGATAAAGGCTTATTCTGAATAGATTTGCAAAGTGCTATAACGACCTTAGCACCAAAGGCAAAACCCCGTTCCGTTTCCGAAAATCCATGGTTTCTAAATGTATCCTCCCCACTATATGGTATAAAATTCTACACCATCCCAAATGTGCCACATCTTACAAATATTTTGAAGTCCACTTTTTTGGTTTGCTCTTTATGTACTGCCTTCTCAAACCGGCCTTGGGCACCTATAATGGTATAGGGCACCATTATATCATCAACAGAATTTCTCAAACCAGGCTTAATTTTGAGGCTGTTTTGTCTGACACGTTCCAAATAGGTCGCACTTTGAAGTACCGGTCAGTATTTGTTTGTTCATTGTTCACGAAATGAAGACTGCAACGCAATGCTTGATACCTTTCCAGAGGCATTATGTCAGCAATAGGCGCAAAACGTGTGTCTTGGGCCCAATAATCTGTGTATGCTGGCATTTCTACAACACCCATCATAAATTGTATGCCCAAATAAGCTTGAATTTCTTCAAAATTTGTATCGACACATCTGCCGAACTGTTAAGTGGAATATAGATTGGTCTGAGCTACTATTAGCTCTATGATGTCGTCACTGAAAAACGTTTTGAAATATTTTAGAGGTGATTCTAAATTTTGGGGGTTTGTGAATTGATCATCTATCTGCACTTCATACTCGAAATCATCGCTAGTCCACTCAAACTCTTTTACGGTTTTGGCGGGCTTCTTTTTCACTTGAGGAACAGGAATTATAACAAATGGTGTTGAAACTGATTGACGTTTTCTGCTATTCGCCGATGTTGTTGGAATATCAGTAACGGGTAGAGGCTGCTAAAATTAAGTCGTCATCCGATTCATCATTTTGTGCTGTTTGCAATAATTGTGAATTTTCTTCCAAATTTATTTCACAGCTTTAAAGAATTGCTTCCAGTATTTCTTCATCTTCACCATCACTTTCAGGATCAATTTGTGCCCCTACTGGAGGCAGAAGTGCAAATATTCTATCAATTCTTTTCATTGCACTCTAAAAGCAGAAACAAAATAAAATGCGCCAAACTTGCTAACGTATCTCGTAAGATACATGATTTTAATACCTCAGTTATAGAAAAGCAAGTAGCATTCATCCAGGTATTTATTTTGTACATCAAAATAAACATCTCATTCAGCGATATATCATATAAATTATAAGAAACAATAAGCAAATCCTAAATACACAATAAACTTACTGACTGACATACTGGTAATGACCACTAGTGGTCATATTTTTTCACACAATAATAAATAACTTAAGCAAATAATGGAGGGAAATTCAAATAAAATCGGTTAACAAATTATACTTTCCGGGTGCTTAGCATCTTGAAGTGCATAATGCCAAAATAGAGCAGGTAAATCAAAGCAGGTTGGTCTACGGAATTTTTGTAAAGTATATATCTTATGAGATTCACCGCCAAGTTTATGGTTAAACAGCATGGGCTTAAATTTTTATTTGTAATTTACTTCACGTTCAAGCTCTCAGGAACCGAACGGTTCGATTGTTTTTCAGAAATTTGCCATGTGCGTTATACTGGTTGACAGTAAAAATTCGATAATTCTTTTTTTAAAATTCTGTTTGAATGAAGCTGTGTATAAGGGTAGCTAGATGTAAACAAATTGTATCTTTTTAACAGTTGACATTACAAAAAATATATTATATTTTTCTTTATTATTTATCTTGGACATTAGTTTGGTACATACTTTGATACAACATATTTTCCAACAAAAAAAATCTGAAAATCGGTTGACCCTGCAGGCCATTCCTGAAACTTCCCACTATTTTCGAGCTTAAAGCGCTCAAAAATATACGTATTAGTTAATTTTTGAGCTCTCCGAGCTCAACAAAATATTATACACACACATTTTTGAGCTCTACGATTAGGTGAAAAATCTCGAAGTTATATTAAAAAAAACACTTTTTTTGTAATTTTTGAGCTGCGATATCTTTTGAAAAAATTAACCAATCGAGATGCAGTTTGCAGCATTCAACGCAGTTTTTCAAGTACAAAAAGTTATGTTTGTATGAAAAATCGATCCGACAAAAATTTTGAATGTTATTTCAAAAAAACACTTTTTTGCGAATTTTTCATAATCGATATCTCTTGAACGAATTAACCGATTTTGATTCAGTTTACGGCATTCAACGCAGTTTTTTAAGTATAAAAGTTATCTTAGTACCAAAAATCGATCCGACAGGAATTTTGAATGTTATTAAAAAAAAAAACACTTTTGCGAATTTTTCGTAATCGATATCTCTCGAACCAATTAACCGATTTTGATGCACTTTGCGACGATCGACGTTGGTTTATAAGGAGAAGAGCTGATTAGATTTTGAAATTGATCGATTCAGTAGTCTAAAAGATATTCCAAACAACAAATTTTTGAAAATTTTATTTTTGAGATTTCTCAAAATCTACCAGGCCGAATCGGTTCAAATTCTCAGGAAATCTAAGTTGAGCCAACCCCTTTAGAATGCCTCAAACCTTATTAACGGCACTGCTCGTTCTTATCACAATGGTAGGAAAAACAAACTGTTGTTAAGGTAACATTGTGGCTGCAATGGATTTAAGGCATTGCAATACATTTTTAGAACAACTACTAGATAGTTTCGATTTTCTGCTTGTCAAATTAATTTTTCTTGAAATTTTTAATTTTAAACAGGCATAAATAAAATATTGTACGAAACACGTGTGATAAACGCCCTATTAGTATGCTTGTGTGGTTACATAGCGGATGCGTAGCACTTTAACACTTGTATCGTAAATATCTATTTTGTTATTATTGATTTCGCATAGCGTGTGATAAATCCTTAACGCAAGTTATCAGCATGTGAAGATTTTTTCTCACGCTCCTTATATACGGTATGTCCGAAAAGTATTGAAGAAATTTATTATTTCCTAAACCAAAAATATTTAGAAAAAAATCCACGGAAAAGTTGATATTTAATTTCAATTGCAAACCTTATCCTTTTTTTTTTTGGTTATGACGTCATCACTGTTTCCGTTATGACGTCATCAATAATTTTTTAAATTGAACACCCTGTATATTTTTCCATTTTTGGATTTTGCATCAACAGCTGATTTCAAAAATGTATCACAATTAAGGGCCAAAATTGATATGTTGAGAGATACGGCCATTTTGAATATAAGAATTCACTAATTTTTCGTTTTAAATAATAGTCACTAGAACTAACTAATAATAAAAACAATTTATAATAAGTGTTCGAACTGACAATACCCTGAATGATGAATAAAGTGTTTTGCTGAACCTTGTTTATAGTTTCCCGAGAAACGTTGTTTATTTCTGTACTAAGTCTTTCTTTTAATTCAACAATGTTTTTCGGTTTGCTTTACAAAATAAGTTTTTTAGATGGTTCCACAGAAAATAATCTAATGGAACGAGGTCCGATGACCTTGGTGGGCATTCGATGGGTCCACGTCTACCTCTTCAGAAATATTTGGTCACGATACCTTCGAACGTCTGCTGCATAATGGGGAGGTGCACCATCCTGTTGATACCACAGGCTTTCGTCAACATTTCCAGAGTTAATTCCATTGGAAAATAAACTTAATAACGTTGGGATGAGATAGCCCATTAGAAATTGGAGACATGCCGCTCCGTTTACAGTTCCATTGAAAAAATTGGGTCCAATGATTCTACTTCTTACAATACCCTCCCACACATTTACCTTTTGTGGATACTGTGTATGCTACTCCCACATGCATTGAAAGTTCTCTCTTGTCCAGTGTCTACAATTCTAACGATTCACTTCACCATTTAATTTGAAAGTGCATTCAGCGGAGAAAATTATATTTTTTATTGGAAGACGATCACCATTGCACATATTCATCATTGCTTCACAAAATTGTATCCTCCGATCTGGATCGTCATCACTTAGTTCTTGCACAAGTTGAATCTTAAATGGATGCCATTTTTCTAATTTTAATACTGTATGTACTGACATCTTGGTAATATCGTAATCGCGATTTTGAATTTTCTCCAACAGCCAGTAAAATATTTAATTTTGTATACTAGTCAACACTTGGGCGCCCTATTTTGGGTAAATCTTCCACCGTACCAGTCTCTCTAAATTTTTTACTTACTGTCGATTGAGTTATGGGTCGTTCTGGATATTTAGTATTAAATAAATTACATCATACTTCTTGTTGAGGTCGCAACCTATCACCATACCCAATCATCGTAAGAATTTCAATTTTCTGCTTTACAGAAACACACGTTATAAATTAAAATAAATCAATAACAATTATTGAGAAATCACTACTGGGGTAAAATATTATTAAGATATTCACTGTCAAAGACAATAATGATAAAACACAAAAACAAACAAAAACTGGCCTACTTCAAAAATTAATAAAAAACGTGTCTATTTTACTTTTTTTACTTGTTATTTTTAAATAGCTGATCTTCCAACTTATCAATATTAGACCATAAGGCTGAAAACAGACGAGGCGTTTTTTTGCCGAGTCGGCCGCCGATTCTACAGACGAAACGTCAAAACAAACGAGGCGGCTGGACACCGCGACGTTTTCCATATGATCAAAACATACCGAGCGTTTTATAAGCATTAGTAAATTTCCTCAGTACGTTGTTGTCAGTTCATTCAGACACCCGTTTTGAAATAATGGATTCCGATGAAGAGTTTGTGATAGTTCTAGGTGTATTATACTGCAGATTAAAAAGAAAAAAAGATTCGTAAAATGTGGACACACCCAATTATTAGTGAAAGAAAAAATAAAGGATACTTTTACACTGTACAATTAAATCAAACAAGTCGATGAGAAGTTTTTTTAATTTCGTCAGAATGTCTATGACATTTTTTAATGAACTATTAAATTTCATGTATTAATTGTTCGATATTTATTTCCATATGTCACTAAAATAATTAAAAAATTTTAAAATCACGTCAAATGGCAACCATGCAGTATACGTACCGATCAAAAACCGCTGGTGTCTGTGTTGCATAAGAGTTAGTACATTTATGAAGGGCCGCTTAAAGTCATAAAAACGCTTTCGGCACATGGTTGGGAACACCGTACGCTCGTCGCGTAGGTGGTGACATTCGTCATCGACGTATCGTCTGTTTTAATACATTCATAATGAGTGAAGCAAACGACGATTCGTCTGCAGAATCGGCGGCCGACTTGGCACAAAACGCCTCGTCTGTTTTCAGCCTAAATATAATAATATTTGGAATCAGCTGTTGAAGCAGAATCCAAAATTGGAGAAATATACAAGATGTTCCATTTAAAAAAAAATCGTTGACGTCATAACGGAAACAATCATGACGTCATAATAAAAAATTAAAGAATACGGTGCGTAATTGAAATTAAAATTCGACGTGTCCGAGGATTTTCTCTAAATATTTTTGGTTTAAGAAATAATGAATTTATTCCATACTTTACGGACACACTGTATGTTTGCCTATAAACAATACATATGTGTATTTATCCATTTCATATTTGCGGTAATTTGATAGAAACTTGTATATTTTGATCTGTTGAATACCGTGTTAATGTTAGTATTGTTCCGAGATATATATTATAAGAGAAAAAATATGTTTTCATATGAAATTAATATAAATTTCGACAGATTTAGAATTCATAATTTTTTCTCTTGAAAACTAAGAGTCATAAAATTAACCTTTGAGTTATTAAACGTCGAATATCTTAGTTAAACTAGTTACTGTAAATATGGAAAAGTTAACATTATTAAAGTGAGCTATGAAAATGACAACTATTATGTTTGATAAGTGACATTTCTTTAATAAAATAATCAAAATGGTTTACAGTGAGGAAGAAATATTTACTTGTTATATACAAAATGACAAAAATAAATGTGCAGCAAAAAGAGCATATATGGTGTTGTATCTGAATCGTCCAACACCATCAGAAAATACGTTCAAAAATATTTACCGAAATGTGAATAATATCTCCAGTGTAGTTCAAGCAAACCAGGAAGAACAGCTAAATATTCTGCCTCATTTCGAAGGTAAGCCCATCCATATTTATTCGCGAATGGATTTTTTTGAAACATTGTATTATTTTCTAGAAAATTCTGAATGTAGTATAAATAATGCAGTCGATCAATTAGGTAAAAGTTATTCGAAAATCCAACGTACGTTAAAAAATAACAGCTACAGACCATGTAAAATTTTACCAGTACAAGTTTTAACAGAGGCTCATAAAAGGAAAAGGCTGGACTTTTGCCTCCAGATGATTCAAAAGTTGGATGAGGATCCCGATTTTTTTACTAAAATATTATGGACTGATCAATCATCCTTTTCTACGGCAGGAGTTTTTAATAGGAAAATCGAAGGTCGTGGGAAAACAAGCACAACAGAAAAAGATTGGTAAAACAAATAAAAAAATCAGGAAGAAAAATTGTTAGCGTTTGGTGTGGAATTTTCAGAAAAAAATTGTTGGGCTTATATTTTATGATTATACTTTAACTGGAGTTATCTGGAAATAATTATCCCAGAAGCAGAAAATATTCTTTTGCAGAATTTTCCGGAAGCCGAACTTGATAATATCATTTGGATGCAGTATGGCATATTGTCCTACCCGTTCGAGATCATTTGAATAATGTATTCCCAATATGGATAGGGAATAATGGACCTATTAAATAGCCACCTAATAGCCCGAATTTAACCCCTATGGATTAATTTTTTTGGGGATTGTCAATAATAAAAATAATAGTATTCAAGTTATTAAAGGCAGGATTCGACACAATCTGAATGTAAATAATGAAGCAATTTCCGGTGCAATTATAAATATAAGAAGACGTTATCAATTATGCATTGACAATAATGGTGGACACATCGAACATCTTTTATGAGTTATCATTTATTTATATTTCCTAAATAAATCTTTGTTATCTGTTTTGTATAAATGTTTGTTTTCTTTTTGTTCCTCATTGTAAACCATTTTGATTATTTCATTAAAGAAATGTCACTTATCAAACATAATAGTTGTCATTTTCATAGCTCACTTTAATAATGTTAACTTTTCCATATTTGCACTAACTAGTTTAACTAAGATATTCGACGTTTAATAACTTTAAAACGGTATATGGTAGGGGTAACATATGGTATATTTTTGAAATCAGGAATAAAGGATCATCCAAAAATTTAATAATATATGGATCCCATCTAAAAAAAATATTATTTTTTGTATCTCCTGAAATCTGCACGCTACTATACTTTTGATAGCATTTTAACAAAATTCAGTCATAACCACACAACTTTTATTTAAAGCTTTTTTTTCTATAGGCAATAATAACGATGATAAGGGGTGGGTAATTTTTAATGAATAACCTTGCACTACGAGCTTTTTTGATATTCCTAAATTTTTGATTTTCTGAACCAAAACTTCTTAAATTTTTCGCACCCTGTATATGATAAACTCAAACTAATGTGTCCAAAGTAGGTTTGACATCAAGTACTAACTTTTATCAAGAATGAAATTTTCTCAGAAATCAATAATAAATTTCCCATTTGTTGCATACTATTCTGGTCGCAATGTATATTTGATACAGCCGTAGAAACTACAAATATGCAACAGAAAAGTGCTATTTTCAACACTTGTACAATATACTATTTCGTCCTAGGACGAAAAGTTCTTTTCGGCCAGAAAAAGTAGGCGCCTAGCAACCACAACAAAATGTAATACGTATTATAAAAAGATGATCTCTTCGTTCAAAATTCGAACCAAAAAACGTAATTTTTCTACACAATCGACTAAAAATGTATTTTTTTATTCACCGTCCACTAAAAATCCTTTCGCTAATAAAGTTTAACTGAAACCGTTGTCTGAGAGATCCAACTATAAAAAACTTTAAATGTGTTTTTATCGAATCGAGTACAGTATAATTATTATTATATGTATTTTTCTCATTCCAGAAAAATATTTGGTATTTATATTCGTTTACTGAAGTACATTAATTTAGAGGCGGGGTCCACAAAATACCTCAGTGTTAGTCAAAGTCCGCCACTGGTATAGCTTATTCAGAGACGACATTATGGTGTTCATTCTGGCTTTATTCACCTATTGGATTATACCCCCTACTTCTACTGCCCTTGACCTGTAATGTAAATAGCAAACATATACTGCAGTCGATGTTGCGTGATATGAATGATTTGCAAAAACTGTTATAACCTATTTATTACTAAATATATACAGAAAACAATAACATATACGTACACGATGGTTAAGTTAAAATGTAACAAAATATATTTTTTCTACTCATATACATGAAAATAATTCTTCTCTAGAAGTGAAAAAGAAAATGTCAAATTTATATTTTTAATAATGAATAGAAGAAACACTTTCATTTAGTAGACTGCGTATCCGTTTTACCTACCATAGCAACGACTACACAAACAATTAACATTGTGACAGTTCGTTTATAATTTAATCGCAATTTATATGATTATTATGGACTCAGAAAGTGAATACAGTGAATCATGCACACCCTCAAATATAGTTGAAGCGGCAAATTCTGCTTCCGACAACATTTTGCCGGAAAAATCCCGACAAAGGTATGAATTTGTTTACAAGAAGTTCATAGATTGGAGAAATGATAACCAGATAAATTCTTTCACGGAATACGTTCTTCTGGCTTATATTAGTAATGTATCCAACGATTTAAAGCCATATACTGTGTGGAGTATGTATTCCATGTTACGGAATACAATTAACATCAAACATAACGTGGATATTTTGAAATATGCTAAATTTAAAACATTTCTAAAGCAAGGATCGACGGGGTTCAAAAGCAAAAAAAGCTATAGTTTTAACAACACAACAAATTCAGACGTTTATTAATGATGCACCTGACGATAAATTTCTGTTTACAAAGATATTTATTACATTATTTAATGTTGTTAATCTGAAAATACATTTTAATCGTTTTAGCATTAATTTTTGGCACTGCTGGAACTTGCCGTTCACCTGACTTACAAAATTTAGAAATAACTAATGTTTAAGATTTGGAAAAAGCGTTACTTGTAACTATACCTAATACAAAAACGCACACGCCACGTTCTTTTACAATTACAGCCAATTACTACAATATTTGTAAGAAGTATATAGATCTTCGTCCATTAGGAATAAACAATACAACCTCCCGATTCTTCCTCAATTACCAAAATGGCAAGTGTACACAACAAGTGACTGAAATCAATAAATTTGGAAATGTTCCAAAGCAAATTGAAGTATGTATATTAACAAAAAGAAATAATATAACACCATTATATAATAGTACGTATTTTTGTAGGTATAGAATCCATGCCAAAGAGTTGTTTCCACGAAGCGCTAACAAGAAAATAAAGCACGTTTAACATATCAATGTGTGCACGACTCTGGCGAGTTGCTTTATTTTGGACGACATCAGATATTTTTGAACTGGCTTGGGATATTTTTTTAGTACTACTTCAACAGAAATATTGGCTGGGTATGGAATTTGGGTTATTATTGATTATGTTTAAATGCTTTGTTAATTAAATGGTAACAAGTTAAATAGCTATTTGTATAACAGAAGTGGAAAGTGTAACATTTCATGAAATGACATTTACCTCCCATGTTATACATATGGTTTTCTCTACGACCTCTAATATAAAAAAAGGGTGAAAGGGAAATAACATTTCTTAAGTGTATATTGGCATTATGACAGTTTAAACAGTAGTTTGAATAGTAAGCCGTGAAATATTAAAATACCAGTTTCAAGGGGGTTGTTATGGTAAGAACAATATTTTACTTAATAATAATACTTCTAATTCTTCCACTATGCTATGTTTCAATGGCATTAATATGTGAAATGCTTAGCATTGCAGAATTAACATAAATTTTGTAAATCATAACAGAAATTGAAATGTTTATAATTATATTTCAAAATGGGCCGTATTATTTAAAATTAATTAAATCTATAACACCTTACAATGAAATTACTTGCCTTGATTTTGATATGTATTTTGACATTTTTGCAGACATTGAGATTTCAAGGTAACTACGGTAATAGTCAAAAATGCTCATATATATGAAAATAACAATTTTTCCAGCCTTTATTAAGGTGAAATTTTTTTTACTCTAGAGATGAACATATTTTCATCTCTAGAAGTGAAAATGAAAATGTCAAATTTATATTTTTAATAGTGAATAGAAGAAACACTTTCATTTAGTAGCCTGCGTATCTATTTTACCTACCATGGCAACGACTAAACAAACAATTAACAATTAACATTGTGAGAGTTCGTTTATAATTTAATCGCATTTAATATGATTATTATGGACTCAGAATGTGAATACCGTGAATTATGCACACCCCCAAATATAGTTGAAACGGCAAACTCTGCTTCCGACAACATTTTGCCGGATAAATCTCGACAGAGGTATGAATTTGTTTACAAGAAGTTCATGGAGAAATGATAACCAGATAAACTCTTTCTCGGAAAACGTTCTTATGGCTTATATTAGTAAAATATCTAGCGATTTAAAGCCATCTATTGTGTGGAGTATGTATTCTATGTTACGCAATACAATTAATATCAAACATAACGTGGAATTTCGAAATACTCTGAACTCAATGCATTTCTAAAGCGAAGATTGACGAAATACACTAAATTCAATGCATTTCTAAAGCGAAGATCGACGGAGTTTAAAAGCAAAAAAGTTAAAGTTTTAACAACAAATTCAGACATTTATTAATGATGCAACTGATGATAAATTCCTGTTTACAAAGATAATTATTACATTATTTAATGTTAATGTGAAAATATATTTATTTTAATCATTTTATATAGGTAGCATTAATTTTTGACATTGCTCGAGTTTGCCGTTCACATGAGTTACGAGATTTAGAAATAACTAATGTTCATGATCTGGAAAAAGCATTACATGTAACTATACCTAATAGAAAAACTCACATGGCACGTTCTTTTGCAATTACAGCCAATTACTACTACATTTGTAAGAAGTAGGTATATAGATCTTCGTCCATTAGGAATAAACAATATAACCTCCCGATTCTTCCTCAATTACCAAAATGGCAGGTGTACACAACAAGTGATTGGAATCAATAAATTTGGAAATGTTCCAAAGCAAATTGAAGCATTTCTTAATTTGCCGGGTGTTCAAATTGTATAGGGGCCATTCATTAAGAAGGTCTACCGTTGTTCTTGCATATAGTGGAACTAATCTAACAGAAATAAAACAACACGGAGGTTGCAAATCAAGCGCAGTGGCAGAACAATACATTGAAGACTCAATAAATAATAAAATAAAACGAGGACAGAAAATATTCCAATCTCTTGAAAATACGTCTGAAACTGCAAATATGCCTGAAACTATAGTTAACTTTGATGTTGATGACTTCGACAACATACCAATAAATTGGCCTATAGCAACGAAATTGACCACCGAAAACTTACCTTCAACAAGTACCACAGAAGTTTGCACTGTTAATACAAATCCAACTATCAATAATTATAATAATTGTGATTTCCATATTTATAAAAAATTTTGTAAATTCTAATCCAATACTTTATTGCAATGTCGTAGAAGAAATAGCATTTCCTTCGTGAGATTTCTCAATTCGCTTCGCTCGTGGACAAATTCTCATCTCACGAAAGAAACCGTATTTTCATCTCTTGTTCTAAAATATCCTATTATTTAAATGGAAAACTCCTTAAAAAAAATTAGTAGAAAATATATCACAATATGACGTTTGATATTAATTAAAATGAACTGACTTAGTCGGATTGAATATCGAAGCAACGAAGCGTGAGTGCCCAGGTAGTCTGAAAATGCTCAATTTTTTCTTTTAAATTGATAGGATGATATTCCCTTTAAAATGAAATTCTAATGTATCGTAGATAATTTAATCAAGTAACTGTATTTTTTAGATTTCATTGAATTTTAGAAATGTGTTTTCATTAATTTATTTAACGTCGTCCTATTTCCACTACCAGGGTCAATCACCGGCGCCAGAAGATGAGCTACCCCCAATCTGGAAATTTTGCTGAACCTCTTCTCTATCAAAAAGTAGTGATTTTTTACTTGCCTAACATCTAATAAACAAGGGACCGATTGCTTTACATCCCTTCCGAAGGATAGTATATCACTTACACAACCCTCGTCTAAGATTGTATAGCTTCTGCATACACGCTGATATACAAGCAGCTAGAATTCTTTTTGTTGGGATTCGCCCATCTCCTACTACAATATGAACGCTGACAGCAACAACAAGAACTCCCAAATCTGCAACCTGAGATGATTGAGCGCCAGCCACTACGATGAAGAAGTAAGGGACAGGACTCCTGTTGGGGGACGCCAGAATGTTTAAGCACTTAAACATACATTTTTTTCTTCATTCATTTTATTTACCATTTCTAATATATTTCTTTAATTATTATAAATCAGGTAATAGCTATTTGTATGACAAGGGGAGAAAAGTGCATAATTTCCTCCCGCGGAGGAGGAAATGGCACTTTGCTCCTGTGTAATACATATGATTTTTTCTACGACCATTTACAGTGTTTTACATTGGTTTTACATATATTTTATTATATTTTCTTATGCATGAAAATCAAAAAACCAAATATGTCAAAATGTCATAATAGGTATTTAGATAAGTAAATATTGTTAAAAATCAAAGTACATGGAACGTTGCTAAGGTTGCTTCTTGTTTTCAAAATAAACAAACTTCCAAAAAGTTTATAATAATGTATTCCGAATGTGAAGATGAAGTTCCTCAAGATATTTTGGAAGAAGCAAACGTGGTTTCGTTAAATCTATTACCGTTAAAGTCTCGTGAAAAATATGAAAAGAGTACCAGCTATTTAATTGTTGGATGGAGACTAGGCAAATAAGAAAAATATGTGAAGAAGTAGTCCTATTTTACTTTTCCAAAAAATGCGCCGATTTGAAGCCTTCAACATTATGGAGCAAATACAGCATGTTGCGATCTACACTCCAAATTAAAGGCAATATCGACATTAAGTTTCCTAAATTAGTAGCTTTTTTAAAAAGGAAATCTGCTGGATATAAAGCCAAGAAAGCCAATACTTTTTCAAGGAAGGATATCAACAAGTTTATTGCAGAAGCTCCAGATGAAACTTACTTACATATGAAGGTAAGATTGATCGTTATTGTTGAATAATAAATAAAAACGTAACGCAGCATTTTTTATTAGAAAGTATATATATGACAATTAAGTGACATTTTAGGCAGTTATCATAAGTGCATTTTCCTTTTTCAGGTTGTGCTTATATTTGGAATTGCTGGGGCATGCCGTAGCTATGAATTAGTTAAAATGGTACTTGAGGATATCAGTGATAAAGGCGATATTTTGGTGGTGCAACTACCTGACTCAAAAACTAATATCAAAAGTACATTTACAATAACAAATGAGATTTTAAACGGAGTATCTGTCTTGGATATGTATAGAAAATATCTGGACTGTAGGTCCCTAAAACATGTCATTCTAGATTTTTTGTAACTTATGCTAAAGGGAAATGTACAAACCAGGTAATTTGCAAAAACACAATTGCCAAAATTCCATACAGAATAGCAATATTTTTAAATTTTGATGATTCGAAAGGCTATATTGGACACAGTTTCCGCCGTACTTCAGCTACGTTATTAGTCAATGCTGGAAGTGACATTCTCACTCTAAAAAGACATGGGGGATGGCGAACAAACGCAGTAGCAGAAGGGTACTTAGATGATTGTATTTCTAAAAAATGTGAGGTAGCCAGCCAAATAATTACGGGAGAAAGTTCTACTTCAAGTACCAAAAAACTTTGTCTTGTTTTTGAAAATTTTGTTTCTACAAGTACTTCATCAGCGACCAAGACTTTGGAAAACAACAAACAGGAACTGATCTCCACCAGCAGAGCCAATATTTCATCAGGGGCAATCTCCATTAGTAATTTAACTTATTGTCCCATAAATTTTAACAATATTTAGTTAGTGATGTTAATTTAAACCTCGATTTAAACTGTATTCAATTTTTATAAATAAAAATAAGTAATAAAAAATCTGTTTCAAAGAAAAGCATTCATTTTCAGGAAGTTAGTGTATCAATAAAAAGAAGTTTATACACTACTATTACAGCTATTTCAAGTTTGTACTTGTTTGCTTCCAGAGGGAGCCAAAGTATTTTCCTCCCTAGGGAAGCAAAGTATTTTCCTCCCGAGGGAGGAAAAGTACTACTTTGCTCCCTGAAATGAGGGGAGCAAAATAGTATTTTGTATGTAGGGAGTAGAAAAAATTTATTTCATTTCTGTAGTAATCAAAACAACACAAGCAAAGGATGCAACTAATGCAAACGCTGCATTCTTTGCTAGCGTTTTACTAAGACAAGTTCATTAGGTATCTTATGTATTTGTTATTATTTCTTAATCTTTATTCCGATATTAGATAGTATAAATAGAATTTTATTTTTCTTAATAAATCTGTTTCAACTGATCTGTGGTTTCTCATCAAATACTCCTTTCCAAGCCTACTTCAGGACATGAGGCTGCGTTCAGGTACTGTTAACCACCACAAACCATAGTCAGAATTCCAAACTGCTGTATAAACCATTCTTATTCTACGTCTCCGCCAGTGGTTTCTTCGAGCCCTAAGAAACCACTGGTCATGATCATACGGTAGGAACTGACCCTTTTTTCACTAGTAGTCAGTTTTTTGTTAAAAACAAGATAAGATGTTAACAACAAAAGTTATTCATAATACTGTTTTAGAAAACATTTGTGATTTCAGAGCACTCTTAATTTGCAAAAAGGTTTTTTAAAATTCAGAATAAAATATTAATTTATTGATAACAATGTAAATTTAGGTTTCTAAAATTTAGTAAGGAGACACAAATTGAATTCTAAACAACTTTTTTAATGGAATTTTTTTATATTATCTTGAGAAATTAAGGTGAGTATTAGTAACGATTCTTATAAATCAACTTATAAAACACCCTGCATAATACCGATCAACTCTTTTCTAATATGTCTGAATACCTAAGTGACATTCCAAAATTCGACAATTTGTAGTCCATTACACCTCTTGTTACACTTAAAAATGGGACACTGTGTATGTGTAAGGCTGCCAAGCTTTTTATACTCCACGTATCCCAATATGATTCATGCAACTTGTCTGGCCCGTGCCTTGCAATATATATATATATATATATATATATATATATATATATATATATATATATATATATATATATATATATATATATATATATATAATAATGCCTTGATCACAGTGCAGGAGATTTTTTTAAATATTATGATACTCCAGACTGTCGAGTTGGTCTACAAGAGAAGTGCACGTGTAAACGAGATGCTCCAGTAAAATCGCGAAAATACCGGTAAAAACTTCAATAATTGTTGCAAAAATTAAGTCTAAAAAATTCTGCGTTAATCTATGTAAGCTAATATATTAAAGTTCTCATAAAATTAATAATAAGTATCAAATAGTATTAGAAATATGAAATACAAGCCTCCAGTTACCATACAAGTGTCAAATACGTGCGAGTGAAAAGGTACATTGAAACAGGGACATCGACTATCCTACAATATTGAAGTGGCAGTAACATCTGGCAACTGATAAGTAATAAAAAATTGTGTTTGGTGTATTGGGATGGTTTATATCTTTTATTCCTTCGTACAACAGAAACTGTGTGTGTATACTAAACTAAATTAAATTAAAAACATTTTTGATATCAGTATTTCATAGAAGTATAAGTTCTATATGAGCTGTGTTACAGAACCGTATCTTATATAATTAAAAATGGTACCTTATTGTGGTCGTTGTAAGAACTCAATTACTATGAGTGAATTTGCAACATGCTGTGAATGCAAAGAGGATTACCAAATTTGTAATTAAACCCGCATCAAATTCCTTCTCTGTACTTATTTATTCTCCCAGGTCCGGAATCCACGCAGGTAGCTATAGTTGCCCACGTGTGCGATGCTTGGACGACGCTCTAATACAGAGCCATCCAAGTGGAAGCCACAAAGGTGCGACTGGCTCCCTGTCAGTGGTTTTCCTTTAGTGTCTTTTTTTAGTTCTGTCCACCAATTTAACTCAGCTACACCGTGCTGATGAAGACCAATTAGTGAGAAACATGTGTCCACGGTTTGCGTCTTTCTGCCATTTGCAATTTTTGCATTTTTCAACAGTGCAAAAAATTCTTTTCTTTTATGCGGGCGTACCCGTTAAGTCATATTATTTTTTACTGTAATGTAATTAAACCCGCGTCAAATTCCTTCTCTGTATATATATATATATATATATATATATATATATATATATATATATATATATATATATATATATATATATATATATATATATATATATATATATATATATATATATATATATATATATATATATATATATATATATATATATATATATATATATATATATATATATATATATATATAATACATATATATATATATATATATATATATATATATATATATATATATATATATATATATATATATATAACATCTTATCTTGTTTTTAACAAAAAAACTGACTACTAGTGAAAAAAGGGTCAGTTCCTACCGTATGATCATGACCAGTGGTTTCTTAGGGCTCGAAGAAACCACTGGCGGAGACGTAGAATAAGAATGGTTTATACAGCAGTTTGGAATTCTGACTATGGTTTGTGGTGGTTAACAGTACCTGAACGCAGCCTCATGTCCTGAAGTAGGCTTGGAAAGGAGTATTTGATGAGAAACCACAGATCAGTTGAAACAGATTTATTAAGAAAAAAATAAAATTCTATTTATACTATCTAATATCGGAATAAAGATTAAGAAATAATAACAAATACATAAGATACCTAATGAACTTGTCTTAGTAAAACGCTAGCAAAGAATGCAGCGTTTGCATTAGTTGCATCCTTTGCTTGTGTTGTTTTGATTACTACAGAAATGAAATAAATTTTTTCTACTCCCTACATACAAAATACTATTTTGCTCCCTCATTTCAGGGAGCAAAGTAGTACTTTTTCTCCCTCGAGGAGGAAAATACTTTGCTTCCCTAGGGAGGAAAATACTTTGGCTCCCCTCTGGAAGCAAACAAGTACAAACTTGAAATAGCTGTAATAGTAGTGTATAAACTTCTTTTATTGATACACTAACTTCCTGAAAAATGAATGCTTTTCTTTGAAACAGATTTTTTTATTACTTATTTTTATTTATAAAAATTGAATACAGTTTAAATCGAGGTTTAAATTAACATCACTAACTAAATATTGTTAAAATTTATGGGACAATAAGTTAAATTACTAATGGAGATTGCCCCTGATGAAATATTGGCTCTGCTGGTGGAGATCAGTTCCTGTTTGTTGTTTTCCAAAGTCTTGGTCGCTGATGAAGTACTTGTAGAAACAAAATTTTCAAAAACAAGACAACGTTTTTTGGTACTTGAAGTAGAACTTTCTCCCGTAATTATTTGGCTGGCTACCTCACATTTTTTAGAAATACAATCATCTAAGTACCCTTCTGCTACTGCGTTTGTTCGCCATCCCCCATGTCTTTTAGAGTGAGAATGTCACTTCCAGCATTGACTAATAACGTAGCTGAAGTACGGCGGAAACTGTGTCCAATATAGCCTTTCGAATCATCAAAATTTAAAAATATTGCTATTCTGTATGGAATTTTGGCAATTGTGTTTTTGCAAATTACCTGGTTTGTACATTTCCCTTTAGCATAAGTTACAAAAAATCTAGAATGACATGTTTTAGGGACCTACAGTCCAGATATTTTCTATACATATCCAAGACAGATACTCCGTTTAAAATCTCATTTGTTATTGTAAATGTACTTTTGATATTAGTTTTTGAGTCAGGTAGTTGCACCACCAAAATATCGCCTTTATCACTGATATCCTCAAGTACCATTTTAACTAATTCATAGCTACGGCATGCCCCAGCAATTCCAAATATAAGCACAACCTGAAAAAGGAAAATGCACTTATGATAACTGCCTAAAATGTCACTTAATTGTCATATATATACTTTCTAATAAAAAATGCTGCGTTACGTTTTTATTTATTATTCAACAATAACGATCAATCTTACCTTCATATGTAAGTAAGTTTCATCTGGAGCTTCTGCAATAAACTTGTTGATATCCTTCCTTGAAAAAGTATTGGCTTTCTTGGCTTTATATCCAGCAGATTTCCTTTTTAAAAAAGCTACTAATTTAGGAAACTTAATGTCGATATTGCCTTTAATTTGGAGTGTAGATCGCAACATGCTGTATTTGCTCCATAATGTTGAAGGCTTCAAATCGGCGCATTTTTTTGGAAAAGTAAAATAGGACTACTTCTTCACATATTTTTCTTATTTGCCTAGTCTCCATCCAACAATTAAATAGCTGGTACTCTTTTTCATATTTTTCACGAGACTTTAACGGTAATAGATTTAACGAAACCACGTTTGCTTCTTCCAAAATATCTTGAGGAACTTCATCTTCACATTCGGAATACATTATTATAAACTTTTTGGAAGTTTGTTTATTTTGAAAACAAGAAGCAACCTAAGCAACGTTCCATGTACTTTGATTTTAACAATATTTACTTATCTAAATACCTATTATGACATTTTGACATATTTGGTTTTTTTGATTTTCATGCATAAGAAAATATAATAAAATATATGTAAAACCAATGTAAAACACTGTAAAATGGTCGTAGAAAAAATCATATGTATTACACAGGAGCAAAGTGCCATTTCCTCCCTCCGCGGAGGAAATTATGCACTTTCTCCTTGTCATACAAATAGCTATTACCTGATTTATAATAATTAAAGAAATATGTTAGAAATGGTAAATAAAATGAATGAAGAAAAATGTATGTTTAAGTCTTGAACATTCTGGCGTCCCCAAACAGGAGTCCTGTCCCTACTTCTTCATCGTAGTGGCTGGCGCTCCAATCATCTCAGGTTGCAGATTTGGGAGTTCTTGTTGTTGCTGTCAGCGTTCATATTGTAGTAGGAGATGGGCGAATCCCAACAAAAGAATTCTAGCTGCTTGTATATCAGCTGTATGCAGAAGCTATACAATCTTAGACGAGGGTTGTGTAAAAGTGATATACTATCCTTCGGAAGGGATGTAAAGCAATCGGTCCCTTGTTTATTAGATGTTAGGCAAGTAAAAAATCACTACTTTTTGATAGAGAAGAGGTTCAGCAAAATTTCCAGATTGGGGGTAGCTCATCTTCTGGCGCCGGTGATTGACCCTGGTAGTGGAAATAGGACGACGTTAAATAAATTAATGAAAACACATTTCTAAAATTCAATGAAATCTAAAAAATACAGTTACTTGATTAAATTATCTACGATACATTAGAATTTCATTTTAAAGGGAATATCATCCTATCAATTTAAAAGAAAAATTGAGCATTTTCAGACTACCTGGGCACTCACGCTTCGTTGCTTCGATATTCAATCCGACTAAGTCAGTTCATTTTAATTAATATCAAACGTCATATTGTGATATATTTTCTACTAATTTTTTTTAAGGAGTTTTCCATTTAAATAATAGGATATTTTAGAACAAGAGATGAAAATACGGTTTCTTTCGTGAGATGAGAATTTGTCCACGAGCGAAGCGAATTGAGAAATCTCACGAAGGAAATGCTATTTCTTCTACGACATTGCAATAAAGTATTGGATTAGAATTTACAAAATTTTTTATAAATATGGAAATCACAATTATTATAATTATTGATAGTTGGATTTGTATTAACAGTGCAAACTTCTGTGGTACTTGTTGAAGGTAAGTTTTCGGTGGTCAATTTCGTTGCTATAGGCCAATTTATTGGTATGTTGTCGAAGTCATCAACATCAAAGTTAACTATAGTTTCAGGCATATTTGCAGTTTCAGACGTATTTTCAAAGAGATTGGAATATTTTCTGTCCTCGTTTTATTTTATTATTTATTGAGTCTTCAATGTATTGTTCTGCCACTGCGCTTGATTTGCAACCTCCGTGTTGTTTTATTTCTGTTAGATTAGTTCCACTATATGCAAGAACAACGGTAGACCTTCTTAATGAATGGCCCCTATACAATTTGAACACCCGGCAAATTAAGAAATGCTTCAATTTGCTTTGGAACATTTCCAAATTTATTGATTCCAATCACTTGTTGTGTACACCTGCCATTTTGGTAATTGAGGGAAGAATCGGGAGGTTATATTGTTTATTCCTAATGGACGAAGATCTATATACCTACTTCTTACAAATGTAGTAGTAATTGGCTGTAATTGCAAAAGAACGTGCCATGTGAGTTTTTCTATTAGGTATAGTTACATGTAATGCTTTTTCCAGATCATGAACATTAGTTATTTCTAAATCTCGTAACTCATGTGAACGGCAAACTCGAGCAATGTCAAAAATTAATGCTACCTATATAAAATGATTAAAATAAATATATTTTCACATTAACATTAAATAATGTAATAATTATCTTTGTAAACAGGAATTTATCATCAGTTGCATCATTAATAAATGTCTGAATTTGTTGTTAAAACTTTAACTTTTTGCTTTTAAACTCCGTCGATCTTCGCTTTAGAAATGCATTGAGTTTAGTGTATTTCGTCAATCTTCGCTTTAGAAATGCATTGAGTTCAGAGTATTTCGAAATATCCACGTTATGTTTGATATTAATTGTATTGCGTAATATAGAATGCATACTCCACACAATAGATGGCTTTAAATAGCTAGATATTTTACTAACATAAGCCATAAGAACGTTTTCCGAGAAAGAGTTTATTTGGTTATCATTTCTCCAATCCATGAACTTCTTGTAAACAAATTCATACCTTTGTCGGGATTTATCCGGCAAAATGTTGTCGGAAGCAAATTCCTTCTGTATATATATATATATATATATATATATATATATATATATATATATATATATATATATATATATATATATATATATATATGTGTATTATATATATATATATATATATATATATATATATATATATATATATATATATATATATATATATATATATATATATATATATTAATTTTGGAGATAAAAATTTTTTGAAAAAGGTGAAACACGTCGACCTTGTTTCCAAGGGGGACATATTTTAATGTAATACTTTTATATCTATCATCATCCCTCTACCCTACATGGCCACCCCCTCAAAAAAATTCAAATAGCAAGGGGGGGTCGAGTGATACATCTTTTGAGATATCTTTCAATTCCCTACATAACTGTGTATTTTTTTTTAACTTTTATCGATTCGTTCTTAAGGAAAATAATTTTATTTTTGATGATTACACACAATCGAAATCTTTTAAAAAATCTAAAAGAGACAGATTGGAATTTATAAAAAAACTAAATTTTTTTAGTGCTCTCAAATCAACACGAGTTTTTTCGACAAAAAACACTTTCCTTGTCCGTTTAGTTTTAGAATAATAAAATACTCATAAGTATTTGATAGTTTTTGAACATTAATTTGTTCACAACCAATTTTAAATCGAGATACATTTTACTAGAGTGAGTTCTCAAAATGGTTTATACCCTTCAAGAGGGAATAGAAATTGTCAGCATTTATTTTAAAAACCATAATTGTGCTAGAGCTACGGAGCGCATATTCAATAGAAATCACCCAGATAGAAGGGTTGGTTCTCAGTATGTTTTACAATTATTGACAAAATTTATGAAAACAGGTTCTGTAGGAAACAAAAAGCATGAACCTCAGCGACCGATTAGGAATGAAGCAGTCGAAGTGGCAGTTCTGGGTCATTTGCATATGGATAATACTCAATCGATCAGGAAAGTTGCTGAGGCCTCTAGTGTAACACGAAGCAGTGTTCATCGAATTGTAAAGGCCCACAAATTTCATCCATATAAATTTAAATTTTTACACAAATTAAACGAAAATGATCCCAATCGTCGGCTTGAATTCTGTAAGATTTTTAGTGAATAATTAAAGGGCAATGCCAATCTACTGTACAATACGTGTTTTCCTGATGAATCGACATTTTAGTTAAATGGGGAGGTAAATAGGCACAATTGTAGGTATTGGAGTGAAACCAATCCACATTTGTTCATGGAAACTCATACCCAAAGGCCTTAGAAGTTAAATGTTTGGGCTGGCATCTTAGGGGATTACATTGTCGGGCCGTTTTTCATTCCTGACAATTTAAATGGCGAAAGGTACCTCGATCTGTTAGAAAGTAACATCGACCCAATGATTACCCAAATCCTTGAAGAAGACGATAATCTTTTAGAGGGCGAACTGTATTTTCAACAGGATGGGGCACCTCCACATTTTGCTATAGCAGTCCGTCAATTTTTGGATAATCGGTTTCCTGAGCCATAGATTGGAAGAAGAGGTCCTGTGGAGTGGCCCGCTAGGTCACCCGATTTAACTCCCTTGGATTTATTTCTGTGGGGACATTTGAAATCGAAGGTATTTGCAACGAAATCCGCATCTTTGGAAGAGTTACGTGAAATAATTGTTCGAGAATGCCGTTTATTGTCTCCAGATATGTTTAGAAATGTTCGTACAGAATTTCAAGACAGATTATACTACTGTATGGTAGTCGGTGGGGGTCATTTTGAACAATACACACGATAATTTAAACTGCTTCTTTTATTTTTATTTCCCGAACCTAAAATAATGAAACAATTATTTCTCAGGAACGAATTGATAAAAGTTAAAAAAAATACACAGTTATGTGTATGTTGCCATTTGGATTTTTTGAAGGGGTGGCCGTGTAGGGTAGAGGGATGATGATAGGTATACAAGTATTACATTAAAATATGTCCCCCTTGGAAAAAAGGTCGACAAGTTTCACCAATTTTTCAAAAAAATTTTATCCAAAGTTATTCAGGGTGCCTACTTTTGTTTGGGACACCCTGTATATATATATATATATATATATATATATATATATATATATATATATATATATATATATATATATATATACCATTGTTACGCACTAGTTTATAAGACCTTTATATTGTAGTTAATAGTAATTAAATTGATTGACAATAAAATAAAATTAAATTTAAAAAAATTGTATTTTAATTGTTCCGCACTAATAATAATTGTTATTGTCTCTTATCCCATGTGCCGAGCCTGCACGCACGGAAATTGTTCGATATCTAGTTATAGTTATTAATAGATTATTGACATTGTCTACCATGAACCAATTAATACGTTTGTGTAACTGGTTGATAATTATCTACGTTCAGGAAATATTTAAAGGCAGTAAGTTGAATAAGCCTGGAAAAAAGAAACGCAAATGAATGGGGTTGATATGTACATATTTAAGAGATGAATCCCAAGCCGTCTTTCCTTTAATCTCTTTGTAATTAATTACTGCTGCAATAATTTTATTTTCATTCCCCAAGAACATTTTCATTAATGCTTTGTCTCTTTGGTGTGGTTACGTTGATGTATGCATGTTTTAACATCTATAAAATGCAGTCTGACGTGCGTATATATTTCTATTGGTTTTATACTAATGACGAAATAGTGTATAATAGTACAAGTGAAGAAATTAAGAATTTCTCTCAGGCGTGTGTCAGTTTTGCAAAGGCGCACAGTGAACAATTTTGTTTCTTCACCAGTGTAGTATAGCGTTTTGTTTAATTCTACTGCTGAAATATTCAAAAAATATTAAAATTTGTAATACCTACTACTACTTGGTTTATGATTATGCATGGAGTGTGAATCAACATATATGGCAGGTTGTGTTATTGTGCTAGAGTACTTTTCGTCTGTTTCCTGAGAATCGAAAGAAAAGTGAATGAGATGGAAAAATTTCGTCAGTGGATGCAATCACAAGACGTACATGTTGTCACGGAGGTAGTTTATTTTTATAGATTTATAGAGAAGTACGTGCTCCCTTCCGCAGTGGAGGGTCTACTGAGACCCACTCACAACAAACCTAACCTAACCTAACGTGCTCCCTTCCTTTTTGGTCCACATACTCGATATTGAGGTCAATATTATTTTGTTTTTGAGAAATTAGGTATTAGCAAGTAAGTTTCAAAAAGTGCTATGTTTTTAAAATTACTGGATGTAACCACGTGATTAAATTGTAGGTTTAAGACATTGTTGAGGTTTTGAAAATTAAGGGTACCAACCTAAGAAATATGTGGAGACGTTTATAAACGAAGTTCCCGATGAGATTTTTTTGATTATGAAAAAGGTTATGGTAATGGGAGTTATGGGCGCTTGTCGTGGTAATGAGGTAGTGAATCTCAAAATAACTGACACTGAAGATAAAGGATCTGAATCTGTAAATCGAAATTTACAAGCTCGTTCTTTTGCTATAGCCAGGGAAAGGAAATTAGGGTAGCTACTACTGGCTCATATGGTTGACAGAAGGGCATACGTAGACTAATAAAAGTATAAAATAAATAATGAAATACATACCGCTTGATATGTATCATTCAGAATGACTGAAGTCTGGCAACACATTAGCATACATGGTCACAACTAATATTCGTTCTGCATCCGTGATTGTTAAATTTGATCGATTTGGTCTGTGCATATGTTTGTACAAGGAAAATGAACGTTTTACATCTACCGAGGTTAATGATGCAAATTCTAAATAGTTCACATGGGCAGGCACTGACAAATTACGCAGATAATTTTCACGAATTTCACACATTGTTTTGTATCCCAGGTTCCTGTGTAAAACATTTTTTAGTTTATTGTTTGTAGCTCGACTTTTGCTGTCTGATAGAGATAAAGCCTTTTGAACACTCAAAATTCTTAGTATAATATTAACAACCTTATTACACCGAGACAATTGTTTCAACCACTGTCACCCACAAAAATTTCATTCATACGTCCTCTATAATATTCCCCAAAACATTTTTATACACACTTGGTAGATATGTTTTACGCAGTGTATGGCTAATAAGTAAAGGAAAACCTGATACGTATTTTGTAAAAAAAACCTATAAACTCAGCATTGTCGACTATGTTTCAAGATATACTACATGCAAAGAGCACTACACACAAATCATTAAATATTCCTCTCTTGTAACTGTACCTGTAATATTTTGTCGATGGATAGCCGAATTTAAATGTATTTTACAATCACGGCGTGTATGAAATACGTAACGTCGATTGCATGGTGCACACAGAATATGTGACCCATCTGTTGTAAAGTCAACATCGTCATTTTTTGTAGTTTACGTACAAACGGTAGTGACAGCGCCATTGCTAAGAGCGTTTCATGGGAGAACCAAACCAAACGTCATTACGAAAATAACCGCACGTTTTCATTTTGCTATATTAACTTTTATATACTTAGTGTCCCGGCTTCCTGCAGAATCCTGCATCTTTCTGCCTTGATACTGGTTATACTGCTTGCATATATTACAGGTATATAAATAAACACACCACATTTTTATGTGGTGTGTTTATTTTTATATTTATATTTTTTTATAATTGCCGGCTCTGAAAAATGGAAAAAATTTCGTGCACCTGGTTATGACTAATGCTGAAGGAAATAGTTTTAATGGTTTAGAGATCTATCGACAACATGCAATGTTACGTCCTTTAGCATTTGGTGAGGGAAGACTCTTTTTGTGTTATCGTTCGGTATAAAGATACTATCAAAAAGACTCAGGCTGCTGGCGAACTACTTGAAGCTAATAGTTGCCTATTTATATACCGGACATCGCTTTCAGCCAATGTCAGCAATAATTTTGCTAATGCTTCTGCGGATATTCTGATGCTTAAATGACATGGAGATTGGCATTCGTTATCAGAGAGTTATGTAGAAGAGTGGGTGGCAAAAAACTATTTGGTTTTTAATATGCTTTTGTATAGAAATAACAAAGACTAAACACACACAGATAAGTAGTACAAAACCTGTATCACTTTAAGCAACTAGGTTCCTGGCTATTCGTCAAGACAAACATTAAATTATAAAAAGGATTATATTATATTCAGTATAGTTGATACAGTAATTTTACTTCTAATGAAAACTGTTTTACTGTAAATCAACATTCGCACAGGAAAATAGCCCAGAAAGCAGTTGTTTAAAAATATAAAATTGTCTTGTATTTATCTGTGATATGATTTTTGTAAAAGTACTGGAAATGTAACTAATATTTTGTTATCACATTTCTATTTTATTATTTTTTAACCGATTTGGAAAAGGAAGGAGGTTGTCAATAAGAGCATATTTGTTTTTTTTTTGCATATTTGTGCTATCATTAAAAACAGCCGAACCAATTCTGCAGAACCTTTTTTTTTATTATTCAGCATATTTCTAGTTAGATTATAGGCTATTATAATCATTAATTTTCTCTCCCTTTTTTGCTATGAGAGAATGTTTATACTACAAAAGTACAAAAAGTTTATGTGTCCGGAAATTCTAACCTTCAGTATAGTTATAAAGTTCAGATTTGGCACAATTATAGATAATACCCTCATAGAAAAGGAAAAGCTAAAATTTTACAAATTTTTGGCCCAGGGATGTGAACTGTATTACCATTGATGATTGGGATAGTTGAAATTTGGCATACTTTATAGACTTCTAAAGTGAGGGAAAAATTTAAAACCCACCTAATTTGGGAGTAAGGAAATATAAGTAACATCTCTACATCTTCATCCAAGATTTAGACAGTTGAGATTTGACTTGGGAATACTAGAAACCTTCTACCCACTGTCAACAAAGCTAAAGAGTTGAAATTTATTACACTCATAGACATTGCCCCTCAGGCAAATAACTTAAATTTTGTAGTGATATGCTGTTTAGTTTCATAGTTCCTTAGAGGCCGTTCCAACTCCTCCCATAAATATTCGGTGGGGTTTAAATCCGGCGACTGAAGAGGATAATGCAAATATTTGGGAACGTTTTATAATAAATAACCATTTCCTTGCTAACAACGACGTATGCTTTGGATTATTATCTTGCTGAAAGGCTATTTTCGTTCCGAGCTGTAATTTATAGTACTTTCAGACAAATTAGCTTTTAAGATGTCAACGTATTAAAACAGTCCATAATACATAAAATAAATTTGGTATTTCCTACCCCAGCCACCGGCATGCAACCCCAAGGAAGAACGGACTGGTCACCATGTTTCACCGTTGCTTGTAAATTTTCTTTTTGTATTCGGCGTTGAGTTTTTACCAAAAATTTATACGTCCATTCAAAATAAATTGATTTTTATCTCATCTGTAACCTTGTGCCAATTACAATCGTTTACGGTGTTCACAATTTATATTTTCAAAAATAACAATCATTTCAAGGGTGTATGTAGACTTTCGTGACTGTACAAAAATATTGCTTTGCGCTCCCTTTTCGACACCTCTAATGAATCATAAATAAAAGATTATTGTACTGGATAATAATCATTAGTATGTAATTTACACTCATTCCGTATTCACATTTATATTTCATATTTAAAGTTTATGTATTTGTTATAATTTAAGTAGAAAAAATAAAGCATTTAATAAATTCAAAAATATTTTTGACCCAGAATAGTTTTCTGCAATTTGTAAAAGTTCTGTTCCTGTTTAAAAAGGAAAACGCATCATAGTTCAAGGCATATGAAACTACTTTATAAAAATATCAATAAATAAAAGTACGAGGATGACGGATTCTGTGGCTTCCCTTTTTTTATGGTTTGGAGTTTAAATTTTATCGATAGCTTTTGAACAGAATATAATCAACACCGTTTGTCAATTAAACTTGGTTTTAACTGTGGTAGGCCACCCAACTTTTTAACGTTAAAGGACAATTTACTTTTAAAGCATTAATCAAGTTTTTTGTTTGTAAAATGTTGCATCTCATGAACTAGTTTCAGTCATGTTACTGAACATTTTGTTATAAAAATAAACTTTGTTATATTACAGTTATGTTTTATTTGTGAATTTTTTTAATAATATATAGGGTCCTGCAACAGTGCGTCAGTGTTCCATAGCTCTTATACCATACAAGTTAGGAATTTCGTTCAAGTACAGTTGTTCTTACCTACACTTGAAGGGGGTATCAAAAATAATAATCAAAAATAATATTTTTGAATGTACAGGATATCACAAAAAACGGTGACAACATTGAGGTAAGTTTTTTTAAATGGAACGCCGTTTATATTTTTGCATATTTTCAACGCTCTTGATGTTTTTCATTCACAACTATAATATGAGCGCAATCCAGTGCTTTCCTTAGTAGCAATGAATTAAAAATGAAAAAAAATCAATGTTACATCATTGAAGATAAACGGTCCGCATTTTTCCAAATAGAGTTATGAAAGCAAAACAGAGTTAAAATCTATTTAATAAGGCTGGTAGAATACCGTAACTATAATTATTTAAAATCCAACATTATACAAGGTATTTGAAATAAATTTTCAAATTTTGAGAATAGATTTCTCTCACTTTTTTTCAGACACTCTGTATATTTTTACGTAGTAATATGCATAATTTAATTACAATGTTTGTATAAGCGTTACTATAGGAATTCATAGTCGTTTTTGAAATAATTGACAACATTTAAACATAGGTAGGTAAAAAATGGGTTTTATTTAAACAAAGTTATAAGAAAACAATTTACACTGCCTATAATCTACCTTAAATGTTCAAAATGTCTTCTATATTGTTGTAAACATAAATCCGTTCTTTCTCTAAAAGACCTTTCCACCTCTCAACATTGCAGGTGAAATATTTGCAAACTCATTTGTTATTCTGGCCCGCATGTTTATTATTGTATTCGGTGGTTCTCTGTAAATAGTTTCTTTGATATAACCCCACATAAAAATGTCCGGTTTTTGTAAGGTCGGGTGATCTAGAAGGCCATTTTGTGAGTCCAATTCTTTCTATCCACGTCTCGCGAAAAATGCGCTGAAGCCCCATTCTGCTGCAACCAGAACATTGAACCTTTGAGATGACCATTGAAAAAATGTGGACAATGTCTCTACTAATTCTCCCCAAACATTCATTGACCATCGGTGTAGTTTATCAGCTTGTCGCATACCATGTAGAGTAGTAATGGAAGTTGTGATGGTTCACACTACCACTGTCATGAAATGTCGCTTTATCCGTAAACAAGACGTTCCTGAAAAACTCGAGATCTCCCTGCATTTTTAGTATTGCCTATAGACAAAATTCGGTGCGTTTTCCAAAATCATTCTCACTAAGCGTTTGATGCAATTTTATATGGTAAGCGTGAAAACAATGCTTCTTTAAAATCGTTGCACAGACCTCTTACCTTTGCCTGTTACTTTGCCAATGATCTTTCGCCACAGTGAATTTTGCTGGTATTCAAGGTAAATCCTCGAGTTCATCATTTGTTTGATTTTCTCTAATAACACTTCTACCTGTCACCTGTTGATGTTTAGTCAGTCATTAACGTGTTGCCAATCCCAAGCAATAAAATTATTTGTACCTATACTCCATTCATTTCATATAAGCACATAAAAAAATTCTAGATAGTCGCGCGGCATTATATAAATACATTTAGTGAATTTATATATTACACCACGCGCCTATACTATAACTATGCATGACTGAAGGTCGACAATGAGTCGCTTTGCGAGCCCAGGTAAAAAAATTGTATGTGTTCATATGAAACAAATGGAATATCGATTGGGTCAACCAATTCTACCAACTTAAAAGTGAGGGTCGTACAGTAAGTGGGAGCTTTGCAGTAATCTTTTCGTAGTAACGTAATAGAGGCCAGTTTAAAGCTACCAAGAAAATGACGTCATTCGTAGTATTTGCTACTTTTCTTTAAACAATTATTGAATGATGACGTCATATTGACATAGATGAAAGTATAATTCTGAAAACCATTTTTTATATTAAATATGGTCACTTGCAAGCATCTTTCATAAATAGATTATTATTACTTCATAATACATAAACAAGATGTTTTCCTTTAAAAACTATGCATTTTCGAGTGTACACATAATTTTTGAACACTTTTCCTTCGAAAATATAATTTTCTAAAGAGCGCGTTTTTTATCGAAATATCACGCAAACAGAGAACTCGTTTTAATTTCCACACAGAGTGAATGTAAAACATCATGGTTTATTATCTACACATATTTCATTCAATCGATTTAACTTGGACATATTGATTTCAAACTCACAATCAGTAAGTCCGATTGCAATACATTATATTTTATTATTCGAGCGAAAGAGAGAGAGCAAAATAGAGTTTTCTCTCGTACCACTAAAGATCTGTTCCAAAAGTGAGTTGCTTCTACTACCTGGTTACACATAATAACCTAGTTGTCAACACGGAAAGGTTCCGGAATAGTAACTGCTACGTAATAACTATTCTCCATTTTGGTGAATGCTTGGTAGACGGATCGTTCCCATCACGTAACGGTCGTTAGTTGCAGAAAACTCTAAAAATCTACTACGTAGAGACTACTAAATGTGCTGCTTGGGTTGTTTTTATTTGATTTAAAAAAACCATCAGCTTTTATGTTATGCGCTGAATTTTATCTTATTAATCCCAGAAATGCCTTCATTTAAATGCGCTTATTTCGGAAATAGCACTCAAACAAAAAATTTATTATAAACTAAATGACAAATACGATAAGCGTGGATGAAACCACCAATGCTTTTGGCTGGATGGTAAAGAGTTTTAAGTTTTGGAAACCATATTGTCCCTGCATGTAATTTTCTGCCGCACGAAGTGGATTTACAAACACACAACACACGCCATAATTAGTTTGTCACAATAGTAACTGCACAATGTAACTTGAAGCGTAAATTTTTACCTGGCACATACAAACAAAACAAGATATATTTATTGAGGTTCAAAATAAAACAAAGGAGGTTTAGTGCCATATCCAAAAATAAACCAATTATGTACCTACGGACACGTGTTTCGGAGTTATTATCCCTCAGCAGCGTAGCGTAACTAAGGAATTGGATTTAGGATGGAATAAATCAGGAACAAGAACTAAAACGAGGCTGGAAAATAGAGTACACAGTACTCAATTGATGCGTTCTTGTTTCCATGTACCACAAATGGGGCCTCGATGAGCACAGTCGACATATAGAGCTCTGTGTGTACTACTCGTTTCCACCTGGCACATACAAACAAAAGAAGATTGATTTATTGGGGTTCAAAATAAAACAAAAAAGGTTTAGTGCCATATCCCAAAAAAACAATTATGCAGTTACGGACACGCGTTTCTGAGTTATTGCCCTCATCAGCGTATCGTAGCTTTTTTTTGGGATATGGCACTAAACCTTTTTTGTTTCATTTTGAACCCCAATAAATCTATCTTGTTTTGTTTGTATGTGCCAGATGGTAACGAGCAGTACACATAGAGCTCTATGTCTCGATCGTGCTCATCGAGGCCCCATTTGTGGCACATGAAAACATGAAGGCACTAATTGAGTACTGTGTACTGTACTTTCCAGCCTTATTTTAGTTATTGTTCCTGATCTATCCCATTATAGATCCAATTCCTTAGCTACTTTACGCTGAAGAGAGGCAATAACTCCGAAATACGTGTCCGTAGCTGCATAATTGTTTTTTTTTGGGATATGGCACTAAACCTTTATCTTGTTGTAAATTCTTAAGTTGCTTTTCAACACAACGTACAATGCAAATTGTGTCAATTTCTGTGTATATGTATGTGTACCTATTTTTCATTCTTGCACAAATGTATGCTGTATACACTAATAAAAATTTGCATCGTGCGCTGTGTGTGTCAAATACAACACACAACGTACATTCTTATGATTCTTTGGAATACGGGCTCGACTTATTATATGTGTATGTAGACGTGTGTAACATATTATGTGGTGCAATAATTTCAGCGTTCACCTTAACATTAAAAAGTGTGCCATGCCATTTACAACAAAAGCCTAGCGGTGAATTATCCTCATGCTATTAGTAACGTTGAACTTTACTATGTTAATGAATATAAAGACCTTCGTGTCCTTTTTGACAAAACATTATCCTTCAATAACCGTATAAAGAATATAAGTAATGATAGTCATTAGGAACACAAAACATTTTGCATTTTGAGTATATGAAAACTTTATAATGGCTTAGTTAGATCAAATCTTAATTACTGCTAATTTGTCGTTTCATCTTTCTTCCCTAATTATATTAACCTTTAAGAAAGTATAAAAATAAGTTTCTTAAATATCCGTTTTTAAATAAACGCAAGTTTGTAATCACTTTTCTCACTATAATGAATTGTTTTCTAAGTATAATTAATCACTTGAGCCAAGACATATTCATGGTCTATGTGTACAAATTTTTAAATATTATTTCTAGTAATTTCTGATATTTTTCAACACTACCCATCAATGTATCGAATACGTCGAATAATAACATTCTATTATTCCACAGTTCAGAACTAATATGTATTTGGGACCTATAGATGCAAACAACAAGTCACATTTTTAAAGAATGATGTACGAGCAACAATTGATCCGTTAGTATATCCACATTTATTGTATGTTCCAATTTCGAAACTTACCATTGACATTTCGCTTATTTGAAGATAATATTGTTACTTACATTTGTAAATGATAAGAATCCGTAAAAAAAATCTTCTCTATTTGACATCATTCAATTTTATTTTTTGCATAAAAGCTGACTAAAAAAATATTTTCAGTATTCCATAAAGTTGTTTTCAGGCTAGAAAAGAGCCAAATAACCAGGGACCCCTGTGCACATTTTTTAAGACTTAATAAATAAAAAATAAGCAAAAGCCGCTTGATCAAATCCTTCAGCTACAAAATCTGAGGTAGTAGCAAATCCCTCAAGCCAGGACCGCTGAATAGGGGTTGCCGAAGTTCTACTCCTTTTGCCCAGCATAGCCTAAAGGCATATAAAAATTCTGAGGTCAAGAACAGGCTACCTTGCTTCTCTACATAACCAAGATCGATCTTGAAAAAATTCCATCAATGTAATCAATTACCAAGGCCAACAAAATTATTTTCGTGGCAAGAAGTCACGTGGTGTACAACTTAATAAAAATAAATAACCCAGCTAGGGAGAAATCGACGAACAAGCTTTCCAAAAACACAAACAAAGCCCTTGTATAACTGTAACATGGTGCCCCGAACGTGAATTTTCTAGTACCCAAATGTGAATTTTTTTTTTTGGAAAATATTCCAGCGGTTGAGAATATTGACCGTCTAAAAAAATATTTCTCAGGAGTGGTTATCCTGTCTTTATGATATTTTGACAAAATTGTCTACTTTACTCATAAATATCAGGATAAATTCTTGAATAGGCAATGGGTGGTATGGTTTATAATTATTTCGTTTCAAAACGTTCCAAATATTTGTTTGTGATAAATCGACATATTATCTTGAAGCATCTATTGTGGATCGCTAGGATTTTCCGTGAAACATAATAAAATATCCATTTCCATATCTTTATTTATTTTCCTTCTTACTTTATTTCTCTTCAAGTTATCTACTCAAAAGAATTATTATTTTTAAATTTGTTAATGATAATCTTTTATAATTATTTTTGGAAAGTGCAACTTAATTGAGGAAATCGATGTATGAATTTTCTTCGAATAGCTGATAAATAATTATTTTCATCAATATCTCGATGACATAATAATATAACATGCATAAGACCGAATAAAATAAGCAATTTAATATGTAAGAATATAGAAGGTGTTCCATATACGAAAATCATATTTTTTTCTCAATACAGTATGAATGAAACATCTGATCTTGAATTTGAACCGAATTAGAAATCTATATAAAAAATAATGATTTAGAAACAAGGTTTGAATCGCTCGATTATCTTGGAAATCAAAGCAATTATGAGGGGTTTTCAATAATAAAAATAATCCTATTACAGTAAATTTGTATTTATACAAGCTGCATCAGCCAGTGTAATTATTTTCTTATAAAACCCAAATAAGTTACTGCTGATAAACAAACCACTTTGTAAAGTTCTTTTACGTACATCGCTATAGCATTTTCTTGACTTGTGGGCTAACTTTACAGTGCCTGCAAATTAAATAGCATCTATAAAACTATAAGTTACTGATTATATTATACCTTTAGGTGTCCTGGAATGTTTTCCTTTTTTGGGTGAATTTAACTCGTTTATTAAAACATCTATTTACATAAACTATTTTTTATTTGAATGTACGATCCAGGGAAAATTATGTATGAAGGATAACATCGTCAAGGTGCCTTCCTCCACGCTGCTGTACCTCTTCAAGGCGGGCCCTAAAATTTGCGATAACTCGTTGACATAACGGTGGTTCAATTCTCTGAATTTCTTCGCGTATTCTGGCTTTCAATTGTAGCAAATTCCTAGGAGCATCAGTGTACACCTTAGATTTCAATAAACCCCACAGGAAGAAATCCATCGGCGTTAAATAGGGACTCCTGGGCGGCCAAAATGTCCCCTCGCTTAGAAATCACTTTTCCAGGAACATGATTTTAACAGCTTCCATTGATGCATTTGCAGTATGGGCTGTAGCCCCATTCTGCTGAAGCCATGTGTCCCCATTATATCCAGCAAAATTTTGAAATTCTGGTTCCAAAATTTTCTAACATATCGCGATATCGCAGAGAGTTAACGGTAAGTGCAACACCGTTTGCGCTCTCAAAAAAGTAAGGGCCAATTATGCCAGATGCATGAAATACTGCCATACCGTTACTTCGGGGGAATGTAAGGGATTTTGGTGTTTCTCTCAAGGGTTTTCTATAGACCAGTATCGACAATTTTGTTTAATCTTCCATTTTTCAGAGCTTGCACCAGTTGAATCTTATAAAGATGAAAGTTCAAGTCCTTTGACAAGATGTCGTGGACAGTTGTTTTCGAAAGATTTAAGGCAGCTGCATGTTTCGTACAGAACGACGAGGTGAACGTGTTACTGCCGCACGAACACGCTCGACGTTTTCGACACTTCTTGCTCTTCTGACTCGGCCCGTAGGTTTTTATTAATGGTCGTGCCTTCTCTTTCAAATTTAGCAACCCACGATTTGATTAATTTTGCTGAAGGAGCTTGACTAATGTCGTGAAGGTGGTAGTGCGCTCGATACAGGCGACGAACTGTTATGAGAGAACGACGGTTCTCGTAAAAGCTCCTGACACACATCACGCGTTGTTCACCGTTAAAACGCTCCATTGCAACTGAATTTACAAGGCTTTATGTCTAACAAGCATATGCGCGCGCGTTTACCACTACTGATTTTCGAGATATTTAACAATCAAATGAGGAAAACATTCCAGGACACCTTAGTAGAACTACTAGAACTAGAACACAATATTAATGAAATTATAATATCCCAAGTAGCACATTTAGTAGTGTCTACGTAGTAGATTCCATCAGTGGAACTTTGAAGGTTTCCGCAACTAACGACCGTTACGTAATGGGAACGATCCATCCACCAAGCATTCACCAAAATGGGGAATAGTTATTACGTAACAATTACTATTCCAGAACTTTCCCTGTTACGTGTTGACAACTAGGTTATTACGTACACGGAATGTAACCAAGTAGTAAAAATGACTAACTTTTGGAACAGCTCTTTAGTGGTACGTGAGAAAACTATATTTTGCTCTCTCTATCTCGTTCGAATATCAAAATATAATGTATTGCAATCGGACTTACTGACTGTGAGTTTGAAGTCAATATGTCCAAATTAAATCGATTGAATGAAATACGTATAGGTAATAAACCATGATGTTTTGCATTCACTCTGTGTGGAAATTAAAACACATACTTGTTTTCTGTAAAATGTTTACTACTTCGATAAAAGACGCGCTCTCTAGAAAACTGCCTTTTCGAAAAAAAAAAAAAATTGTACAAAAATTATGTGTACACTCGAAAATGCAAAATTTTTGATGGAGAAAATTTTTTTGTTTATGTAATAATGATTTATTATTTATAAAATATGTTTGCATATGACCATTTTTAATAAAAAAATGGTTTTCAAATTATACTTTTATCTACATCAACGAATGACGTCATTTCCTTGGTAGCTGTGAACTGGCCTCTACTACGCTACTACAAAAGGGTTACTACAAACTTCCCATGTACTTTGCGACCCTCACTTTTAAGTTGGTAGAGCTGGCT
>JANEYF010005840.1:0-230000 GCA_029963845.1 Rhamnusium bicolor
TCATATAAATTTGCGGCATTTTGAACATAATTAACAAGAATTTTAAACAATTTTTAAAGATACAATAAAAACACCGGTAAACCAACAAATGTTTGACAAGCTAAATATTTCAATGTTTTCAAAGCCACCTTAGTTACTTCTTAACATTTAATTAGAACAGAATTGTATTTTCTTATTTTCTTTTAGCTGTAATTTTGTTAGTATTTATCGCACATTTTAATACGCATATGAATAAATTCCTTATTAATAGTACTAATAAATGTTATCACGGTACCAATATGGTTCCTTTGAAAAAATTGAGTTTGGCCCCAAAAACCATTTTGTGAACTTTATTTGCTCATAAATCACGTAATTTAGTATTTTTGACGGGATTTCGGTTTTTCTAATATTACACGGGTCATTTAGAATAAATCGGAACCGTCATGGCGTAATAAATGGAAAACTAAAAATTATATTATAAAAAATATTGACATTTGAAATGTCATTTACTTGGCATCGTTGGATTCCGAAAATTATGCAGAATTCAAAAATGTAAATATACGGTGTTCCATTTAAAAATCGAAAGTTAGTGTCACTTCCGGCGAAACCTGAAGTGAAAAAAAATCACTTGTATATCAAAAAGTGCCGCTTATTATGTATATAGGATATACCCAATTTCAGTCAATTATCTTCAAAACTAAAGGAGAAAAGGGGTGTACCATGATCCTGTTACACCCGGTATACTGGTTAATGAAAGTTATGTGCTGGCCACATCAGATATTTTTTAATACAACAAGTTTATTAATGAAATAAATGCACTGTAACTAGGGAGACACCAATAAGTAAAACTGGCAACACGGCAGTATCGTGTTCAGTTTAATTAACCTATTGTGTTTTAGTGTGAACCTAGACGAATGGAGTCAAAAGGCTAACATTCAAAACTTTTGTTAATTTTTTTTTATACTTTTATGAAGCTCAAAGTAATTAAATGAGGTTCGATTTTTAAATACTATCGATGAGTAAATAAAAAAAATGGGACATACCTCCCCATTCCAGTAAAGATTTCTGAAGTAAATTCAAATATTTCTTATTACAAACTGCAACCAATAAAAACCACAGAAAAAGTGTTGTCAAAAAAACTTATTTTAGGATAAGTTCTTTTAATCAGTTTACCATTATCTATTTTGTGAGTGTATTAATTGTTGTTGCTTTTCTAATTTTACAAATCATAAAAAAATAACAGTAAGAAAGAATTTACTGATATGATGCATGTCATGTAACAGCGTTCAAACAGGAACTCTACATAAGCGAGAAAGCCTTTCAGAGTCGTCGCCTTCCTGACAAAAAACTTTCTAGAAGGTTTATCGTAGACTATGAGAATAAGGTATTTTTTTTTGTAAGACACTGAGTTTTATGTGTATTATACAAATTCTTAATATGTTGTGTTGGTGGAGTAGTTGGCTAGAGCGCGCGATGGCAAGCGTGACTAGATAATCACTCCATCGTCTTGCGGGTTCGAAAGTGTAACCCTCGTCCGTGCAGCATCGGTTTTGGATTCGAGGGATGTCCTAATTTCTGTGGTGGTGGTGTTTGTAAATGTGCTACTACTGATCGGGGAAGGCCAAGAACAACAAGAACTCCAGAATTTAAAGAGGCAGTGTGAAAAATTGAAGAAAATACTGGCGTCAGTACTAGGGAAATTTCCAATCATATAGGAACATCTAATAATACAGTTACACAAACACACAGTTACTTCGGCCATAACATATACAGCGTGTACAGTCACTTTTCCCAGCCACAGATTGCATTCCACGTCTTCTCAATGGTTTCAGAATTCTGCTACTGATCCGAACTTTCAAAACATTGTACTCTTCACTGATAAGACAGGTTTTGTAGAGATGGCATCGTCAACTTTCACAACGCATATATCTTTGGGCCGATGAAAACCAGCATACATTTGTTGAGTACCGCCATTTAGCAGCAATTCAGTTTGGATCTTTGGGCCGGCATTGTTACTGATTTGGTAATATTTGGACCTTTTTTTCTGCCACAAAGTTGTGACTTATGCACGATGGTGCTTCTTCATACTGAACCGGTTTGTAAAAACCCATCTGAATAACGGGTATAGATGAAAGAATATATTTGAAGAAGTAAACCACAACCCTGGCCATCCCGCTCACCAGATTTAAATTCCTTAGATTTTTTGTATAGGGACATCTGAAGATGACTGTTCAATAAGTACTGATAGTCGTGCCTTAAAATATTGCTTGAATTCCATTATCCAATATTGTGATATTGTATAACCTAAATCCACCAGCCGCCACTGGTGTGCACTAAAGTTGTGTTATATTTTTAGGTTAATAAGTAAATCATATGTTTTAAAAATTACTAGGTTTATTAAACACGTAGAAAATGCGTGCAATATTTTAATACTCTCATATGTAAAGGGAGTCCTAAGGTCGAACCTCGAGTCGACAAACGATTAGACTTTTAAGATATTATATTGTAGCTGTATGTAGTTAGTTATTTATCTAACACACAGAATTCCTCAAATACCTACTTTTATTTAAAAGAATCTATGGTTATATTTTTTCATTTGTCATCACATCATTTAGTAATAATTGTTCTTAAGAATTTGAGACAATTTCTGAAATAACTAAAGTAAATAAATATGTACCATAATAGCTACATATTACACAAGAAATATTTTTTTATGATTGAGTCTTTCTTATTAGATGGCAAGTCTCACATATTTCACCAGAGTGTTGTCCATTTATTGCGGAGTTCCACTACATCACGGGACAATATATAACGCGATATAAAGAACCAGTCTAGTAAATTAATACCATACATTCACCAGTTATTTATGTCTTTCGTGTGTTGGCAATATGTTACATGTATTAATCCAATAAATAAATATGAGTGCCATAAATCGCCCGTTCGTTCTTCCAACGAAGAAAAACCTGATATAATTTATAATCCAATTAAGCGGGTCCTGGGCCGAACAAAAGAAAACTGACCAATACATTGTTATGCCGTGAGCTTTGATAATTTTATTTGAATTATAAAGGAAAATTTCAACAATTTTATTTTTATTTTGTAATACGACTAAGAATAAAATACCAAAAATGTCTTCAAATTACCCGATTTTTTAATTACTTTTATATGCATTCATTTGATCTAAAAATTGTGCAATCACCCGTACATATGTGAATATAATTAATTGTGATAAAAAAATATACATTTTTTTTCCGATGTGGTATGTGTGATATTTGTGTTCTATTATAGTTTATTTTAGCTCATCTATACTAGATAATGCTTTTATCCGAGATACATATCCATCCAAATAAAAGTCTTCATCAATTCATTTTTGGAAATAACTCCAAAAAGTTTTCTCTGAAGCAAAGCAATAACTGAAATAAAAGAATGTATAGCATTATAATATCTATTCTACTATGATGGACTTATAGGAAAGTTAATAGTAATATGGTGTCCTCTTGATTGCAAACAAAATACAATTTTTATTTAAAGTCTATAATAGCCGCTAGATGGCTAATAGTGAGTAGTCGCAGGTCACGTTGCTCTCCGTTAAATTAAACGTTTATACATCAAAATTGTATATCATTTCAAATAAACTAGTGCATTGTGTTCCAAAAACTCTACTGTAATTAGTAATTGCATAAAATGCCACCAAAAAGTGAGTCAAATAAAAGCATAATTAAAGATACTATACCAGAATTATCCTCAGATGAAATATTTGTAAAGAGGATTCTTGATGTCATAATAGAAAACGTAGGTAATTTGGCTGAATACAAAAACAAAGTGGATCAGCAAAAAGCAAAAAATAAGTAAGTTAGAAAAAAATTTAGATTACTTACAACAGCTGTCCTTAAATAGAAACATAAACATAAAAAATGACTAGAACAAAAGAAGACAAAAACGATAATTTAAGAAATAAAGTTATAAACACATTAATAAAAAAAATGGAATTGTCCATTAAGGAAGAGGAAATTCAAGATTGCTATCAAATCGGAAATGCAACAAATGGAAAATCAAGAACAGTAGTTGTTAAATTTTATAAATATGATACGAAAAAAAAAACATAATTATCGCAAGAAGCTAAAAAATACTGGCAAGTGAACGCTAAACTAGAACTAGGGGGCAAATATTGTATGAAGCTATCCAAAAGTTTGAAAAAAATAATGCATGGTCGATGGATGGAAAAATGTATGTAAAGGATTGGTATCAAACATATAATATATAACAGAGAAGATGTATTGAAGATAACAGAAGATGAAGATATATTTGAAGCTGAACAGGATGATATATGAAATAAAAGAAATGGAGAGTGAAGTGGGAAAATTGTATATTAGAAGATATAATATACAATATAATAAAAAAACAAAAGAAAAAAAATTAAAGTAATCCTAAATAGTTTTTAGTTTTCTTATTAAATTTTTAAAATATTAATTATTTAATTTATAGTGTTAATAAATTATATTTTTGCTATTATTTTTATTACACTAATAGTTTAAGGTTATACGAGGGCAATTGATTTTTACTTTTCTCAAATCAGGCAGGCGTCGCTGAAAAAATTGATATTTTTGCAGTTTTTTTTATTATACTTCAGAACACCTCTAATAATTATTATCTTGTATCTTGGATTATTATTACATCACTATTTTATTTAGGTATTTACGTAACACAATAATGGGATACATAAATTATATTTACAATATTCTAGAAAATTATAAAGAAATACGGTCTTTTCAGATACTTAAGAATTAAAAAACAAGATTTTAAATAATACCTGCAAAATTTTAGTTTACTAAATCAATATTAGAAGCAGCCAAAAAATTATAACGACGATATTTTTCATCACGCTTGAAACATGTATTAAAAAGGCAACAAATACTATGAATATAAATTGTACAAGGAGGCTTAAACCATGGATTACAACTGGATTAATTAAGTCTATTAGAAAACGGGATAATTTAAGGAATACATTTTTTAAAAATATGAATAATTTGGAATTGGAAAGGCAATATAAAAAAAACATACAGAAATATGCCTCCTGGAGTGGGTTGGAAGTTGTTGGAACTTTTGATGTGAAGATAATACTGACGTAGTTTTCCACGAAACACCAAAACACTATATACTGCACTCGACGTGCGTTTCGCCAACCAAGCTGGCATCATCTGGAGATGATTAAAACTGTATCTCCAGATGATGCCAAATTGATTGGCGAAACGCGCGTCGAGATCAGTATATAGTGTTTTGGTGTTTCGTGGAAAACTACGTCAGTGTTAGAAATATACTTAATAACTTATTAAAAATGTAAAAAACGAATATTATATTAGAAAGTTAAATGAAGCTGGAAATAATTATAAAAAACTTTGGGATGTTTTAAAAGAGGTAACAAGTAATAATATTAATGACAAAACAGCAATAAAAAGATTAAAAAAACATCAATAATCAAATACTTCGTACTGATACAGATTATGCAAATTTCCTAAATAATTCTTTTTTATAGGTATTGGTGAAATACTTGCAACAACATTATTAATAACCCAAATTACATACCAAATGAAACTCGGTGTGAGTTAAATATAAACGGTAATGTCTGTATGACGCCAGTAACTGAATACGAAATTTTTAGTCATAAATTCATTAAAAATACTAGTAGTCCAGGCTCTGATGGCATTAACAATAAAATACTGTGCTATGAACCCTTGAACCCTCTGGCAAATATAATAAATAAAATTTTTGAAACAGAGACAGTACTAATTCAATTTAAAAGTACCATAATTGTACCCATACATATGTCCAGCCCAACAGATGATACTAATAATTACAGGCCAATAAGTTTAACAAACAGTATAGCAAAAATCTTTGAGAAATATCTTAAAACAGGATTAACTAATTATTTTAATAAACATAACATCATAACAAAACATCAGTATGGTTTTAGAGAAGGTTTTAGTACAGATGATGCATTGCGAAAAGTCACGAACACTACACAATATAATTTTAATGCAAAAAAGAAAACGATTGCTATGTTTCTAGATTTATCTAAAGCATTTGACACCGTGTGTCACACTATTCTCCTAAAAAAATTTGAGAATGTTTGAGTACGATGTATTGCTTTGCAGCTATTTGATAGTTATTTGAGAAATAGACCACAGGTTACAAGAATTGGTAGCACATGTAGTAACGAAAATATGCTTAATTTTGGAATATCAAAGAGCACAGTAATTGGACCGGTATTATTCGCATTATATGTAAATAATATAATTAGAGAAAAAAAATAACTTTTTAACAATTTCCTATGCGGATAATACAATTCTAATTTTTAGTGGACAAAACTGGGAGTCTACAATTGAAATAATAAAGATGGGTGTAGAAAAAATTCACAAAATATTAGATGCTGTCTTTAAATGTGAAGAAAACTAAATTTATTGCATTTTCACCAACTTCAGTAGGTTTACCTAATGAATTAACTAGTTAGATAGTTTAATAAGTAAGATAGAGAGGGTCTCACATATAATATATTTGGGAATTATGATGGATCAAAATTTAAAATGGCAACACCACACTGAATATTTTTCAAAAATTAGAAAACATGTAAATTTTATACATTAAATATTCTAGTAAGAAAAATATAACTGTAGTGTCTATAAGTCTAATAGAATCTGCCTATACTTAGATACAGTAATTATGACTTGCTGGGATTCAGTTTATGAGGCCTTTACAGACAATACAAAATTATGTTCTCAAAATTATGTTAAGAAAAAAAAAACGTATCCAACAGTCTTGCTATACAGAGAAAATAACAGTCTAGATATAAAACGATTATATGTATTAAATTTATTGAAGTACATCCACGTCTCATCTGATGTGCAGGTCAAAGTTCAACAGTATACAGGGTGAGGCAATAGTGCGTCCGACTTCGATATGTCGAGTTCTATGATAACTAGAAACTTAATTTAAAAACATAAATAAACTAGATAAAAAAGTTTATAACCGGAAATTATTTTCGAATATTCAGGGTGAGCCAGACGATTCTACAGGGTCAATAACATTGTTTTAAATATAATGCCATGTATATGAGAACATTTTTTGAAACTTCTTTGTGGTCTCCTTCCACTCCTGTATCATTATTGACTCTCTCCGAACCACTTGGATGTAATGATTTTTTTAGTTGAAATTATGTCATTTACACTTGTATAATAAGTTATAAGACATATGTGTGATGACACTCAGCCATTTTCACTTCCTAAACGTATACAGGATGGCCAAAAATAATTTTTAAATTTACAACTATTTTAACTTTTTCTCAATTTTTTCAAATGTATGTTTTAGGACGATGTGATGTAGAATAAAATACAATTTTTATGTAATTTAAAGTCCATAATAGCCTCTAGATGGCCAATAGTGAGTACTCGCAGGTCACGTTGCTCTCCGTTAAATTAAACGTTTATGCATCAAAATTGTATATCATTTCAAACAAACTAGTGCTTTGTGTTCCAAAAACTCTACTGTAATTAGTAATTGCTTAAAATGCCACCAAAAAAGTGAGTCAAACAAAAGCATAATTAAAGAGACTATACAGGGTGAGCCAGACGATTCTACAGGGTCAACTAACATTCTTTTAAATAGAATGCCCATGTATATTAGAACATTTTTAGAAACCTCTTTGTGGCCTCCTTCCACTCCTGTATTATTATTGACTCTCTCCCAACCACTTGGATGTAATGATTTTTTTTGTTGAAATTATACCATTTACACGTGTACATGAAAAAAATCACGACAGTCACAATTATCGATTTTAAGAAAAAATATGTTAGTATCAGTTATGAGACATCTGTGTGATGACACTCAGTCATTTTCACTTCCTAAACGTATACAGGGTGGCCAAAAAATAATTTTTAAATTTGCAACTATTTGAACTGAATTTTCTAAATTTTTTCAAATGAAATATTTTTGGACGATGTGACGTAGAATTGAAAAACGAACATTTTTTGTACGTATATCCCTATGGCTATTTGTAACCATTTTCATTTATTGGACAATAACTGCAAAATTTAGCAATAAAAATTAAAAATATATATTTTTTTTGTAATTCAAGAAAAGATATTATAAAAAAGTGCTCCTCATGTTGCCCATTTTGATTGACACACATTTCTATGCGTCTTTGGAATGAGGTTTCTACTGTTCATAAAATTGCCGGAGTGATACTTCTAAAAGCATTGATTATCCTTTCCTTAAAATTTTGGATTGTTCTTGGTGTGATGTTTTTATGTACATCATGTAACACGCTTATTATAATATTTTCTCTTGAAATATTTAAAAAAAACCCTCATTTTTAATTTTTATTGCTGAATTTTGCAGTTATTGTACAATAAATTGAAAATGGTTACAAATAGCCATAGGGAAGTACTTACAAAAAATTTTCGTTTTTCAATCCTACATCACATTGTCCAAAAAAATATTTGAAAACATTTAGAAAATTCAGTTCAAGAAGTTGTAAATTTAAAAATCCTTTTTGGCCACCCTACTTTTAGGAAGTAAAAAATGACTGAGTGTCACCACACAGATGTCTCAAAATTAGTAAATAACATATGTTTTGTTAAAATCGATAGTTGTGTTTGTAGTGATATTTGTAATATACACGTGTAAATAGTTTAATTTCAACAAAAAAATGATTACATCCAAGTGGTTGGGAGAAAGTCAATAATAATACAGGAGTGAAAGGAGGCCACCAAGATGTTTCAAAAGATGTTCTGATATACATGGTATTTCATTTTAAAAAATGTTACATGACCCTGTAGAATCGTCTTGGACCCTGTATATTCGAAAACAATTTCCGGTTATAGACTTTTTGTCTAGTTTACTTATGTTTTTAATTAAAATTCCTAGCTATCATGGAAATCGAGAAATCGAGGTCGGACGTACTATTGCCCCATCCTTATATTACGTTAGGATTACTAAGATTCCCAATTACTTTCGGGGCTTTGAAAAAAAGTCACACTAACGGCGCAAAGATGCAGAAACACATCGTGTCTGTGAATGTTCTAAAAATTTGAAGTGATTGTTGTATTGGTGAGTTCTTTTGTTTTATTTATTTTTGGTTTTACTGAAAAGAATAGTTGTAATTAAAAATAACATTATTAAGTCAGCCGTACAGAACATAATGTGCATATTATCTTTTTTTAATCTAATATTCAGCGTTTGGCAAATAGCTGGGAAAGTAGTTGTTTAAAAAGGTATATGTTATAGTTGTCTATGATAAGTTTTTTGTAAAAATTAGAAAATAATAATTAGTAAAAATGTTTGTCGTTATTATATTTCTAATTCAATTATTGCTTTTAGATTTCCCCTTTTAAATTCATTTCTTAAAATAAACGACTACTTCATATTTGAATTATTCTTTTCATATATTAATAACAAATTACCAATATTTGAATTGCCCTTTATATATATCTGAATTGCTCATTTATAGAACTGAAAAATGCCGCCCTTAAAATAATGCCGCCTGAGGTGGTCGCATCACCCCACGAGCTAGCCCTGACGCCGCCGGGGGCCTCAATAGTTTTACAAAGTCCCTGTACTTGTACCTGTATTTGACTAATCAAATTCGAGCTTCATCATTAGGATCTCGTAAACTGTAAAAGATACAAACAAGTTTAAATTAGGGCAAAGTTGCAGAATTTTATTCTGATTCATATAACGGACACAAATCCGCGGTAAGTTTTATTTTCGAGCTTTCTGGAAAAAATTGAAAATTTGTTTTTGTTTTTCTTTGGTAATTCGGTTATGCAGAGACAAATGGAAAAAGTAAAGGCACTTATCTACATGACATTTTCTTCCTCTATCTGTGGCTGATCACCAATTTCTGTACGACGTTTCGTTGCTTCAGAACCATCACCAACTTAACTTTTTTAAATATGAACCTGGATATTTATTTTTCTCATTTAAGCTTCTCAACTCCAAAACACAATGACGTAGGTCATTTTGTGATTTTCTGATATTTTATCTCAAAATACATTTTCAATAAAAAATTTCAAAATACGATACTTGAGTTTTACTTATTTTTAATAAAATGTATTGAACTGAATAAGAACGGGCTTACGTTCTTTCGTAAATCTTCAGTTATTGCTTGCTTATAGCTTGCCCTGCTGCTAAATTGCTAGTGCAAATGAAACTAAAATCTGATTTTTTTATGAAATGTGTGTATTTAACAATGATAATTCACAAAAATATAAAAAAATAAGATCAGTAATTAAGAAAATAATTGTAATAAATGTGCAAAAATGTTACCTTCTTCTTCGATGCACAAGTTAATGCGCGCCGCGCCGGTTATTATGAACTTCAGGATTAATGCCGCGCTGCACAGTGGTCCCGCTCCATATAAAACTCTACCAAAAATACTTTTTGCTAACATTTTCCTTGAAAGTGGAAATTATTTTTTATTATTTGAAGCTCTCACTATTATTGTAGACCACCTCAAAGTTGATCATTTCGGTTACTCGCGAAAAAGGCCTATATGCATGCTTCGAAGATATGATGAAATAAAGTTATGGATTCTTAACTTTTATTAACTCTATGGAAAGGGTATTTCTTCTACGTTTCAGAAATTCTGTTTTATTTCTAAGATACATTACTTTTTTTATACAGTTGTTTTTTTTCATACCCATGTTTAAAATAAAAAAAAAAATTGCTCCGACTAAACTTTTAATTATTTGGCGGGCCTGCCCAGGTCAAGTGAAATATTACTTGTAACAGCTAGTCTATCTACCTAGACAATGCAATAAGACTGCATTTAGAATTTCGATGCATTTATATGTGAAAATGCAAAATTTTCGATTTAAGATAGAATTACAGGTTTCTAACATATAACGTCATTGTTGATAATTTATTTCTTAAAATTTTTATGTGTATAATCAAATATGCCCCTAGTAACAAGAATCCACTGTTTCCTGTTTTTCTGATCATTATTAGGTACCCATGCGGTTTATCATCTTGTGGTAAGAAAGTTAATGCAACAAAATTTGGTGATTACGCACGTACTACAGCTGAACTATATGTAAGGATATTACATGCCCTCTTCACAAAGTTCTGATTCTCGGAGAGAACATAATTAGATATAATGCTATTTTGCCTCTTGGACAGCTATCTGAAGATGCCCAAGAATCTAAAAACAAAGATTATAAAAACATTAGACTGCATTATTCTAGAAAATGTTCCAGATCAGCGACCAATGAAGATGTTTTTCATTTTTTGCTGTGCACATCCGATCCATTTATAACGAGCATTAGAAACCAACCTTCACAAAAACACAGAACTCAATGAGGAATTTTTAGATTTACTGGACGATTAAAAGCATTATTCCTCATTTTCTACAAGGATAGTTTAAATTTTTTATATTCTTATTCAACAATTAATATTAATTTTACTTTTTTCCTCAATCTTTGGGAAATAGTTTTACTTTTTATTGTATTAGTAATTAGGAATGGTACCGAAATAATCGTGGATTACGCTTTTAATTATTATTTTACGATACACTAATACGATACAACAACATATACATATTTTGTAATTGTTGAGAACATTTTAGAGCTTTGTCTTTTTTATAAATATGAACGCTTTAAAATAATATTTTGTTTGCACTAGATTTTATAATGATTTAAGCGTTTTTTATGCATAACACGTACACCTATTACATTTTTGACTCGCTCAATGACCCACAATTTTTTCCTCGGTTTTTATTTATTTTATTAACTTTGTTGACCTCCTGTCCCAGTTTTTTTGCTTCATTACAGTTCCTAGTAACCTACCCTAAATTACACCGTGTGTCTCAAATTCGACAACACCATTGGGATCTGGGAAACAGTAAGAGCTACAAGGTCGATTAAATGAAATAAGTTTTAGCAAATTTTATGCTGATTCCAAATCCGTTAAGAAATCACGGCTAACTGAAACCGTTTTTGAGATTCTCCAAAAAAACGAACATTTTGTGATTTCTCTTTTTGGCTGTAGCCAAGTAATCCTTGGTCGACAGGTTTTAGACTTTTACTTTATTAGGACACTTTTTTATAGACTAATATTTTGGTCTAGAAACCATTGCTCGATATCCGAGGTAACTTTTGTTTTTTTATGGCAGCCATATTGGATTCTTCAGCTGCGCTTAAAAAGAGCTTTCAGTTGATGTATTACATGCCGAGGAAAACTAGTTTTTCAAAAGACTAATTTAAAAAAGTTATCCATTACTTAACAAAACAAAATAGTATGCCATGGAAAATCAGAAAGTTTTTGTAAAGCCAGAGACAAATAAGTTGTTTATTCAGACTGCGACTAATTATTATCTATGTGCTTAAAATCGACTGTAAATTGCTATATTTGTACAATTTTCAGACTATCATTAAGGTTTTATTTGTCATAAAATTGCCAATAAAGTGTTCAACGAACAAAGAAATCCTCTTCATCAAGGGCATTCTTGCATACAAAGTAGTTAGTAATTAGTAAAATTTGAAAAAATGCTTTTCTATAAACGACCAAGTTCACACATAACTTTCAGTAAAATTTAGAAGGCTGTGGTTTAAAACAAATAATAAGCATTACTGTTAGTTGATAGTTGTTCACTAAATAGTAGTGACATGATCGTAAATTGTTTAAGAATACTTATTATTACTGTTCAAGAGTGTGAATATTGCAAAATGTCGCACAAATTCTCAAATGAAAAATTTAATGTCAGAATGTCATTTAACATACATAAGACATTAAAACGAAGGAAATATCATCCATACAATCCTACGATTGTCCAAGCTTTACACAATAATGATTTTGGTAGAAGACTTGAATTTTGTCGTTGGTATAATCAGAAATGCGAAGAACAATCTGATTTTCAATCGAGATTTATATGGACCGATGAAAGTCGTTTTACAAATTGTGGAGTCTTTAACAAGCATAATTTACCACTGGGCGACAGGTAATCCGCATGTAACTATGTAAAGAAGATGCCAAACTAGGTTTGGATTCAATGTTTGGTGCGGCATGTTCTGTTCGCTCCTATGATCTGCCTATAACTCTTTCCTTAACTATTATTTTTAGATCGCCATTTAATTGGTCCATTAATTTTTGCTAACAATTTAATGGGAGCAGCCTATCGTGATGCTAGAAAATCAAGTTTTACCCGAGAAGACAACTTTTTACAGAACAAGAAATAAATAAACTGTGGTTCCAACAAGATGGCTGTCCTGCACATAATACTAATAATGTTAGACGGATATTGCAGGAAAATTTTGGTAACCGCATAATTTCAAATAGAGGATCAGTATTGTGGCCTCCCCGCTCTCCTGATATAACCCCTCCTGATTATTATTTGTGGAGTACGGTGAAAAATGAAGTGTATGATTTTGAAAGACCGGAAACTATCGATATTTTGGAAGACAGAGTCAGGGACGTTTTCGGCAAAATAAATGCCAATACTCTCAGAAGAGTAATCAGCTCAGTTAGACGTAGATACCAAAAAATATATTCAGCTAAATGGAGGTCATGTTGAACAGTATTATTAAATCTTCTTATTTCATTACTATCATTTCTTCTATTATGTTAATTTGCTGTGAATAAAAAATTTTCTCCATATCAATTATGTTCAGTATTTTAACAGAAAATTAAAATTCTTTAAACATGTCAAACTTGAAACCTTAATATTACTGTTATTTTTTATAATGGTTGGTAGTAGGCATTATCCATCAAATCAAAATAACTTTTTGATTTTCAACGGCCTACTATTTTGTTTGCAGAGGATAACTTTTCTTACATTAGTCCCTTGAAAAACAATTTGTCCTCGGCATGTGATACATCACTTGAAAGATCTCTTTAATCGCAATCTGAAAAACGAAAAATCCAATATGGCTGCCATAAGAAAAACAAAAGTTACCTCGGATATCTCGAAAACGAAAGAATATCGAACATTCATTTCTACACCAAAATATTAGTCTCCAAAAAGTACTCTTCTAATGTAAAATTGTAAAATCTGTCTGATCAAGGATTACTTGGCTACAGCCAAAAAGAGAAATCACAAAATTTTCGTTTTTTTTTTGGAAAATCCCAAAAACGGTTTCTTGACGGATTTGGATCAGCATAAAATTTGCCCAAACTTATCCCATTTAACCGACCTTGTAGTTCTTATGGTTTCTGAAATCGCAATGGTGAGCATCGAATTTTGATGAAAGATGTATGCAACCATCAATTTTTATTCATTAACTGTAAATAAACAAATTTTCAAAATTTGCTGTCTATTTACAAAACTTCATCTCTTCGAGGAGTTTTTCATGAATTTATATCAAAATCAGTCCTAAAAGTCCGTAAGTACTGAGATTCCAAACAAAAAAATTATAATAATAACGTGGCAACATTGTGCAGTGCTGTTGTTTTCTGTGGGAGTAATAATAAATTACACATTCTAGTGCAATTAAATAATTTAAATAACGAATAACGTATGTATGAACACCATAAACCAATACATCATTAGTACGGTTTTTATTAGAACGCAAATCATTAGTTTTTTTTATCATTTTGGGCAATTGTAAACAAACATTTTCATTCTGAAGTTGCCATTGAATAAATCTTAACTTTGCCAGATTGTACAAAGAATCTGATTTTCTGAGATTTGGTAAGTCATAATAATTATTATTCGTCCAACTATGATTAATACTCGTCTACGAGTAAAGCAAGCCATACAGAATATAACTGTTTATTTAAAAAAAACACAAGTGAAACCATTAAAAAGGTCTAATGAAACACAGTCGAACATTTCATCGAATAGAAATATCACAAGCATAAAGTATCAAAGTGATGACGAAGATGGAAAGGAAAACATCAACGATCTTATATTGGACTTAAGAAATAAATTTGCCCATCAGCAGTCAGTATCTGATGATATTACCGAGAATGACAAGCTTAAACAAACTGCAGCTAATTATCCAACACAAATGAGAGGACTATACAACAGCTAAATACGACAATAGGAAAACTAGCTCAGAAAACATTTGTAAAATATAAAGCTACGCAAACGGCCACAACTGAAACGTGGAACACTGACACGCAAACAAGGTATGTCAAAACTAGTGATGTTCAAATACAAACCGTGGAGTCTTCTTCTCCTAGAGTACGATCTAAGTCCGCAAATCCTCAAGTATATGAGCAAAACACAAACAAGAAGAAGATCATTCTTGGTGATAGTACTATTACGGACTTTGTTAATATACTGTACAAGCTCCGTCAAGATAATTGTCTAATTTCATCATACATAAAGGACATCGCAAAACTGGAAGATATGGTAAATTACGTTGAAAACTTAGCAAAGGATTTTTCCAAGAATGATTGCATTATTATAGCCGGAGGCCTCATAAATGTCTTAAAAAGAACAACATTTCACATGTCTCTTATAGAAAAACTGTGTTTGGTTGGATCTTTTACGAATTTAATAATGCTGTCTATACCTCTTTGGCCTAACAGGCCGGTGTTAAATAGAATCATTGATGAATATAATAAATCTCTGTACAGCAAATTAGTTTTAGATAATCCGGGTTTCAATGTCGTATTCATATTTGTAAATTCCATTTGAAACTCTTCAAAACTTCTTTTATAAGACAGGTTTCTCAATGAAATATTTAGGAAAGTTAAAACTGCTGGATATTATCATAAAAGTTATAAATAAATCCATCTCTATTAAACAACCTTTTGCAGACGACCGCTCCAAGGTAAGACCTTTTGCACAAACAATTTTTAGAGACACTACAACTGAAAATAACCCTAATATTGCTGCTGTAAGCGAAAACTTTAACAATAATACTGCTAATGCTAATATGTGCTCAGTTAAGACTCAAACCTCCGAAAGTACTGCTATAAATAATGCTACTAACGAAAGCCAATCTGTTTTGCAGCCGCATTAGCCTCCTCCTGCGGGAACGGACTTTGAATGCACACACTTAGATGCGGTCCGTTCGACAAGTACAGGTCTTTTGGCTTCAGTAAGACCTGTAGCGAATAAAAAAACCAATAACTCTCATCTTCGCTTCTAAACAAAGAATTATAGTTATGCACCAGAATATAAGTTAACAAACAAGATATTACTTACCTCTTGAAGTTGCTAGCTGAAAACAACGTTGATGTTCTTTTATTAACTGAGCATTGGCTCAGTCAATGGGCATAAACTCTGTACATTTACCAGATTATAAAATTGGTTACCCTTTTTTGCCGTGACTAGTGAGCATGGTGGTAGCGCTACATTTTGTAAATTTGATTTTAAATGTAAAGTAATTGATGTTGAAGAGTATTCTATTGAAAATGTTATTGAGTGCTCATGTATTGAACTACCTGATTACTTCACCACGGTCATACAGACCGCGCTCTGGTGATTTCTGTCAATTTCGTCAATACTTCTGCGCATTACTCAGTAAATTTGAGAATACATAATCGATTATAATAGGCGGACACTTTAATATAGACCGCTTAAAGAATACTGCAAATAAGCTGATGCTGTACGATGTGTTAGCAATGTATAATCTTACGCCAACGTGAAGTTCCCGACGAGAGTCAACGATAATAATACTGCCACATGTATTGATAACATATTTATAAATGAAGACTTTATTGACTATAATATTAAAAACATAATTTTAGTCTCTCTGATCATTACGCTGAAATTATAAATTTTAACGTGTGTTGTAATACGCAAGTATTAAATAATTAAAAATTTACAATTAAAAGAAATATGTGCAAAAAGAATAAGGACAGGTTTAATGACCTGTTAATAAATGAACCCTGGACAAATGTTCTTTCCCAACCCTGTCCAAATCTAGCCCACACTGAGTTCGCCGATACTCTCAGTTACTTTTTTCAAATTTGTTTCCCCTCCCCTACAGCGCATTAAACAAAAAAGAAAGACACCTAAACCCATGTGGATATCAGATGAGCTACTACAACTAAAGAAAAAAGTGTGCTTGATCTCCGATTTTGCTGAAAAATACCCTCAACTAAAGCCAGCCTGTCGAGTTATAAATAATGAATATAAAAATAAATGAAAGTAAAGTATCGTATAATGACAATAAAATTTTTGAGTCCACAAACAAGGTCAAAACTATGTGTGATATAATAAATGACGTTATAGGCAAGCCACCTGCTTCAAAAACAGAGAAGAAATTATTGAGAACGGTTTTTCTTTATCTAGCAAACAAATTGCAGATAATTTTAACATTAATTTTACCACAAGTCATATAGATCCTCAAGCCGAACCTATAGACTGATTTCTTGGATAAAAATATACCACTTATAGGTGAATCTTTTTTTTCTTCATCCTGTAACCGAAACAGATACGTTACTATTTATTAATCGGTTAAAATCATCAAATTATAGTGGTTTTGACAACATGCCAAATAATCTATTAAGGAAATGTAAATACACTTTAGCTATGCCGTTAACTAACATCATCAATTTATGCTTCGAAACTGGTACTTTCCCCGACAATCTAAAATCTAGCAAAGTCATCATTGTTTAAGAAAGGAGACAAAAACTCTTACAATAACTATCGGGCTATTAGCATAATTTCGGGTATATCGAAGATTATAGAGCTTGAATTTTTTAGAACAATTAACTGCTTTCTTTCAAAAAAAATAATCTCTTGTCTCCAGTTCAACATGGTTTTTTTAAAATAAAAGTGTGGACACTGCGTGGTGGATCCCTTAGACAAAGGCTTTCATGCCTTTGGTCTCTTTATTGACTATTCACGTGCATTTGACGTGCATTATGATATGCTAATTGCAAAGTTGTCTAGATATGGTATTAGAGGTCCAGCTTTAAATTTTCTATCAAGCTACATCTTGGACCGTTCGCAAGTAGTACAGTGTATCTCACTTAAGAGTGTAACAGCGTAATAATTCTTTTGTTTTTTGTCCGATTTAAATCAAACTGGTCTCAAAAGATAGAAGTCACCAAGGTCTATTTAAGACCACAAAATTACTTTCCATCTTTAAATGCAAGGCCATTTACGATGCTAAATTATATGAGAATTATAAGAAATCAAAAAAATCATAGTAGGAATTTTTTTATCAAAAAATTTTATTAACAAAACTTGTTCGAAATCGTCCAAAAACCCTGAATCTGAAGTTTAGTTAAATTCTAAAAAAAAACATGTTTTGAAGAAAAAAATCATTTTAGGCATTTTAATAAAAATTATTTTTATTTTTTTGAAACACAGTTTACACAAATGAATAATAAATACAACCAAAAGAATTAAATATTATGTTCTAACAAACCTCCATCAGCCCTAATGCATGCCTCAATTCGCTTTCTGTTGTTGTTCATAACTTTTCGGAGGGTTGCAGGCGTAATTTCAGTGCAGCCTTGCCTAATCCGGTTTTCCATTTGTAGTCTATTTCGTGGCTGCGTTTTGTAGACTTCATTCTTTAGAAATCCCCATAAAAAAATCCAAGGGCGTGAGGTCAAGTGACCTCGGAGGCGAATTAATAAAAGGGCTATTTCTTCCAGTCCACCTCAGGGGAAAGTTGTCGTTTAGTCAATTCTGTGCTACCATTGCATTGTAGATTGGGGCTCCATCAAGTTGAAATATCAGATTGTTGTATGCAATAAGGGGCAAGTTTTCAATTTCGATTGAAAATTCAGTTTGCAAAAAATTTAGAAAACGTTCCGCATTTAAATTTCCTCAAAGAAATATGGCCCAATTATTTGTTCATTCAAAATACCGCACCACACATTCATCTTTCTGGAATACTGGCGTCGACAGTTTACAACCCAATGAGGGTTTTCAACGGACCAATTTCGAGTATTTTGGGAGTTAAACTGTGCCATTAGTTGTAAATGTCGCTTGATCTGAGAATAAAATATTTTAAAAAAAATTAGGGTTGTTCAAAAACTGTCTCTTGACACCAAAAGCAATATTCCAGCCGCCTTTCTTCGTCTCCTTCTTCTAATGTGTGTAAGAAAACAGCCTTGAAGGAACGTTCCAGCCTTGAAGGGACGTTATTTAATTCGACGGAAGCATCGCCAAATTATATCCATTTAAAATTGTGGACATTCTCCTTAGGCTACACCTTGGATTTTCTCTCACAAACTGAAGAATTTCTGCATCTTTAACATAATCCCTCATAAGTTGTTCTTATTTGTTCCATACTTTGCCAGTTCTATTGAATAAATTATTAATTCGCCAAACCTTTACATGGTCTATTGGGAATCGATCCGGATGCCGATTATTAAATTCTGTAGCAGCTTCCCTCGCTGTACGAGAATTATCACCAACTAATCTAACAATTTCCACATTTTTCGCAGTTGTAAGCATTTTAATTGAAATAAAATATGCTAGAATACAAAAGATCAGACAGAAGGCCAACAGATTTACTTGACAACTAATCTGACATTAAAAAATTGTCTTTTAATAGAAACAAAGGAGTCAGAGCAAAACGAGAAATTTGGGACTGGATTTTTTTTTATCAAAATCTCATTTTTTTGGAATTTTTCAATCTAAACTTCGGATTCAAGGTTTTTTTAATGATTTCGAACAAGTTTTGTTAATAAAATTTATTGATTAAAAAAATGTCTACTATGATTTTTTGATTTCTTTCATATAATTTAACATCGTAGATAGCCTTGCATTTAATGATGGAGAGTGATTTTGTGGTGTTAAATAGACCTTGGTGACCTCTATCTTTTCAGACCAGTTTGATTTAAATCAGACAAAAAACAAAAGATTATTACGATGTTACACTCTTAAGTGAGACACACTGTATATGCCAATGAGACAGATAGCATGAAATGTCCCATAATTTCAGGGGCTCCATATTAGGACCATTTCTTTACCTTATCTTCGCCAATGATCTTGCCTTTATATATACAAGGTAAACATAACGTACACATTACGTGTTACGCTGATAACACAAATTTCTTAGTTGCACAAGAAAGTCCTGCTGCTGTAAAAAACGTATTTAAACTTCTATATAAAGATATTATGATATGGTCTGAGAAAAACAGGCTTAGACTGAATAAAGATAAAACTGTCACTGTTTCTTTTAGGCACAACACCAAGCCGAGTGCCGACGATTAATTCTTACCTTCAGTTTTAGTTAAAATTTTAGGAATTATATTTAAGTACAATTTAACTTGGTCTACTCACAAATTACGGCCTATGTGTGAGACTCCGGGGAGAGGCTGCTACGGCATGCGAAACCTAAAAAAATCATTGTAGCAAAGATGCGTTACTATCGTTCTACTATTCAAATATACACTCCCATCTAAGGTATGGGATTATGCTATGGGGCTTAAGTACTACTTATGCTCGCCGTGTGTTTGTCTTACAAAAGCGTGTTAATAGGGTTATGGTGAGTTTACACCCACGAGATTCGTGTAGAAACTATATATATATATATATATATATATATATATATATATATATATATATATATATATATATATATATATATATATATATATATATATATATATATATATATATATATATATATATATATATATATATATATATATATATATATATATATATATATATATATATATATATATATATATATATATATATATATATATATATATATATATATATATATATATATATATATATATATATATATATATATATATATATATATATATATATATATATATATATATATATATATATATATATATATATATATATATATATATATATATATATATATATATATATATATATATATATATATATATATATATATATATATATATATATATATATATATATATATATATATATATATATATATATATATATATATATATATATATATATATATATATATATATATATATATATATATATATATATATATATGTATATATATATATATATATATATATATATATAAATATTATATATATATATATATATATATATATATATATATATATATGTATATATATATATATATATATATATATGTATATATATATATATATATATATATATATATATATATATATATATATGTATATATATATATATATATATATATATATATATATATATATATATATATATATATTTTTTTTTTTTTTTTTTTTTTTTTTCCTAACGTTTCGGTATATTACACCATCATCAGATAACTACAATTAATATAATATTTTAAACACATAGTTATGGTTTTTATACATTAAAATTTACTTATTACTATTATTTATTAGGAATTTGTTTTAAAATTTTCTATTACATGCTATTTGATTATCTGTTTTAACGTAACTGAGATATTTTAACCTAGTTATCTCAGTTGCGTTAAAACAGACAACTAAATAGCATGTAATAGAAAATTTTAAAACAAATTCCTAATAAATAATAGTAAGTAAATTTTAATGTATAAAAAAACCATAACTATGTGTTTAATATATTATATTAATTGTAGTTCTCTGATGATGGTGTAATAAACCGAAACGTTAGAAAAAAATTAATTAATTGTACCTGACCGAAATCCCCCACAAAAAAAACTATCAATATTAATTGATAATAACGGTCAAGAAAGGAAATATATATATATATATATATATATATATATATATATATATATATATATATATATATATATATATATATATATATATATATATATATATATATATATATATATATATATATATATATATATATATATATATATATATATATATATATATATATATCTATGAAATATGTTGTTTTGTCTACAAAAATAAATCAATTTTCCTTAGAAACCAAAGCAACCACGACTACCCTACAAGATTTAAAAGTCAGTTAATTGCTGACCAACACACGACAGCATTATCCCAAAAATCGTTTATTATAATGCTCGTAAACTTTACAGTAATTTACCTATTGAGGTAAAAAAGTTCCAGTAGCTTATTTATTTTCAAAAAGCTACTGTATCGTTTCCTAATTGAAAAAAGGTTTTACGACATCAATGAATTCTATTTAGCATGACCTTTTGTTTTATTTGTTTATTTGTCTCTTTGTTGTTTATTTTATTTGTTTATTTGTCTGTTTGTTGTACACGCAGTGATTTGTTGTTACTTACATTATTATTTTATCAGTACTATATAGGTATATGTTGTTCTATAGCTTTATGTAATCACTATTTATTCATAATTTATATTGTGCATAATATATTGTACATTGCCTTGACGCACTTCTAGTTACTTGTATAATTTATTTGTACCTGTGGTTTGGAAATAAAGAATTGAATTGAATTGATTGAAACTGATACAATTTTGCATTTTGAGTCCGCCATTTTGAATTTTGGAATTCTGATGCCACATTCGAATTCAACGACCCAAAAAAATCAATAGGTAAGAAGTTTCATAAACATTGTCACAAAAGTAAAATTCGCGGCCCTATTCTATATACCAGATTTAATAAGTAGTGGTCTAAAAATGACAAAGTTACAGATTTTTATCAAAGAAATGTCCGTTTGGCAACACTGTGCACCGCCCTAATGATGCAGACGCATTCAGGATGCTCACACTTAGTTTTTCTATTATTTCTAAAGTTTCTTTAAACAAAATTCAAAGCTTACCAATGCTATAATTTAGTAACAAGGAACAGATCCATAGAGAAGATGTTCAATCGAAAACTCCTCCGAAAAATGATTTAACAAATGAAAGAACTGCCAATTATATATTTTTTTTTTTATTTTTGTGAATTATCATTGCTAAATACACACATTTCATAAAAAAAATCAAATTTTAGTCTTTATTTTGTACTAGCAACTCAGCAGCACAACAAGCTAGTAATTTAGGTAATCATTTAAAAAGATCGTAAACTTATTCTTATTTAATTAAACATACATTTTATTAGAAATAAATAAAACTCAGGTCCGTATTTTGGAAATTTTTATAGAAAATGAATTTTGAAATTGAAAATGTCAGAAAAAAATTCATGTCATTGTGTTTTGAACGTGAGAAACTGTTAACAAAAAAAAATAAATAAATAAATAAATTTCCAGGACCTTATTTAAAATAACTAAGTTGGTGATGATTCTGCAGCAACAAAACAGAAAATTGGTGATTTCTTACGGATAGAGGAGAAAGACGTGCCGTGGTGAAGTGCCTTTACTTTTTTCATTTGTCTCTTCATAACCAAATTATCAAAGGAAAACAAAAAGTCAAATTTTCAATTTTTTTTTAGAAATCTTGATTCGTTATCAAGATATTACGGATTTTTTCCGTCATATTACTCAGCATAGAATTTCGAAACTTTGCCCTAAGTTAAGGGGCCTAGTCGGGAAAAAGCTTCGGATAGCTGTGTCACTCTCTAGAAAGTTTTTATACATGCGCCGCTGAATAATTTTGCTCTTGACTATACCTTCACTGGACGTTTTATTCACCGACTTCATTGAGGTGCGATTCCCGATAGAGGTAACACTTCCTTGCTCCATTTGTAGTGACAAAGATACTTATTTAGAAAATTCTTTTTAACCAAATAGTACGGAATAAAAGTTTGAAACTTGCTGAGCATAATTATGAAGATTTATTCTAGACGACATGTATGAATTTTACCTCGAATTTTACCGATTGATATCATAATTCAGGAGCTAATCACGTCCAAATTTCACTTATATTTACAGTATAAGTTTTCCCTACATAAAGTGAAAATTAATTAAAATAGATATACATGTACCCTCTAGTACACTTTCAACTACTGATCCTCCAAATTTGGTGTAATTTGACCAAACCGTATGGAAGAAATAAATTTTGAAAAATTACCTTACAAACACTGGTTCGATTAGCCTTCTTAACCTGGTTTGTATCTCTTAAGATTTACGAGATCCTATAGATGAGGCTCGAATTTGACTAACCCTGTACCAATATATTATAATTTTACCTATCGAGGAAAAAGCACAGTCACAGAAGAGTAAAACCGATTCTACTATTATTTTGTATACTGACGGGCATGGTAACCGAGTGGGTAAAGCGCTTATAGCTATTTACTCGGTATCGAAGATCGATGGTTCGATTCCTTCCTAGAGCAAATTAGAAATTTTATTTGTAATTTGTTTCCGACGAAGATGGGAGAGGGAATTGTCGATGCCCTAGATGTGGTTCGGACTCCACAATAACTGTAGTCCCTCGTCTCTCTCTACCTAAAACAAAATCCAAGGATTTTTCGGTAAATTGTGAGGCGGTTAAGAAAACCTTTTAAGAAAACAAACTGATAAACACAACACTGTTGAAAATTTACTTTATAGTCCGCCAATTTTATTTTAAATTTAAACGTCACCAATAGAATTGCATAACGAGGAGAGCAAAATTCAAAAAGGTTGGTTGAAGACTCATTATTAAGCTACCATTGATAACACAACACATCTTGAAATTTGAGGAATTCGTTACATCTAAAATAATACACATTTTTTTGAAAATGAAAATTTCTTAACAAATGGATAATATTTTATTATCAATTATCATTATATGACAGTTCATTATATCAGCATAAAAATTTTAATCATATTTTCGTCAGTGGTTCGATTTCCAATTCCAAGATATAGTCTATGACGTCAGGTGTATTCATCAATCAATATTTACAGCCAGATCATCAATAATACTAATAGTTCAGTCTTGTGAATTTAAAATGGCTTTTATGTATGAACAATGCATTCTATTATTGGCTCCGTCAGAGTGTGGGTTAGAGCTGGAATATACAGCTTGGCATTGTTGGACAATTAATTATCTGAGTGTAATCTAAAATTGAAAAGAAATAACCTTTATTAGATATTAAACATTTTTCGTGTAAAGGTGCATCTGGATTATTTATCATAATGATGTTTAAATACTTTTTATTCCTAGGAAATAAATTAATATCAACATCAGCATACAGGGTGCGTTGACATGTAAAAAAACACATTAATAAATAGACTGTTTATGTACGTTCTTAAGTTTCAGAAATAATTAAAAATATTATGCATTAAATGGAATCGATTACACAGAAAGTTTTTTTTACATTTCCGTCATAGTCATAATTTTCCGCAAAATAATCAGAGCCCAGAGAAAGTTGTTGTGCTATGTTTATGTGTTTATGGTTAGAGTCTGTATGACACTGAAGTAAAAATCAGGGTCGGCATGAGAAGGTAGTATAAAATTATAAAAAATCTTACCACTTTTTGTAGTTTATTGCTGATTCAACTGGGAAGGATTATACGTAGTAGTGGGTGCATCACCGTCAATATTGCTACAGTTGTTTTATTCTCACAACGCTGGATTTACTGAAGGAAGTGTCACTGTCATTGACACTAAATTTGCGAACGTGTTTGGGTAACACATAACACTGAACATAATTTGTAGGCACTCCGGTAATTGAATTGTTACATTACTGATCAAATCTACATAAATAAAAATAGAAAACACATGCGTAGTAATTATAGACTTTGGTGACCATGACAGTGTAATATTGCATCTTTAGTACTTGAGTTCGGCACCATTAAAGGTTAACTCGGGGTCATTAAAGGTTAACTCGGGGTACTCACAAATTCACGATTGTACTGTATGAACTGAAGGCAGTGGTCGCACCATATTTCATTCATTATCGTAACAATGTTTATCCCCGGCTAATATTCGACACATTCTGAAGTATACAGGCTGAACTGGAGACAAGGGATACGCGATACGGTACGATATTTTCGGGTAGCGGTACTTTTGTTTCCAAACCTTGATATTTTGCACCGGTATTATAGTTTTCGGTACGGTACGAAACGGTAAACTTTTAGCTAGTATCTACCGCATCAGTAAAGTTATCGACAAGTATTTTAGTGAAATTGATTGGATGCTCATGGCATGTGGCCGTACTACCTAAAGTAGAACAAGTAGTGTTTGTATGTAATATCTATACTTTTACGAGTTTAGAGTTTTGAGTCCTGGTTTGTTTTTAGATTTTTCGTTTGTATTAATATACATTCATATTGGTAGCAAGGTTATATATTTTTTAAATTGTTGGCAATAAAGATAATTTTAAAAACCGTTTCAATAAATGTCGGATCGGTAATTTTCAGTTCGATATTGTACCCAATCAGTAAATTTTAATCGATGGGATGCGCGATATCGGTACTTTTACGTGTATCGCACATCCCTACTGGAAGCACAGATAAGGATGGGTACATCTAGATACTGGAGGGGTTGTAGCGTATTATAAGTAGAGACCGGATTTAGATCGAAGATAGCAAAAAAATTCTATTTAGAATTTGCAGTATTTATTACTTTACATTGCACTTTGTTAAATTTTGCTATAAACATTAAGCCAGGGCATAATTAATATTACACAATATGACCAATTGTTTTTCAATTGTTTAGAGCGCCAGGGACACTTTTTTATCTGTTAAAAAACGTAAACATCTCAATAAACATTCGCATGTGTTTTCACTATGGTATATATAATAAAAGTTTTGTATTTAACGATGTTTGAGCTTGTGTAGCAATAATTGTTGGCCGATGTTTTTAACTGTAACTTTACAGAAGTATTAGAGAACTGGTTTTTATCATTACAACTGATAATAAAATAGTTTATTGATAATGACGATGATATGGAAAAATCACTAGTATCATTAGTATCGTGTACTTCAGAATCCCTCTCTGGAAATGTCATCCGAGATACGGGCTCTATTTATAGTAAGGAAATATGATTAATAAAATGTAGGTGCCATTAAAACTCATAGATATCAAAAGAAGGTACTTATAAGTTGAAGCGAGCGAATTACTATTTAACTGTTTTTATTTTTTTGTTCAGTGAATTTGGGTTCAACGTGATTACGATGTTAAGGAATCATTCATCAATATTAACATTGTTTTTTGTTTATATCATTACTACAACTTGTACTGGGAAATATCTATGCGTATCATAAAAAACAAATAATATGTGTATATTGAGTTTAATCTACATACCACAAAAGATTACAAAATATAATATTTTTATTCATATTATTTGACATCCTTTGACTAACGAAACTGACTGACTGACGAAATACAACAGACGCACGGTTCCACGCGGCAGTGCTGCAGAGGCCTTGCCACAAAATTTGAAACGTAGAGTCTTACGAGAGGTGTCACATCCGTGGATTTGCCTCAAATATGAAACTTGCATGAATTTCGGTAAAATACTAGATTCTTAAGTGAGATGTTATATGTATACACAACCAACCGCAATTCGCCGTTCTTTGGTTGCAGCATGTAGCGATTATGCCGCAACAGGCGATTTCGCTGTGCTTGCTGCTTAGATCATATAAAATCTAAAGCTTGTTGTGATACATTGAGGGCCAGCGACGGACTTGCGGCAAATACGACACCACGTAAAATTCTGTATGTTACAAAGTCACGGCACCCATGCGTTGAGCTGCGGTTAGTATGTCGCCAACCTAAAGTCACCAAACACCATTGAAGTTTATTTGCAAAGTAATAACTGCGTAATACTATTTCCTAGATCACTTTGAAATGTAAAAGAACATATTGACGTGGTAGAGAATTTAAATGAAGACAGCGAAAATTAAGAAAATTGCTATATTGTTAAATTATAAAGCATTTTATGGCGCATAACAACACTATTTGTAAAAATTTATAATATTCAGCGTAATATCTTCCACCATCGAAATTCATCAGGTGTTTTTTTTAATTAGATTTTAGAGTGTACAGCTTCGTCTACTTTAAATAACTGGTGGTCGCTGGCATCTATGTGTTACCGGTGGATCATTATTATTGAAATAAGATAGCTTATTAGTATTAAAATGATTATCACTTCAAAACTCCTTGAGTTAACCTGTTTCAATAATAAGCTTGCTCCGTCACCGAAAGCAGATATGGATGAATTCGTCGGATGGTAGTATCTATTTATATATGAAATTTTCTTAATCAACATGTCATAATGGAAAAGTAGAGCTTATTATATTTTGGGATCTGTACCTGTATTATTTCGGATATCTACAAGCTAAAGTTTTTGGAAAAGAGTTTGCCGTTTTATCATTGAGCTTGAAAAGCATTTTTTCTGAAATCAAATTAGTTTTTACCACAGGTGTCATTTTGCAATTTAAGATTGGGGTTCCGCTAAGTGAGAGGAAGTAAGCATATATTTTTGGATTCTTTTTAAATATTTAAAAAACGAAAAATAGTAAGATATTTAAAATGATTTTAGGACTGTTATTAATTGTTCTAACATTAATGTAAATTTTCAGTTGTTAATTTCTTTCTAATTGAAATTTGTGACCTGACATTCTGACAATGGAAATACCCAGTTACTTTTATTGCTCGATCACAAAATCCTGATATCATTTTAAATATCATACTCTGTTTGGTTTTTAAATACTTATTATAATAAAGCTAAAAATAAATGCTAAATTCTCACTTACCCAGCAAAATCCCAACCTTAATCCCAGCTTTATTGAAAGAGATGCTGCATAGAATTTAGTTGATTTTTATTACATTACATGAATTTTCTATTTACTTATATATCACTATTTACTTCATATTTTTATTGGTAAAATCCTAAATAAGCGTCATATTTTCTTAATTAAAAACAAGATTCGAAAATTACAATGACGTTTTCTTTCATGCATTTATGGTCAATTTTCAGTAACTAAATTTTATTTTTTTCCACGCAAGCTCTACAATTTAAAAGTCACCTTCACAAATATTATTCAAGTGTGTCAGTGGGTGTTAAAAAATGATAGTCACTTCATTAATATTTGATGAACTAAACTATCACTTTATTCCTTTTCTTATTTAATATTTATGATCTTTATATTCCAGTATAGCCTAAAAATGAATTACTGTATTATAATACAGTACTGCAATACTGTGTTATAATACAGTATTTCAGAAAAACTATAATGAATAAGAATAACATCTTAGTAAAGTGTGGTCTAAGATGAATACTAATAATAATGAGACATCAGATTATTTTGTGTGTCGAAATTTTTACAACCGTTTTACAGCCGCTTTATAGATTATAAGCACTTAATTTTACTTAGTGAATACTTACCATTAGTTTCTCCAAAAGGATTTAACACCTACTGAAGAGATAAGTTGTTAAAGTATTTATGGCTAATTTATGTGTAGAGAATTAGTTTTTGCGCAATGTTGGAAGAATTACTATAAATTTTCATTTTCTGAAGTTTTAGTCAATCGCTAAATTTTAATCGATTGTTTTGATTCTTTTCAATCAGTTTGAACAATTTTCATAATAATATGTGGCTGTTCTGTGTGTACCCACGACAGCTTAAAAAGGATTGAGAAACTAATTCCATTTCATATTTAAGATTTTCAATAATATTGTTTTTGCTAATATTTTGAAATTGGGACAATTTGGATTAGAATTTACAATAGTGCAAAAATACACTTGCACAAAAGTTAAGAATATTGGAAAAATCACACGTGAATACGTCCATGCAAAAATGTCTTTCCATGTGTATGCTTCTACATGAATTTTAGAAATTATGTCTCTTTTTCATCGCATTCTTGTATTTTCTAATTTTCGAATAGATACAATTAATTTTCATTCTGTAGTTAATTCCATTCAAATGTGTTTGAAACGTATTTTGTGCAGTTTTTGAAAAAATAAGGAAGCAAGGCGTCATTTAACACAACCTACTGTCAATATGGCCATTGGTATGCTCCAAGCTATCATTAAATCGATGTTGCTACAGAATTAGGTGTAACTCAAATTGTCATTGTCATTAATAGGCTATGGAATCAGTTTTTGGAAAATGATTCTCTACAAGAACGACCCAGAAGTGTTCGACCCCCGTCTACAACACCACGACAAGATCGTTATCTTTGACTTAATATATATAAAAATGAATCCTACCCTTTACGCTTCTCAAGTAAGAAGCACCTTACGTGTAGGCACATGGGGTTACAGCAAGTGTCCAATCAATAAGCAATAGATTCAGGGGAGTTTGGCCTATAAAGTCATCCTTCATATCGAGCCCTCGGTTAAGTCCAGCTGACCATGCAGCCCGTGTAAGATGGGCAAGGGATCATCAAAACTGGGACATGGAAAGGGGTTCAGTTTTATTCAGCGATGGGTCTCATGACTTGTGAGTAACCCTGTTACAATTCTCAGCTGATTCCTGCTTAGCGTAAGCAGTTGGTGAGCACTACAAGGTTTCACAAGAGAGGGGAGAGTACCCCCTGCGGGCACCCCTTCGCCACTTGAGCTCCACGAGTTTCATCTAGTACAGATATGAATACCACCCTGCCTATGAACATGTTTGCGACCCATCTGCAACAGGTGGGGTACATCCTAGACTCTCTGGCAGCCCTAATAATTGAAGAAAGAGAGGTGTCGTCGAAGGCCCCTCGATATCAAGGAAGGCTCCCAGTCTAATCTGTTTCTGTTGATTTTCCTGCTTGGTATGCATATTGGTTTGAGTACACTGGTTTCATAACCAGTGCACTGTCCTTAATGTGTCTGTCCAGCAATTCCTCCAATGTCTTAAGTATAAAGGACATAAGACTGATTTGGCCTGAGAGTGAGAGGCTCTCCTGGCCTTAGGTATAAATGCCACCTAGTAGGTTTCCGTGCCCTTGGTATGTAGCCCAGAGCCAGACTGGTTCTGAGTATTGTACCAACTTTTCTTAGCATCAGGTCCGTTCATTGTTGTAATATTATTGGCATAACCCCGTCTGGTTCCGAGGATTTGTACGACTCAAATGAGTTTATGGTTCATTCGATTTTTTCTTGATTGATTATTCTCTAGACGACTGTCCAACTTTTCCTAAAAGCTCTGTTATCGTGGTGTTCTATTTACTGGAACTACTCGTTCCCGACTGTCAGGCTAATCCAAGCCAACAAGCCTGACATAGTCCTTCCTCCTCGACCCACTCAAGGTGATGTATGTCATCAAGTTCTCGGCACCTGCGGAGAAAAACATCACCTTGAAGGAGGAGGAGAAACGGACCAAATATCGCGGTCTCCGGTACGAGCTCCAAGTGCTGTACCCAGGCTACTCGGTGAAAATGGTCGTCCTTATAATCGGTGTACTCGGAGGGATAAAGCCTACACTGCTCTCGGAACTGAAGATCATACCGGCCTGCCAAAAATCAGCCGAGTGGCTGGCAGGCCAAATGCAGAAGGCGGTCATTCTGGGTTCTCTCCGTTTGCTCAGGGCACATGATTCTGGTATCTACAGTCACTAACCCTGCGGGATGTGGGGAGTGGCTGTAGTTGATGCGCCGGCGCGACTCCCGTGAGGCATCGGAGGCCATGGGAGGACTGACCGGCATCGGGAAACCAAAAAAAAAAAAGAGTGAAAATGGAATGCAAGGCCGGTAACCTCCGCGTTGGTGCACCCTGGACAGGCAGAGGTAACTCTGCCTGACTAATATCGACTGGGGGTACTAAGGCTAACCACCTGGTACTCCTTCTACTTCTGGTTCCGTACGACCTAAGAAGAAGGGCCCCTCACGATCGACCCCAAGCGGAAGTGGGTCAGAGACAGGCGGGAGGGGCCTCACCGGTGAGTCTCAATATCGACAAAATTGGCAATGTACACGGACGCTTTAAGTGGACGAGAGAACTTCGGGATGACTTGCTGACCTACCGCGAGAGTAGCGAACCTGAGTGAAGGAATACATCGCGCGATTGCATGCACTTTGGTGCGAAATGCATCCAGAACATCGCACCTTCTCTCAACAACATCTGAGGGATCAAGTATACCTTCTGCTCAGGACAGGTTACGTAAGGGCACCCCATCAGCTGGACGAACTGCCAGCCGCAGTACCACCGCGGCAATTACCAGCTGATGGGGAACATCCTTTAGAGTTCACCGGTGTAGACTTAAGGACGAGGGTTAGCCTTTCCACCAGGGCTAACCTAAAGCCACAAGACCTGGCTAGAATGGACGCGGTCATCGATGAGGAAATTCCGGAAGATGCAGACATCTGGCAAATCAACTATGCCGTGTACAACGCAGCGGAGCAACTCGTCCCCCGTGAGAGCTCAATCAATCACGGGGTCGAGAAAGCCAAGCGGCGAAGGCAGGATACAGTCGGCCAGACAATACGCTTCTCGGATCCAGATTGTGGTGGAATATAAGACGACTGGTAGAGTTCTTACTCCTAGAATCCGGCGCATAGCAGCCGGATTACGACGTCAACACCATATTCTAAATCTGACAGTGATGCTTACCATCAAGCAGCACTGTCTAGATAGGATCCGAGCCCTCATGGCTATAAAGAAAACATTGAGGAGGCGGGTAAGCCAACAAGCCTGACATAGTCGTCCTCGACCATCAACTCAAGGTGATGTATGTTATCGAGTTCTCGGCACCTGCGGAGAAAAACATCACCTTGAAGGAGGAGGAGAAACGGACCAAATATCGCGATCTCCGGTACGAGCTCCAAGTGCTGTACCCAGGCTACTCGGTCAAAATGGTCGTCCTTATTATCGGTGTACTCGGAGGGATAAAGCCTACGCTGCACACGATTCTGGTATCTACAGTCACTAACCCTGCGGGATGTGGGGAGTGGCTGTAGTTGATGCGCCGGCGCGACTCCCGTGAGGCGTCGGAGGTCACGGGAGGACTGACCGGCATCGGGAAACCGAAAAAAAAAATGTCTTTATTTATGGTTAATAAAAAATATTACAAACAAATCGTCAGGGTGGGTGGCGGTATCCAATAAAGCTGCTCATACAACCACCCAATTCAGTTAATAAATAACTGTAGTAATTCTAAAAAAGCAAAAACAAATGAATAATAAGATTTTATTTTCTTAGATCTCTATTATTTTTAATGAAAATTTTAACTTATGTCCGAAATATCACAGATTTGAAACTGCCTTGATGGCGTCTGGTAAATAATTGAACATTTTTGCCGAGTTATAACTAAAACTACGTTGAAACATTGCTGAATTATGTCGAGGAATATTAAGTAGGTCTCGATGACATGGTATAAAATCATGATTGTCACTACCTTTAATAAGTTTATTGTGCAAATACTAAGGTATCGCAAGTTTATCAATTTTATAAACTAAACAAGCCATGCGAATAAGAAAACGTTCATTCAGGTTAATCTACTTAGAACATCTAAACGCACCAGAAATATTATCAAATTTTCTTTTATTATAAATAAACCTTAAACAGGCATTTTGTACTTTTTAAAGACTATCACTTTTTTTTTTTGTAATAAAGCTGGCCAGTACACAATGTCGCAATATGCCAGATGAGATAAAATTATGAAATCAATTAACCTTAACTTGACTTCGGTGCTAAGGATATCATTATACTGTCTCTATTCAATTGTAGAGTAAATTAAACTAAATTAATACACTAAAATTCAACGTATTGTGTCTCTTTCTATTGAGCGCTGGTGAAATCCTCCCTAAAATTTTATACTGCAAGAGGGGTCAAATAGCACATTGTTTTAAAGCTCGTTAAATTATCTTTACAGTGGTATTTTAATTTTTAAATTTGGATTAATAATTTGTGAGAAATTGCATTCTGAATGTAAAGAATTTAATGAAGTAGTTACAAAACGAAACAGACGTTTTTTGTATTTAAGTTCATTTTTTTCGAAAAACCCTCGGACCCGTCGATTTTCATTTTCACGGGGGACACTTTTTTTTTTTTCCTTACGGGTTGAGGTTTAACTACCCGCTGTACTGAAGCTGAAGCTTATTGTACCCCATAGTCTCATTACTCCATAAGACCCGTTCTATTCGAGAAGGCGAGTATACAGTTTATGGGAGCTCTGGCTATCTCTTCCGGGGTTAAAAGTGGTCCCTCGAAGTGTGTTAGTCTCATTGCCGTTAGGGCTGGGCATTCACATAAGATGTGGTGGGGAGTTTCTTCCTCTTCACCACACATCCTGCAATCTGGATTGTCTTTCACCCTTATATTGGTTAGGTGTTTGTTTAGTGTGCAGTGTCCTGTTAATATTCCCACTGCACACCTCAGCTGTTTTCTGCTCAGCTTTAGCATTTCGTTCGTCCTTGCTCTAGATATTTCTCCGATGAACAAGCGTGACTGTCTCATTCCCGGTATCTCTATCCAGTGCGAGTAGTGTTTCTGTTTTAATAGTTCCTTTACCGATCCTTTTGCGGTGCTATAAGGTACCCCGCAGGTCGGTTCGGGACCTGTTAGAATTGATTTAGCGCCTTTTCTGGCTAGCATGTCTGCTTTTTCGTTTCCCGCATTTCCCTGGTGTCCTCGTGTCCACTCCAGTTGTACACTGTTGTGTTCTGTAAGTTTCTCCAGGGACTCCAAGCAGTCTTTTACTGTTTTAGATCGTATTTCTACTGCTTCCAGAGCTCTGAGGGCTGCTTGGCTGTCAGTGATGATGCGGATTCTCTTATTTTTGTATGCCCTCCGTATCATTTCTTGTGCACAGACGTCTATTGCTGTGATTTCGGCTTGGAACACTGTTGCGATACTTCCGAGGTTCAGGCTGATGTCTGTCCCTGGTTATTCTCCCGCAACTCCTGCTCCTGTACTGCTTGACGTTTTTGATCCGTCAGTATACCAAATGGTGTCATCGGGGGACACTTAATTGTGTATTTTCGATCGCGCCACTTCAACCTTTGTAGCAGAGTGGTGGATTTCACATTTAAAATTTTATATGGCAGTGGAGGTCAAGTAGAACATCGTTTTAAAGCTCATTAAATTATCTTTATAGCGGTACTTACGTTTTAAATTTGAGCTAGTAGTTTGCGTTTACGTTTACGTTCTGATATTAACAATCTGATGAATTATTTACCGATAAAGTTACAGACTAGTCTTGTTTTAATAATATTTAAAAAGTAAGTTCCGTCATAAGAGAATTTAACGAGCTTTAAAACTGTATGCTACTTGAGCTCCTTGCCATTTAAAATGTTAGGGGTAGATTCCACCATCACTTAAGAGTTGAGGTAGCGCGATCGAAAATATCCAATAAATGTATCCCCCTTGAAAAAAATTGACAATTCAGAGCGTTTTTTCAGAAAAATGAGGTTAAACGCAAAAAACACGCCTGCTTCGTTTTCAGTGACACTATATATTTCAGTAGAATTAAATTTTGTTTAGTATAAGTGTTGAATTACATTTTTACCTATAAGTGTTGAGGTCTTGCCATTGCAATGTTATGCTTGAAATTGCAGGTTAATAGTCGAGGGTAGCGGACGGGAATCGAGTAGGCTAGAGCACTTGTTCTTACATACTTGGTACCAAATATCGGTGGTTCAATCCCACCGTGGCGTGGGGCAAATTTATTTGAAATTTGTTTTCGACTAAAGTGGGATGTGTACGTGTTTGGTTTTACTGAACAGAATAATTGGAATTAAAAATAACATTACTGAGTCAGTCACACTGAACATAATGTGCATATTATTTTTTTGGTATTCAAGTTTCAGCGTTTTGGCAAATAGCCGGGAAAATAATTGTTTAAAAAGATATATGTTGTACTTATCTATGATAAGTTTTGTAAAGTAGTAAATAATAATTAGCAAAAAAAAAATATTTTTCAGCGTTGTTATTTTTCATTTCACTCTATATTTTAAACTTTTCCCAAGAAGAGGATATCTAATTTATTTTTAAATTATTCTACCCTACGGGGAATTTCCACTATATAATTTCAATTATCCTGTTCTCTGAAACCATCAATGTTTATTACATTGGGGTTTACTTAGTTTTTAGTAACTTTGGATCCTTTGAATGAGCTATCTTGACAAAGCTAAAAGCAGAAACACGTGTCGGTAGATGTTTTAAAGTTTTTAAACTAATTGTTCAACTGGTGAGTATTTTTGTTTTATTTATTTTTGGTTTTACTGAACAGAATAGTTGGAATTAAAAATAACATTATTGAGTCAGTCACTGAACATAATGTGCATATTATCTTATTTGTAATCCAAATTTCAGCGTTTTGACAAATGGCCGAGAAAATAAAATATTTTCAGCATTATTATTTTTCATTTCACTCTATATTTTAAACTTTTACCAAGAAGAGGATGCCTAATTTATTTTTAAATTAATAAAGAAATAAAGAGATGTCCAAGTTTGCAAGTGATGATTTTATGTAATAGTTCTAGTCCCTTCTTTATTTTCAAGGAAATCATGCCTACTAGTTTTATTATTACCATGAAATTATATAAAAAAAATAAGTAATTTGGCATTTAGATTCAGTTAATTAATTTTTTGAACTCTGGGCAGATATCTACCTATTTTATAGGGATGTGGGGTAAGACAAGTCCATTGGAAATGTCTATCAGACATGTCTGGAAAAGTGGACAAGTCTGAGGCACTTTTCAACGTGGAAAAGTAGGATGCGCATTCGCAGTAAATCTGTCAAATAGCGGTTGTAAAGTTTGAGGAAGGTTGCCAAAATGTGCAATTTATAGTCATATTCATCAAAATGTATATCTTTCTTGGCGACAAAATTAATGATTATTGGATAAATATGTGATAACTGTAACAATAATTGTAATTAATAAGTTAAAGATAGGTTATTTAATAAAAAAATTCATTAATAATAATAATAATAAAAATAAAATCCTGAAAGAGATTAGTCACTTATGACAATCTGCCAACACTTGTTTATATTTCAAACTAAGAGCAGCAACATATTTTTGAACATTTGTTGAAGGTCCATATAATAATGTAAAAGTCAAAATCAAGACAAAAAACTCGACAATATGGAAATATTTTTGCTGGGAAGGAAATAATACATTATAAGGATTAAAATGGTGGGTTAAATTTATTTTGGTTTAAATTTTTCAAATATGTCTAATTGGTTGTATCAATTGCTATTTCCAATATATTTTTATGTTTGAGGTTAGGTTTAACTTTTCTGACTAGTCCAGACTTTTTCGGACATGTCCGTGGAAACGTGCCCCAATTTTACTTTTCCATGAAATCCACATCTCTACTATTTTATAATAAATTAACTGAATAATCAAAATTTCTCATATTGTAACAGCGTAATAATAATAAAAAATACTAAAGATAAAAAATAAAATCTATATTTTATACATTAAATCTGTTATTTTTATTTAGTATAATATATTTGTACCAGGCAACAATAGTTGGACTATTGTAGTTCGATTTGTTCGCATAGCCGTGGAGCAAGTAAGTCATTTCGAACACAATAGTTCATTAGTTTATCGAATCAGATCGGACCTGTCATTAATCTTACCTGCCTTGCTGGTCAACTTATCTTTTAAAGTGCAACTCACTCTTATGAAATTATCATATATGTATGGTGTTGGAAATTAGACGTAGTCTTATGCAAAAATTTTAAATAATCAAGTTACAGATTCAGTGCGTAGTTAAAACAAATTGAAAAATTTTTTATTAAAAGTTTCTATAAAATGTTTCCCTTATTTTGGCTATAAATAATTTATCGATAAATAATATAGATCTTGAATACCACAAATTGAAAACATTAAAAGTAGCCATATGATACGACTCCAATAAAAACATTTTTAAACAAAAAAATTCTGCTGACGTTAAAACAGATTTTGTAATTGAAAGTGATGTCGAATTGGATTTGATGTGATAAAACCTGTTTCACAATTTCTTGTATACATACATAATATACGAGTCAATGTACGCCGTTGAACCGGAAGTGACATCAATTTTTTTTTCTTAAATGGAATGACTATATTTTTTTGATGGTTTCTCATTAAGCATAAATTTCTAAGTGCAACATTTTTTTTCAGATTTTAAAAATTCCAAAAAATAAGTGAGATACGAACAATTTTTTCAAAATGGCCGCGTCAGATGAATGCGAGTAAGAAAATTGCTAAGTAGGCTATGGAAATTATTAGTAAGGTTGTTGACTTGTCTGTAAGGAAGAAAATAGTTGTTTGAATTACTGATAGGTCCCAGTATTTTTGGGTTGTTTTTCATTTCCGTAGGGGTCCTATGGAAATTTTTTTAATGGAACTGTGCTATTTTTTTTATTAATCAGAAATAATGGTTCATAAACTATAATTTTTTCGCCATTAATCACTTCTTAACGATATCCTTCGTAATAATAAAAGTATTTTAAAAGGTAAGCGCCAACAAATCATTTTAATAAGGTACCTATCTACATATGGAGAGAGATATCCAGAGAAGACAACCTCGGAGAAACTATTTCGCCCAGTTGGAGCATCAATTTAGAACTGAACCTAATATAGAAATTGAAGAAAGATTTATTGTGGATGAAGAAACGGAAATTAATGTTTAGCTTTAGTGCATATTAACCCAACCATTTCGGTAAGACAAATTGAACATGAATTACCAGTTTCCAAAGAATCAGCCAGGAAAATTTTAAAGAAACACGGCTATCGTTCTTACAAATATCAATTGCATCAATTTTTGTATGAGAATGATTATATCAACGAAGAATAACCTTTTGTAATTGGTTACAGTTACGCTAATTAAGAAATGAGATTTGTATCAAAAACATTTTGTTCACTGATGATTCGAGATTTACAAACCTTGGGTTATTTAATCGAAACAACACTCGATATTGGGCAATTGAAAATCCTCACATTATAAGACAGGGGCGGTTTCAGGAGCGGTTTGGCTTCAATGTTTGGTTAGGTACGGGCGACCATATCATAGGTCCAATAATTGTTGACGGAACTTTAACTGGACCAAGATATCTAGAATTTCTGCAAAATATAATAGTTCCACAGATTAATCAAATTCCCAATACCAATATTGACGAGGTTTACTTCCAACAAGACGGGGCTGGACCACACAATGCTATTATCGTTAGGGATTACTTAAATCAATTGTTTCCAGATCGTTGGATTGGGGCGCATGGTCCAGTCAGATGGCATGCAAAGGTCGCCTGACTTAACCCCACTCGATTTTTTTATTTGGGCGCATTTGAAAAATAGAGTCTACATGACTGCTCCAACCACAAGGCAAGATCTGGAAGAAAGAGTTCGACACGAAATTGCACAAATAACACCTCAACAATTATAGAATGTTAGACGTGCAACAATAAGTCGCGCTACTCTGTGTGTTAATCAAAACGGTGAACAGTTTGAACAATTTTTATAATGGTTTATTATAATTTAAGTTTTAAATAGTTTTGTTATTCTATTTATTCATGGTTGTAACGTTTTATTAAAATTATTTCTTGTTTAATTTGTGTTTACTTTTTAAAAATATTCTTTTATTATTACGAAGGATTTCGTTAAGAAATGATTAATGGTGAAAAAAATATAGTTTATGAATTATTATTTCTGATTAATAAAAAAAATAGCATAGTTCCATTAAAAAAATTTCAATAGGACCCCTACGGAAATGAAAATGAAAATTAAATTCCGTTTTTGAAAAAAAAACCTAAAAAATACTGGTACCCATCAGTAATTCAAACAACTATTTTCTTCTTTACAGACAAGTCTACAACCTTACTAATAATTTCCATGGCCTACTTAGTAATGTTGTTACATCGCATTCATCTGACGAGACCATTTTAAAAAATTAAAAAATTTTTCGTATCTCACTTATTTTTTGGAATTCTTAAAATCTGAAAAAACTGTTGAGAAATTTATGCTTAATGAGAAACCATCAAAAAAATATAGTCATTCCATTTAAGAAAAAAAAGTTGCTGTCACTTACGGTTTAACCGGAACATATATATATATATATATATATATATATATATATATATATATATATATATATATATATATATATATATATATATATATATATATATATATATATATATATATATATATATATATATATATATATATAGTACGAACAATTTTTTCAAAATGGCCGCGTCAGATGAATGCGAGTAAGAAAATTGCTAAGTAGGCTATGGAAATTATTAGTAAGGTTGTTGACTTGTCTGTAAGGAAGAAAATAGTTGTTTGAATTACTGATAGGTCCCAGTATTTTTAGGTTGTTTTTCATTTCCGTAGGGGTCCTATGGAAATTTTTTTAATGGAACTGTGCTATTTTTTTTTATTAATCAGAAATAATGGTTCATAAACTATAATTTTTTCGCCATTAATCACTTCTTAACGATATCCTTCGTAATAATAAAAGTATTTTAAAAGGTAAGCGCCAACAAATCATTTTAATAAGGTACCTATCTACATATGGAGAGAGATATCCAGAAAGAAGACAACCTCGGAGAAACTATTTCGCCCAGTTGGAGCATCAATTGAGAACTGAACCTGATATAGAAATTGAAGAAAGATTTATTGTGGATGAAGAAACGGAAATTAATGTTTAGCTTTAGTGCATGTTAACCCAACCATTTCGGTAAGACAAATTGAACCTGAATTACCAGTTTCCAAAGAATCAGCCAGGAAAATTTTAAAGAAACACGGCTATCGTTCTTACAAATATCAATTGCATCAATTTTTGTATGAGAATGATTATATCAACGAAGAATAACCTTTTGTAATTGGTTACAGTTACGCTAATTAAGAAATGAGATTTGTATCAAAAACATTTTGTTCACTGATGATTCGAGATTTACAAACCTTGGGTTATTTAATCGAAACAACACTCGATATTGGGCAATTGAAAATCCTCACATTATAAGACAGGGGCGGTTTCAGGAGCGGTTTGGCTTCAATGTTTGGTTAGGCGTACGGGCGACCATATCATAGGTCCAATAATTTTTGACGGAACTCTAACTGGACCAAGATATCTAGAATTTCTGTAAAATATAATAGTTCCACAGATTAATCAAATTCCCAATACCAATATTGACGAGGTTTACTTCCAACAAGACGGGGCTGGACCACACAATGCTATTATCGTTAGGGATTACTTAAATCAATTGTTTCCAGATCGTTGGATTGGGGCGCATGGTCCAGTCAGATGGCATGCAAGGTCGCCTGACTTAACCCCACTCGATTTTTTTATTTGGGCGCATTTGAAAAATAGAGTCTACATGACTGCTCCAACCACAAGGCAAGATCTGGAAGAAAGAGTTCGACACGAAATTGCACAAATAACACCTCAACAATTATAGAATGTTAGACGTGCAACAATAAGTCGCGCTACTCTGTGTGTTAATCAAAACGGTGAACAGTTTGAACAATTTTTATAGTATATATATAATATATAATTTTAATTTTATAATATATATATATAATTTTATAATATATATATATATATATATATATATATATATATATATATATATATATATATATATATATATATATATATATATATATATATATATATATATATTACGATGACAAACCACACCCTGTATAATATACAGAGTACATAAGAATAATATTATGTTTAAATAATAAAAAGAAAGTAATAGGGATATTTTGCCAATACTAAAGCAAAGAAAGACTCTATAATTTAAATTAAAATGATAATTTTGAGCGGTATGAGAGCCCAGTTTCAATGAGAGACACTTACGTTAACTTTATGCATATCAAATAGGTAAAATTTGTAATAAATGTTGTTAAACGCTTGATATAAACACCTACCGTGTGGTAAATGAACTGTATGTTATTATGTTATGGTATAAAACATTGTTTCTATATAGAATAAGCATCAGAAGGACTATTGTGTATAGCATGGCAACCAGAGCCAGAACATTATTGATTTTAGGTACCAAAACCTTTGGATAACCTGGAAAAAAAATAAAATTGTATTGTTATTAATTAAAATTATGAACTTTGTTAAAGACAAATATCATTAAGTTAGTCATAGAATAGCTACAAGTATGATAGCAATCATGAACACTGAAAAAAAAAGTGCTATAAACTATTTTCATAATTTGGGTAGCGTAAACTCTACGATATCTGAGTTTTCAATCATTTCTACGAATTAAGTGCATCGTCTAACTTTAAAACTTTACAAAAGTGAAAGAGACTCACCTTGTGAGCTAGTACAACGATATAGCATCAAAATGTAAAGACATTTAAAAGGTGTATGTGTAAATTATGTCCAAGGAGGTACATAACTTTGACAAATATGAAGTTTTTTCTAAAACAAAAACCATTTGTTGAACTTTTTATAGCTATGTCAGAAGAATAGCATCTATTTATTGTTTCCAGTCAGTTAGTTTTAAGTAATTTGTTGTATTTGAAAAGTTTCCAGCCAATGAGGTTTAACGAAGTCCTAAAACCAAAGGCAAAGTAAAATAATGTTTTAAATGTATTTAGACATGCAATTATGGTGTTGATTTGTTCATTAGGTATTAAAGTAATCTCTGGTATGTGGTTTAGATGATTGTAATTAGTTATATAAGAGAATTTGTTAAAAATTGTTGCAATTGTAATTTTTCTAAATATTCACAAAAGGCCATAGTATGGCATATCAAAATAAAGCTAATCATCTCTATATCTTTAATCAATAATAAAATTAGAGCCACAAGGTATAATAAAGAAATAAAAAAGAAAATTAAATTTTCATATTTAAAATTTCAAAAAATCAAGTGTCATGATTTTTGGAGAAACGTCAGATTAGGCCAATAAAAAGGTCATATTTAAGAATTAGTATGGATAGAAAGCTGAAAGGAAGAGCATTGAAATTTTATAAGAAGTTTCCTAACCTAAAAATTTTAAATTTATATTTTCAAAAGAAGTCCATACTCAAGCTCGCAAATTATTAAAACAGGGTTTCTAAACCTAAAACAACAAAAAATTAAATTTTATGAATATCATAAAATAATTCCTAGTGGAATAGAAGAGAAATTTCTAGTTGCAACAACTAAGAAGTATTGTATAGAAAAGTAAATGTGATTTGAGGAAATTAGTAAAGGTAAATACGTACCTTAAATAAAAGTTTGCTTGATTATTAAATAAATATAGTGTTGTGCTACGAAAATATAAATCCAGTGTGCCGTGCAGCCATTGTTACTGAAGTTTGATGAATCTGAAATTTGCCACGGAGGAAGGATCGAAAAGCACTGAGCAACAATATAAGCAGAAGCGTAATTCAACAGAGATCGCGATAACGTGAAGTACAAGAAATCGCCGTAAGTAAAACCACAATAAATCCTAGGTACTCGACGACTTAATAGCAGCTATAATAATAACAGATCTGATCAAAAATAAAGGCCATTTCATTTAATTTTAAGATTTTTATACATACGCTTTCTAAACCACACCGGAAATTTTGAAAATAAATTCTTTTATTTGTAATCTGTCAAGGTGTGTTTTATTTGAGATTGGGCTGTACCATTATATTTTTAGATTAATCGCCAGGAACCTGCCCGAACCCTGAGAGAAGAGGTAAAAATAATAAAGAGTCTCAAAATAATAAAATAAATATAACAAACAACATTTTTATTAAAAACAAAATATATCACATAAAATATATATATAAATATATATATATATATATATATATATATATATATATATATATATATATATATATATATATATATATATATATATATATATATATATATATATATATATATATTTACATATTTATATATATATATATACATATATATATATATATATATATATATATATATATATATATATATATATATATATATATATATATATATATATATATATTTAGATCCTTGTCGACTGTTTCTTGTAAAGAGGATAAATTTAGAAAAACGATTACTTTTTATTGATTCAGGAGACAACTATAATTAAAACGCAGTTTTTATTCCCATTTAAATCCCTCGAAGAATTGAAGCAATAATCAAATGCCAAACACAAACACAATTGTCCCCTCAGGGTTGGTTAATCGTTTGTCCCATTACTTCATGAATTATAGGGTGTGCGAAGTCAAGGAGTGTGCGATCCGCGTGATTGTATGTGTGATTGCGGAGGGTGGCGCTAGAGACTCCTTCCGAACCATTACACCCCAATACTACTCTGGGGACACGCACTCTGCTCCCGCAAACATAAGTGACAAACGCTCCCATCAATAAGTCATGCGATAAGTAATAAATTATATAAATATATATTTATCCATGAGTTATGAATATTGAGAAAACAATAATGGAAGAATTTCTAAGTTATCACATACTTCCTAGTGATACTCGTATAATGTATAACTGTTCCTTCATTTATAACATAAGATGTATTTTTATTTATGTTTATTTTATTTTAAATATTTTATCTTGCCATTGGAGCAATCAGTAAAACAATAGTATATTGAAGACAGCTGACAGAAGATGGCAAATTAATATCAAATCAAATTCAAGAATCCAGATAAATTGATTTGATTTTTAATGTTATATAAAAATGCCACGGAAATAAAATTACATACAATAAAGTGAAAGTAGGTGTATGCTCTAATAGAATATACACAATAAAAATTATAATGTCGTATACCCAAAAATGGAAACAACGACAGAGCACCAATATTTCATAATTACTGTTCCTCATTAACGCAGCGTAGCTTAAGGAATGGGATCTAGAATGGGATAGAACTGGAACAACAATTGAAAAGTACTCCGTTTATGCTATCTTGTTCCAAATGCCATATCAAAGACCTCAATCAGAGTAGTCAACACAAGTGAAAGTTTATAGTGTTAACGAATACATACAAAAAAAAGAATTATACACATACCCCACATATCTGTAGTGTACAGGGTGTCCGGGAATAACAGCAGAATTTTTGGGGGATGGATTCCTTACTCAAAAATAACACTAAAAGTTCTATAAAACAGGTGTCCGAAAATGCTTCCTGAGGGAGCTATGACAATTGGAAGATGGCACCCAAAATTTGGTTTTCATTTTTATTTCAAAAACTATTTTGAGCAAAATAATGAAATTTGGTACAAAAGGTACATTTTTTATGAGGAACCCGATAAGGAATTTTCAAAAAAGGCCGTAGAGTTCCATCGGCGTGTGAACTGGTGGAAGATCCTTTCAAAGTTTTTCATATTTTTTTGTCTCAAACTGTTTCGACGTTACTACTGACATTAGATTTTTGAGTAAAATTATGTAAAAAATACTCTTTGTAGAAGCCGTAAGATGTACACCATTTATAAGAAAAACCACATTGATTAAGTTATTGGTTTGAAAAAGTTCCCCTTACGATTTTTAAATTAAATCAAAGTACGCCTTTAATGTGACATATGAAAAATAGTTTAGTATTCTGTTTTTATGTCATTAATAAGGTCATAAACATTATATGAAAAGATAAGAGCTACATGTTAATTTATAATTTTTTTTGCAATAATTGAAAACTGAGTACTAGGATATTTATTAGAAACATTAATTGTTATAAATATAGAAAAAGCAATAAATTCAAAGAACATGTTGGAAAGGTGTAATTTGTTCATATTAATGCAGCCATAACCTTTTCTGCAATGAACGCCGAACACTGCGAAACACTATTTGTTGATTTCGAATAGTTTGACAACCATAAATTGCTCTTTGTTCTAATTTCTCAACAGTGTTTATGGGTGCTGTATAATTTCAAATAATCCAAGGGATTCAGATCCGGTGAGCAAGCTGGTCAGGCTATTGGTTTACGTTTACCTCGATCTACTTTTCAGGGAAGACATCATCAAAATGTCACCTTACGTCTAAAATGTGGTGGAGCCTCATCATGTATAACAATGTGCCGTTTTGGGGAATATGTCCGGAAATTTTCCTGGAAATATTCCTCATCATCGAGAATTTAAATAGTATATACATTAATGCATTCAACACAAGTTCTGGTTTCATATGCTTTACAGGTATAGAGATGTTCAGGTAAGTAATTGAAATAACGAAAATCTCCAATGTTTAAGCACCTCTCACGGTCTTACGAGTTCACGACGATTGACGATAATATTAATGTCAAATACCAGAAGAACATTATTGTTGTTTGTTGTTGTTACGCCTTATTTATGCCGTCTCTTGACATGCTGATAAGCTGATTTATAAGACTGGAATTAATCCCTACAAAGACCAAATTGAATATTCCCGTGGGAATTTATGAGTACCTCGGGAATTTCCCGGAAATATTTCCGCCGGGGAATATCTCTCATGGCACATTGCATATCATGCATAAACCACAGTGCTGCTCGTGTCTGGTGAGGCACAACATTTAGCAATTTTTTAGCTCATTTTGAAGGAAAATGTACTACTTGAAAAATATATCATAGCAGTGAGATAAAGATGCGCAAAGGGTTAGGGTTGTGTACAATGGGGACCGTCATTCACATAACGTTTGTATTAGTGTTTATATCAGTACATTATTGCAAAAAGTAATTTGAGAACAGAATAAGTAACTTGAAAACAGAAGTAATAGTAACAAAAAATTGTTGTATTCTGTAGTTCAGTGTTTTGTAAATTGTGGTGCAATAAATGTTGGCACCTTGCGCATATCTGTGCCTTGTAATGTTTGTCAGGTAGTAGTTGGAAATGGGAACTTTTCAATGCAGTAACTTATTCAATGTGGTTTTTCTCATATATATATATATATATATATATATATATATATATATATATATATATATATATATATATACATATACATATATATATATATATATATATATATATATACATATACATATATATATTTTTTTCTTTTCTTGACCGTTATTATCAATTAATATTGATAGTTTCTTTTTTTGTGGGGATTTCGGTTAGGTATAACTAATTTAATTTTTTTTTCTAACGTTTCGGTTTATTACACCATCATCAGAGAACTACTGTATGTATGTATATATATGAATTATATATATATATATATATATATATATATATATATATATATATATATATATATATATATATATATATATATATATATATTAGGCCTGTCCAATTTATATCCACATAAAACAAAAGTAATTAAATCATGTCTCCACATAGCGCATATTTGTCGATTAAGATATAGTAATTGTGTGCAAATTCCGAGTTTGATACGTTGCAGTTTAGTGGTCGCCCACAAGTATAGTTTTCGATTTTTACCACAAATTTATCTTCATATCAGATTTGGATAACATGTCGACATCTGGCTTAAGATCACCCCTACTAACTGGCTTCTTGGAAAGCCAGTCTCTAATTTATCTTCCGCAAGACTTCCCCGTGAACTGGATGTGCTCCGGATGGTATTCAGTTTTACCATTTAGAAGGGGCAATAACCTTAGCAGTGAGTTACAAATTGACCTGTGAAGCAGTTGCGACTGTTTGGGAACGTGCGCGGATTCCTACGCAGCGGATTGACTCGTGTGTGAGAAAACTCTCAAAACTTTATGAGCGTTATTTAAGTCTTAAAAGCATCGTACTCGTCAAGGAGAAAATGACAGAGTACGCGGGGATATGTTCAAAAGTAAACTAGAAGAGTTGTTTGATATTGCTGCGAAAGATGCTATGATGATAATAAAAAACGACTCGGACAAGATATTCCTTCAGAAGCAAAGAGAAGATCTATTTTCATGTAGTATGGTTGGTGCTGATTTAAAAACAGCAGAAAAGAAAACTAGAAAGAGACAGCGGGAAGAGAAAGATAGAAAGGTGAAGGAGAAATATAAAGAAAGAGAAAGCCATAACCTTCCCGAGGGAAACTGTAGAAGTTCTTCTATCATCATCATCACAGAGCTCCGAAAGTGAAGAAGAATATCAACCTCAACCTGTAGCCGTATCGTCAACGTCAAATGCACTTCAGTTCCATTGCCATCAAAACGATGTAAAAATATATTTAAGTCACCGAAGTCGTCGGAGCCTTAGACCGAGTCAATCTTCCAGATGTAGGAGCAGTATTTATTGCTGGAGCCGTGGCAAGGCACTCGGACACGATATTTCAGAAATTACCCTCTCCGAAGCTCAATTAGGCGCTCTAGAAGAGTAGTAAGACAGAAAATCGCAGCAGCCGAACAAAAGAATTTGTCTTTGGAGGGACCATTTCTTTTACATTGGGATGGCAAACTTTTGCCTGATATTGATGGATCGAATGTGAAAGTTGATCGCATTGCTATACTGGTCACTGGAAACGGCCAAGAAAAGCTTCTGGGAATTCCCAAAATAGATAGTGGAACAGGAAAGCTCAGGCACAAGCTTGCGTTGAGGCAATTAAGAAATGGAACGTATTGACTCTCAAATTAAAGGACTTGTATTTGATACTACCGCGAGCAATATCGGGCTTCACAAAGGGAACTTGCATTGAAATTGAAAAAACCCAGAAAAGTGAACTCGTCTGGATTGCATGTCGCCACCATATTATGGAAATAATTCTTTCAGATGTTTTCATATCTGAATTGGGCTCTACTGGAGGTCCAGAAACTGCACTTTTCAGCCGTTTTAAGAAAAGGATGGCCGATGATTGATAACAGTGTTTATAGTGCAACAGACAATAACCTATTTCAACATCCTATAATAAGCAAGTTGCGACAAGAAATGCTAGAGTATTTACCAATAGCATTACAAAAACAGCAAATAAGAGACGACTATCAAGAACTATTGCGTTTGTCTCTGTTTGTTTCTTGGTGGTGGAAGTGACAAGGAAACATTTCGAGCTCCTGGCGCCACTACATCATGCCGGATGGATGGCTAAAGGCATTTATGCTTTTAAAATAAGCCTCTTTCAAAGTCAGTTTCAATTAACACCGCGAGAGGCAAGAAATACAGTTAATTTGGCTTTGTTTGTAAGCCTCGTTTATGTGAAGTACTGGAATGAACACTTGGAATTAGAGCTCCATATAATGATATCCAGCTCCTAGATGTTTTACGAACTTACCCCAACAAAACAATTGGTGAGAAAGCTTATACAGCTTTTTAACCAGGCATCTTTGGTATCTTTCTAAGCAGTTGGTGGCTTTAGCGTTTTTCGATGATCGAGTATTAATAAAAACTAAAGAACAAATGATCGAGAACCTTAAACGTCCGCAGCTGCCCAATGTTCCGCGCCGTATAGAAATATCTAAAAAAACTGTTCTGAATTTGGAAAATTTTGTTACCGAAAGGATATACTCCTTATTCGATGTCCTCCACGCTGAAGCGAAAAGTAAATTTAAAGAATTACTAAAAATACATCGCAAACAGTGGCAAGATGATCCACTTTTCGTTGAACTTCGTAATCTTTTGTTCTAACATGAGGGTTGTCAATGACACTGCAGAACGAGGCATTAGCTTGATTCAAAAATATAACCAGTCGCTTACCAAGGACGAAGAATAAAAGCAGTTCATTCTCCGTTTGGTGACTAATCATAGAAAACAACTTCCTGAACCAAAGAAGGCATCTCTTATTTTATAATTATTACTTTCGTATATGTTAACTTTGACTTATTTACTACTCAAAACTTTAATATGGGCGACCTTTAAATATCGTTTTCTTGACAAATGCTTTGGTGTATTGGTCATCTATATATCAAAGAACAAAAAAATAAAGTTGTGGAGAAAAAAATATTTTAATTTTGTTTTTTTCGGACAACACTAATATATATATATATATATATATATATATATATATATATATATATATATATATATATATGTATATATATATATATATATATATATATATATATATATATATATATATATATATATATACATATATATATACAGGGTGTTTACAAACTTGGGAATTATTTTTTGAGGATAAGTACATCTTGATATAATAAATCGTATAGTGCATAAGAAAACCTTAAATATTAGAAAAAAATAACTGACCTTTCTCAACAAAAAGTGCACCATACAATCCGATTAGACGTACGGTTTGCTTAGCGAATGAATGCACACATTCTTAAAGTTGGATTGTCCTCTACCTCTAACTCTAATTTAAAATGTTTTCCTCAGCGTTCAAAGACATATGAGGACCTCATATCACGTCTTTGACGGGGTCGTAACTGACAAATGTCGTGTGATCGTTGCACAAGAGTTACAAATCATATGGCATTTGGTTCATTCCTATTTGGAAAACGTTCCGCATACAAACAGCCGACGTATTTGACATTTACCGTAAATATTAACATTGACTAGTTCATTATTACTGTTACTAATGAAAAAACACTGTAAAACGGACCAAACGAAGGTTGAAAACAAACACTATTAAATAACAACAACCACAGAATTTTGTGTTTTGTTCTTCATCTTTATTCTGTCAAAAGTTGTCATTTCTCAATCTTTTTTGAGATTTGACATTTTGTTTTGTTTTGATTTCGTTCCTATCAGGAAATTTTTTTGTTTTATCTTCTATTTTTCAGTTTTTTTTGCGGCACAATAATAGGAAAAGTATATCGAAATTGTGTTTTATGTAAAAACTGAAAACAAAGTCATATCTGGAAGAATATCACGTGACATTTCACAGGTTAGAATTGTTTTATTTTTATATTGTTCAAGCATTATCTGCTAAATCTAACCATCTGCATTAACTATACATTGAAGTAAATATTTAATGAAAAAATTTAATCGTATAGGTTACCCAGTGACGATAGCCAAAATGTATGGGTACAAATACGTATGAGGTTTTTCAAGTACAGACATTATACATACACTATTCATATGTTCAAAACATTTTATAAACGAAGACTACATGGATCCAAAACTCAAAAGTCTGGGAAACCATTACAATCAAGAGCGGGAGCTTTTCCATCTATAGCGGTGTCCAATCCAATCTTGACAATGGAAGTTTTAAGGGCACAAGGTATAGTATTTATTAAGTCAAGATAGCAGTATTTGGAGTCCTGTCAGGTTAAAGAAATTAATGATTTTCATTCTATACAATTCGTCCTTTAAAATAATTTTATATCACGTAGTCTAAAATGTATCGACAACTAAATTGAATAAAACAGCTTGCCTCAGTTTTTATGTTAACTTATAGTGGAGGGAATTTTACCAATGTTCTTAATACAATAATTTGATCTGTGCTTTTATTTTTAAAGGTATTTTAAAGTAAAATAATTGTGCCCATTAAAATTTTTTTAAAAATGGGTCCTTCCTTATAAATATTAAAATATTTTCTTGGTAGATAACAAGATTGTATATGTAATAGTTATAACCACATTTTCAGGTTTTTGGCATGATAATTATAATATCTTGAGTGTCATATATTAAATAAAATTAAATTATCAAAATTTTAATGCCTCGTGTTAAAAGCTAGATAACATTCAACGAAAAACTTTCATTTATAACTTGTATGTATATTACAATATTTAATTTTCTTTTTAGTCATCCCTGCCATGTACATTAGAAGATCTGGTTTCCCAAAAATCAAAGAGTAGAAGACAGGAAGTACTCTCAAGAAATCTGGCAGTTTGCACTGACTCTCCAATTCTATTCTTCTAGAGCTTACGATTACTTTCGTAGACTTGAGAAAATCTGTTACCCTATCTGATAACAAAAGTTCTTGTGCATCTTTAATAGTGACAAGTTAGCATGCTATTATCATAGTTTTTATTAATATGGCTGCTATATTATTAATCTTTTTTGTATTGTTTAATTAGGTGCATAAATTCTTGTATGTTCAGTAAATACTGTTTAAATGAATTGTGATCAATTTATCACTGAAGTGCATTGTTTTATTACCCTATTATGAAAAGAATTTTCATTATTGCATTTATAGATTTTTCTTACTTTTGGTTGAACATTTATATGAAATCAGGCACGAAAGTGAGACTTCTGCGAAACTGTTTTCAATTTTCAGCTATATATCATTAATATTTTCGACAACTCCACAAACAGCTGAACTAAAATTTAACACTTATAAGGCTTAATTCATAAAATCTTAAGATTTCATAAATTCAAAGATATGTATGACTATATTGTAAAGTACTGTTTGTGACATAGTTTTCCGGTCATAAATTACTTCTTTATAATATTAGTAGAATAAAGTAACTTTATTTTACTAGTACTATAAAGAGGTACTTTATGGCTGCAAAACTATGTCATAAACAGTACACAGCATACTTCACTTGTTTCTCATAGAATAGATACAAAATTTATAAAATGAATGTTTCTCCATAATGAGTTAATTTTAGCAGTCGAACATAAAGCTTTACATGCAACTCCTCCATATTATAGCTTTATTGAATTCATCCTTTTTATGGCCTTGGTCACTACATTTAATTCACATATAAACGACTTGCTCAATAAACCCTTATATTATGGACTTATTACATAAACAGCTATTATAATAAATAAAGTTAAACTCAATATGTTATATTTTGTTCTCCAATAAATTCAGAAATATCGAGTAAATAAGGAAATAAAACCTACTCTTAAATATTGTTACCTACATACCAAAAGTTAAAATTAACCTAGTTAGAAATATAGTTTTAAACATTACAAAATTAATAGTTATTGTGGTTGATTAAATAATATTCTTGCACAACTGTTTTCAAGGTAGTTATTTTTCATTTTCAGATTCTTTATTTTTCATGGCAGAATATAACTTTCTTCTGGACTTCTGTCCAACTTTCTTATTTCAGTATATTTCTTTATAATCTCAGGCGAAACACTGAAATAATTTATTTAATGAAAATTTTATGGAGTACTTATTTATATAAAAAACTTACCCATAATTATGAATACTTTGAATAAATTTAACTCTCTTCTTATTAGAGCTACTGTCAGTCTCGTCACTAATTAATTTTGCTAAAAATAAGTACATAAATTAACAATACATATATCTTATTATATTTAAGCAATATCTTACACCAAACATCTTTTTAATTTCAATCTTATTCATAATCGAAGAGTGTCATGAAGATGTCTGTGTAGAACTAAAAGAGGATGATTGTGTCGTTAGTGAAATGACATCAATAACAGTAGACACTTGTAGCCTTATTTTTCCTTTGTTCACTTGTAGATGGAACATACATATTTTGGTCCATACAAATTTCTGTCGCAGTTTCCTTTGTGAGTTGCAAATTTTGCACTGCTTCAGCCTTCAGGAAAACTTTATGTCTCAGTTTCATAAAATCACCTTTGAATTGTTTGGAGCAAATAAATTTATTCTCTGACCACTGCCTCTGCTCGCTTTCCCCAAGAACTTCCGATCACATCTCCAACATCTCTCCATTAGGAAATCTAAAACACGTAATTTGTAGAATTGAAAAAAATAACAGATCAAAACTAACATACCTCTGAAAAGTGATCCCTTTAGATTTAAAATGTTTTACCTTAGAACATTATTTCACTGCATAAGACGTTGTTTACAAATGTTTTTTATAAAAGTACCAAATACAATTTGCACTTAATAAAAAAATATATTATTTTCACTACACAAAGTATTAAAATATCCTATCGTAGTCATAGAAAGTCGCAAAAAAATTCATATAATGAAAGAAATCGCACTATAACTACAGAAAACCAAACAATAAACATTAAATGATGGACATTTCTAGTGGAAATGGCGTCGCCAATGATGCCACCAGATTTTTCGATGCGCAAACGTCCAATCTCCCTAAGCGTATGTGTAGAGACTCAGGGACGGACTCGCCCAGCCGGCAGGTCGGCAATTACCGACGGGGCCAAACACTTCTGGGAGGTCAAACTGCAAACTGAAACAATGTATTTTTCCTTTTCCTTTGTAGGAAATTATTTTCCATTAACAAAGTCAAAAATATTTGTCTGGCCACCGGACGCCAGCTAGTACAAGTGGATTACTCTTTTTCAGTGTAACCAGCGATTCGCAAGAAGCTGAAAGATGTAAAATTGGCACTAGTAGCGTCATCCATCCCATATTTCTGTTTGACATTTAGATTGCTAAATATTACTAATTACCAAATATTGCGAACTATGAAAATTACCCTATTAATAATAATTTTGATTTGAAATAAGATATTTTATGGTTTATATTTGACTCTTATTTTTTCATTCTTTCTACCATTAAAAGTTTGACATAATAAAATTGTTGACGTTATATTATGTTTATACTGTTCATTGGTTTCCAAGTGAATAAACGCTTGTTTTACTCCCTGTTTTGAGTAGTAAAATGCTGTTTTATTCCCGTTCATGCAAAAATACTATAAGTAAGTACTTATAGATAATTAATTATTTAATTATGAAGTAAGTTTATAATTATGTTATTGTGCATTATTAAAATTTGAAAGGTACCAAATAAGGAATGAGATGAGGTTATAGGTTAAGAAAATAGTGTATTGTTTTAGCTCTAAGATACATTATTTGTGTTATATTTCTTGTACCCTGTACTTACAATATACAAATCCAACTATTTTTTATTTTTGAATTGTTCCTTTCGATATTTACTTTTATGTTCGAATTTATCATTTATCTAGTAATAAACAATAACGAAAAACATTAATTTTTATTGTGTTTATTTTAGGTATATGATTTCTTTATATCCTGAAAACGATTGATCTTTCTTGGTGGGAGGGGGGTAGGCCGTAGGGGACAAATTACAACTATTTCCTATGGGGCCGAATGGGGTCAGTTCGACCCTGTGTAGAGTTTACAAATGGTGATTGATCGTTGTTTGTAATTTATTGATATCCCTAGATTGTAGGTTTGCTTGCACACCTGAGGTAGTGAATTTCGTGATCTCTGTTTGTCAAATGTCAAATGGAAATTTTTAAGATGTGTAAAAAATTTACCACAACATATTTCTTTTTTTTTGTGCATAGAGAAACTAAAAATAAAATCTTTATGTGTTTGTATGTGAAGTGAATATGCATCGAAACTCCCGTCAGCTGTAATATCGAATAAGCACAAACGTCGTTTACTTAACAGAACGTGTTTTAAGTGTATAACGCAGTTTTAAAAACTAATATTAATGGTTACTGAACAACAAGATTAGTTTTAAAACAAATCTTATTGTTTTATTTCGTTAATTTTGTGTTCTCAAAATAGAGACGTTTGTATTTTATGGAATTGTCTCGTGATATGGAAAAAGTGTCATATTGGTTTAGATCCATCAGCCGAAACCCGGTTTAGATGCTTTTATACTTTCAAAAAGAAGACTTCACTACAAATGGTGATGCATTTCCAAATATTACACATGGAAATATTGTTAATTATTTAGTTTTTGAGTGTAGTGCCTACACAAAGAAAGAATTATGTGAATTATGTTTGTGGTTGGGTTTGATGCATTTCCAAATATTACACTTGGAAATATTGTTAATTATTTAGTTTTTGAATGTAGTGCCCTACACAAAGAAGGAATTATGTGCGTTTGTGGTTGGGGAAGGAAGTCTTTTAAGGAATTTTCTGCAAGAGAAGTTTTTTGCAAAGGTAAAAATAAGTTCAATTATCAGGGATTTCTTCACTATAATTTATTATAATAGATTGGGTATATTTCCATTTTTAAATTGTACAATGCTCACAAAAATGTAAATATTTTGAATTCTCCATTTTATATTTGTACGAGTATTTCCATAAAAACACAGATATTATGAAAAATAACAAATTTAATAATGTAAAAAAATGTAAATCAATCAATCAATAGTGAGAAAAATGTTTTAAGCTGTAGTTAGATTCTTTAAAACAATTCAACCCATGGGTTATGTTGTACTTTTCTGGCTGTTACAAGACGTTTAATTTTCGAGTAAAATATTTAATTTAAAAAAAATGAGTACATTTTGATCGGTAGCATAGTTAGATGTTATTTATCTAATTCTATTGGAACAAGAAAAAAATTGTCGCTAAATAATGGGCGTTGAGATAAAATTTGGCAACACTGCCATAACCATAGACATTATTATATGTCTATGGCCATAACTTTCGCATACAGCTAGCTTCGTCAGCGGTTCTCAAACAATTTCATGTATTATTTAAAATATTTTTTTTTGCCACTTCTGAGGAACTTTTTACTAAGGTAAATTTTTAGCAATCGACTTCTTTTACCAAGTACTACCTCCCATTAAAAATATATTCCCAAGTTCGTAAACACCCTGATATATATATATATATATATATATATATATATATATATATATATATATATATATATATATATATATATATATATATATATATATATATATATATATATATATATATATATATATATGTATATATATATATATATATATATATATATATATATATATATATATATATATATATATATATATATATATATATATATATATATATATATATATAATATATATATATATATATAATATATATATATATATATATATATATATATATATATATATATATATATATATATATATATATATATATATATATATATATATATATATATATATATATATATATATATATATATATATATATATATATATATATATATATATATATATATATATATATATATATATATATATATATATATATATATATATATATATATATATATATATATATATATATATATATATATATATATATATATATATATATATATATATATATATATATATATATATATATATATATATATATATATATATATATATATATATATATATATATATATATATATATATATATATATATATATATATATATATATATATATATATATATATATATATATATATATATATATATATATATATATATATTAACTAAAGATCACAAGAGTAAAAATATTGTTACGTGTTTGCTATCCACACAAACACCTCTACTCGTAGATTCGTTGATTGAAAGTCCAGGTAACACTTACTCACTACTTTATTTACTAATTAACAATTAATAACAATTATCGTACAATTCCAGTCTCATCTAACCAGTCTACACAGTCCAGTGGCGTAACAGTATATTACTAATATTAATGCACCCATTGAAACATTCACCAACTTCCAATCCTAAGAATTGGTGGTTTCATCCACGCTAATCCAGACGTATTTATTATTCAGTTCATTCAGAATAATTTTTTTGTGTAATACTGTCACATCTCTGTGCAAAACATTTGTTTCTTAGTATCGTTTCCGATGGCACCTGAACATTGCTATACTATCCACTAATATACTTTTACAAAAATTGTCTAAATAGTGGATTATCTGTAATATTACCACTCACACACTTTTTTATGACGGTCTGAGGAAATATGTCTCTTAAAGTTCGCTTTGACGTTGCACGAAAGCACATTTTTACAGCTTGTTCAGTATAATTATGTGCTGTTAAATTTCAACTCGGGGAATTCACCAATCGACAAATTCACTTTATTCTCTGAAGAACTTGAACAAGACATTCTTAATTTCGCACTGTTTACGTATCTGTGTGTTATTCACATAGACGTTTTACAAATACTATGTATTTGCAGTGTATTCAACATGTGGTAGTAGCCGTAAACGTGATAACTAAGGCAGATTCGCTTATATCTGTCCATGCATTCGCATTGCTATTGGACACTGGACAATAATGAGCATTCCCGTCAAGATGATAGTCAGTAAATAATTGTTTTTTATAGTTACAAGCCGTCCAATTACCTGATAAAAACCTTTAATTTTTTGTTCCCATTGTTATGAAGAAAACAGATTTATTGTATAGTACATAAATAAGAATATCATTTCATATTGTTTGGGAATATTTCATTAGGTGTTTACAATACACTATTATTTTTACATAAATCGTCTTTTTAGTTTTCGCTACCATCCGATTTCTACTCATCAGACATGTTTTTAATGTCACACAAAAAGTTACATGCGACATTCGGTATGCCCGAAATAACTATTTTAAAAATTCGCCGCAAAATTTATTTCTTTGAATTTCGAAAAATCTTGTTAAGGAAAGTTGTTTGTAATTTCATTTTGGATTAATGTGCAAATTGGATCAGCATCCAGAGTCCAAAATAAAGCGCCTTTTTTTTAAAAAACCTTGATAATTTTTAATTTTATTTTTTTTTTACTAAAGCATTCTATAGTGTAACTCATGATAAACATAATGTAAATAATTCATACTCATTTTATTTTATACTACTAATTCAGGCGAAATTAGTTAAAATATTAATACTTTTTAAAAAGTTTCAGTTTAAAATGTCAAAATAAATATAACAAATATTCATATTTGAATTATATAATATAAATAATATGTTCGTGTTTACCAGTCCCCTGAGGAATTCCAAAAGAATGAAAGATGAAAGACGATATGCCGGGTACCCAGGAGACTAGATACCCCCACTTTTCTTTATTTTTTAAGATAAACATTTTAAATTAGAGTATAGGATATTTGGTATAAAAATACATGTTTTGACCTAACCAGACCCAAAAATACACTTCCGGTTTGACCGGAAGTACCAGTAACTTTTTATTGTAAATAGCACCCTGTATATTTTATAATCTTACCCGATAGATGTTTGAATTTTCATTACAATGGTTTTTCAAAATCAAAATCGATTTAGCAATTACTCAATTTGTTTGTTTGTTGTTTTTTTCAAAATGTATGCTTCTAAGAAGTATCAACTATGCTCCTGAGGCGTAAATGGTAAATTTCATATTTTTTTTTGAGCACTAACTTGACATTCTGTTTTTGTAAATGTTTTTAAAAAGTTCGGCCAATATTTTTTCAACAACTGCTGATTATAATAATGTATACTGTATAATACATGGCAGAATATATATAGGTCACACTGAGTAATGAACCATTGTTCTCTCTGAAATAAAAAACTCGTTTTATACCTCGGAGTCTTTTTTAAATTTACAACAATGACAAATTGCTATTTGCTCTGACTATAAACAATTTAGAAGATCTTGTTTCTAGAAATATTAACAATAATAAAAGACAGAACAAAATTATACATTTTATAAAATCCTATACATCATATTTTGTTATCTATTTCATAATGTGAAAATACGTCCATAAAAAACAAATATCGTTTGCAATGTTTGCATTGGCAAATAGTCAATAATCCAAAACTAGCAAGTGTTAAATTTGTCGTGCTACGAAGTTTCAATCAAATGTATTAAAAGTGCAATTCTAAAAAAACTAGTTTCTTCAGAATATTTCAAAAGCGGGAAAAGTTATACATTAGCAAAATTTGTCTTTATAATATTAAATTAGATATATTTCAAATCAATTTACATTTTTTGACACACATGTATTTTGGGCTATGGACAAGAGGGCATTTTATGAGCTGTGACAATGCGTATAAAAGAGTCTTAAAGAATGTTTGGATCGTCAGGCACTTGAGGTTATCTGAGCATCGGTGTCACATCAGCGTACAATGGCATTATAAACACCGTCCTTATGTAGACATAACCTTTGCCAATCTATTTTTATAGCTTGATTCTTATCTTTATTTATTCTTCATTTTACTTTGCGTAGTAGATAAACCATCTACTCTCGTACGATAATAACTAATATTTGTTACATTTAGCTAATAAATATTTTTAAATCGACTGTGGTTCAATGAAAAGTGCCGCGTCCTTCCACCAAGATGACCCAAGTTCTGCTTAATATTTTAAGCATTTGTTGATGGGCTCATGTTAATGTGGAATTTTCATTTTATTTTCATGAATGTCCTTGAGAGATTGCGATTTATTTTAGATTCACCCTATATATATCGAAAGGTATATTAATGTTAATAATACATAACAAATTGTAATGATTTTCCATAAATCAAAAACAAAAAAGAAAGTCTCATATATTTTTAATTAGTCTCATATGTATTATTTAGATAAGTCTTCTATTTTATCACAACATAAATCTGGAAACCTTAACACACACTGTTCGGCCGGGAATAAACATGTTAAGAATGATGTTTGGATATTAAATAATGTTCAGATATGGAGAAATTTTTTGGCCACCCCGTTCACCTAATTCCTCACATCAGATTTATTACTAAATGAATTCTGCTGTCTTATACATTATATAGTATGAAAACGCGGCTAATTGAACATTTATTCCATAATGGAATTCTATCTGATAGACAGTTTGGGTTTGTGGAAGACAAAATTACAGAAAATGCAATTTTTGAGGTGACAAAAACTATATATGTATAAGTCCATTGAAAACAATAAAAAATCAATGGAATTTTCTTAGACTTGGATTTGATACGTTGTCACACAGTAAATTTCTAAACAGGCTAGAATTTTATGGCATAAGAGGTATAGCTAACATTTATTTACAAGTTATCTTCATAAAAGAAAATAGTGTGTACAAAATAATGTACCTATAAGCAATTTTGATACAGTGACTTGTGGTGTACCACAAGGAACGGTAATTGGGCCTATTTTGTTTACCGTATACTTCAACGCATTGATATACTTAAATACATCTACAAAAGTTATAGTCTATGCTGATGACACTGTTCTATTAATAGAAGGAGAATCTTGGGAAGCAGCTGTCAATAAAAAAATTTTTTTTAATAGCTCTCTGAAAATTTGTTGTCAGAATATCAAAAAAAACCAAATTTATTTGTTTTAGTATATATGACAAAGATCTACCCAACATTCAGAATTTAAAATTTCATAACTTCATGTGCCTCTCAGGAAAACAAATTAAAATGTACTTGTAATACTGAAGTTCACAGTGTAAAAAATATCAAGTATCCTTGGCGTAAGCATAGATCAAAATCTAAAATGGACTAAACACATAAATATTAAACAATAATCGAAAACTGGTTTGGAAATTCTTTTAACTCAGCCAATTTATGTCCTTCGATATTTTAAAGACATTGTATCATGTTTGGCTGAGTCAATTAGGAGATACGGAATATCTATTTGGAGTACTGCATATTCTTCAAATCTTAAAAATATCAAAATTTCTCAAAAATATTTATTAAAAGTAATAACATCTAAAGATAAACAATACCTCACAGAAAACATTCAAAGAAATCGATGTTTTAGGTATAAACCTATTATATGCAAAGTTCGTACTGGTATTTATCTACAAGCGCAAATCGCTATTGATATTAATTATAATTATTATAGTACCAGGAATAAAACCAACTTAAATGTTCAGATTTCATGTTATAGTCCCACAATCACTAAGAGATTCATTACTTATGGACCTAAGTTTTATAACCTTTTTCCAGCTCATTTCAAACAATATGAATTGGTTCAAAAAAAATTTGCATATGCATAAAAGAGAATAACAATGCCTTCTTAAATATCCTAACACATTAATTAGGACTGCTACTAGAGTAACTGTGAGTTATATTATGTGAATTGGGTAACAAAAAAAAAAATTATGCATTAATCATATTTCCAATAGGAACAAACTTTTATTATATTATATACATAATTTCTTGTCCTTTGCATTATGAGGCATTAATTATTTAACTACTGAACGGACGACCTGTCATTACAAGAAATGACTTCCTATTCCTGACACCAGCGTTAAAAAGAACCTCGAAAGGAACTTATTTGGAGAGTTATGACTAATATACTTACTTGGCTAAGAATATTTGTTTCTATATACATCTATTTGTTTTACTGTTTCATATGATTTTTATTTTTTTATATTTACCAATGTGAAGTTTGTGGCATACTCTAAATAAAATAAAAAAGAAATGTACAGACATACAAATTTTTTATATATTTGTTTAATCATCAAATAACATTTAATGTTCCTTAGAAAATTTTCATCCACATATTAAGATGTAGGAAAAAAATCATATTCAAATTATACAAAATGTACAGTGACATTCCTAAGTACGGTTCTGGGATTTCGACAAACATGTGGACTGTATTGTAATGTTATTTACACTTATTGATTTAAAGGAACTAGACTATAATAACAAGGAATAATTATTATTTTTAAAATAATTGTTGGATGGATATGGTAATTAATTATTTATTATTGTTTTAATTAGGCCATATTCATATAATTCAGTTACTATTTATTAAAAAATGTAATTTAATTTAATAAATTTGTTAATTTAGTTTTAGAAGGTTTATACAGGGTTTTTTCTTAAGCAGGATTCCAAACTTCTACAGCGAGTAATACTCATCAAAATAAGTCAAAAAGTTCTTATAAATATGTGGCATAAAACACGTCCCGTAGGGAGTTAGAGACCCTTAAAAGGGTTCAGATATAATTAATATTTTTCTATTATTTGAGGAATGGTAAAACATAAAAAGACACACTTTTTGGCATTCATTTAGTTTTCATGCTGAGTAAGATGCGCTAGTTAATTTTTGATTATTAAAATCATAGGCGTCCCTTTTATGGGGGGAACAAGAGTGTTTCACCCTGTAACATTTTTTGTTTAACTTTCTTATAATTTTTCATTATAAATTTAGAATTTTTGGACATTTTTACTTAAAGAAGTCCTTCTTTGTTTAAGTTGATATCGGCAGCCGTTATCAAGTGAAGTTTGAAAATTATGACGCATGGCGGTAAAAAAATAAAGTACTATTTATTCGAACAAAAAAGTATGCACATAACAACGAACAAAACAATAATGAATGTAAAACACGAAATTATAACGAGCCAATTTTATCTATTTATCTTTTACAGTTCTGCAAATACCTAATAGAAAAAAAAACTAATTTCATTTGACCCCCTTTAAGGGCCTCTAACTTCCTAGGGGTGCGTTTTATACTACATTTTTATAATAACTTTTGATTTATTTTGATGAGTACTACATGTTTGGAAACCTATTTTAGAAACACTCTGTAGACAAAAAAGTGAATTAAGCGATATTAAAACTACATCATAAATTATTACTATTTTAAAACAAGCACTTAATTCTTAGATTTATTATTCTGTATAATTTAGCTAATTGTTCCTTTTATTTAATATTGTATTTATTATAATTTAATCTTTGATGATCACAATACATTTCTTATCTGGAAGCTATACAGTAGTCTGCTAAAATTCTTGAAATCAAATTATCATACAATACGAAAGATTCGAGTTGATAGTGTCGCAGACACACAGACGACTTTATAAATACAACAGAAATTCTTAGAAGGCATTCTTGATACACAATCGCCAATAAAACTTTAAAAAGTAGGTATCTTAACTTTTTGAAATAGATAATAACTATCATGCCATTAGATATTTTTTGCACTAAAGCACAGGCGCCTAGTATCATCCTATTAGTTTATATTGAACATTTTACATTTTGTTATTGATATTAACTGCATGGAGTCGTTTTATAATCTACGAGTAAAAGTGTCAGTTTTTTTTGTATACATGATTCTTTTTAAACATTCAGGCATACTGACAGTCTGTAATGATTAAATCAGTAGTGTTGATAAAGAAAATATGTATTAATTGGCTAGGTCTTCTATTATTTACAAATACGTATATAAATATTAAAATGAAGCTGGTGAAAGGAATTGTAATATTATTAATTTATTATAGAAAAAATGATTGCGGCTGGTGGGTTTGGTTTTTATTTATATTTTTTATACCGTGTGTCCCAAATTCGATGCTCACCATTGGGATATCGGAAACGGTATGATCTGCAAGGTCGGTTAAATGGGAAAAGTTTTAACAAATTTTATGCTGATTCCAAATCCGTTAAGAAATCACGACTAACTGAAACCGTTTTTTTGAGATTTTCACAAAAAACGAAAATTTTATAAATTCTCTTTTTGACTGCAGCCAAGTAATCTTTGGTCAGAGAGGTTTTAGACTTTTACATTATTAGGACACTTTTGGAGATTAATATTTTGGTCTAGAAACGAATGCTCGATAGTCTTTTGTTTTCGAGATATCCGAGGTAACTTTTGTTTTTCTTATGACAACCATATTGGATATTTCGTTTTTCAGATTGCGCTTAAAAAGAGCTTTCAGATGACATTCCGAGGAAAAATTATTTTTCAGGGGACTAATTAAGAAAAGTTATCCATTACTTAACAAAACAAATTAGTAGGTCATGGAAAATCAAAAGTTTTTGTAAAGCCAGAGACAAGGAAGTTGCTTATTCAGACGGCGACTAATTATTATCTATCTACTTAAAATCTACTGTAAATTGCTTTAGTTATACAATTTTCTAAATATATCATTTTTTAGACGATCATTAAGGTTTTATTTGTCACAAAATTGCCAATAAAGTGTCCAAAATTTGAACAAAGAAATTCTCTTCATCAAGGGCATTCTTGCATGCAAAGAGTTAGTAATTAGTAAAAGTTGAAACATGCTTTTCTAAAAACGACCAAATTCATACATAACTTTCAGTAAAATTTGGGTTAATACAAATAATAAGCATTACTGTTAGTTGACAGTTGTTCGCTAAATAGTAGTGGTATTATTGTAAATTGTTTAAGAATACTTATTATTACTGTTCAAGAGTGTGATTATTCTAAAATGGCGCACAAATTCTCAAATGGAGAAAAATTTGATATGTTAGAATGTTATTTAAAAGTAAATAGAAATTCGCAAAACGCATCGGCTTCCTAACTAGAAAAATTTCTGGAGAGAATGCAACCATATAGAACAGTTTTTGGAAGAATTGTAAGCAATTTGTTAACTTACGGGAGTTTTGATAATAAAAGAAACCAGTATGATACTGATAATGTTAACCCCACAAATAATAGCTGTTAACATAATCGCTGCATATCAGTGCGATAAATTGCAGGCGAAACAAATATTCCTAAGACAACTGTACACAGACTTTCAAACGATGGAAATATCAACCGTACAAACCTACGACTGTCCACGCTTTAAACAATAATAATTTTGGTAGAAGATAGAAGTAGACTCTAATCATAGTAATATGAAAAACTGACGACCAGTTAAAGATGAAGGATTGGTGTGTGGAATTTAATATTCGGCAGAGGTAATATTGATATATTATGCAGTAGTGAGGAAAACTTTTTATTTCTATAAATAATAAAACATAAAAATGTGAATTTATAAAAACAAAATAAATTGGTATTATTTTTTATATCCGTTGTAATAGGTTGTTGTTTATTCTTTCGGTCATTTGTTCACAGAACTGGATTCTTCTATCAAAATCATCTTTAGCTAGTTCATGATTGACATTTTTTTAGGGATTAAGTTTATGCAATTTTAGGACCTTGCGAACAGTCTCATGAGTTATGCTAGTTATAGCAGACCTGGCGAAATGAACTTGTGTGATTGATAGCAAAATTCCCAAACACATCAATCTGAGCTCCCTCGTCCAAGACCCTGGACTCGGTTAAATTTTTTATTTTCCACAGATCCTGTTTCTGTAATAGATATTTCCTAATAAATTAATTAAATAATGTAAATTTGGTTTAATATGTCTGTGTGTGATTTTATGTATTTAAGCAGTTGTTATTTAAAATATAAATAGTGCTTCATAACATCAAGTTGTAAAACTACATTGTCAATAAACCAATACAATTAAATTTCTTTGTAACTAACTCTATTCTAGAAATGTCTGGAATACACTTACATATTATGTCTGTTCCAATCGGTTTTTATTATAGTATTCCTAATTATTAAGTATGACATTAATCTTTGTAAAAACACTTATAAAAACAATGAATGAACATCAGATATGCATTACAGGACTTCAATCACTAAAGTCGTATCACAAAAGTACTTCGATGACTATAAGCTGTCGTTAACAAGATGGGAGGGGCACGCCACTGGCTGTCCGGTGCAGTAACCCTCGCCACGCGTTGCCCTTCTGTACGTGAAATGTGTACACGGGCTTAATGAGGGATTTTATGTGCATTACTCTTGCCTTACTGACTCTGACATCCACTCTATTCATAAGAAGACTAATATTTAAATACGGTTATTATACGGCCTGAACTGATATGTCCAATATTTTATTTATACACCCTCAAAGTAAATAAAACTCCAGTGTATGATAAGATTTGAAAAAATAAAACAAAATCTACTCTATAATCGGTGTAATAGTCATAGTGTTCATACATCTTTTTAATGTTTTATTGCAGTTTACAACAGGAACGAGACGGTTACATAATATATCCACGCAAGTGGATAAAGGATCCATGGCACATTTTTTTAAAAATCGAAATTTTTAGACGGATACAGGTTTTAAAATACCAGATTTTTCTAGATGAATCCCGTCACCATTTTTGAAGCCAAGTAATAAAGTTACCAAGCGATAAAAGATTTTATGTGTATATAAATTTTCATCGATTTATCTTCAAAGTTTTTGATATATGAATCCTTGTACATGATTATTACCAAATAGAATTCGTTTAATCTCAAATTTAAATTGATTATTCCCAAATGAAATTGATTATTCCTAAATAGAATTTGTTTAATCTCAAATTTAAATTGATTATTCCCAAATGAAATTGATTACTCCCAAATAGTTTCCATATTTGCACACTACTCGTACATTCGGAGTGGAGAGGAGAGCATGGAGAGAGCATAGCTGCCGTGGTGGCAAATTCACGACAGTCAGTCACATTTGGATCTAGGGGACTGAATGAGCGTGACGGATTGCTTCCTATGTAGTGTTTTCAAATGAAAACATGGTAGAGGCATAATAGAGGTGAAACATAAATTTAATGGTAAATTCTGGCAGTATTTAATGGAGATATGACCCAAATTAGCTGTATTCAAAAATTTTTCTTAAAGAACCTTCAAGTTGCAAATACAAAAAAGGTTACTGGATCTTTGGAGTCTGTAGATGTCTGCTCTAAATTTGATGCAATAAAATTGTAGTAGCTCAATATTTTAACAAAGTGTGATTAGTTTCTCTTAAATTGAGGATTAGATTTAGTGGTCATGTGGTCCTTATGGCCCCCAAATTTTTTATTCGTTTTCCTACGGTATCTAAATTAAATTAGTTTAAACGTTTTTCAATCTTAGCTTTTTTTAATATTTGCTTTACTTTTCAAGAATAAAGCAATTTTTTTTTGATCATATAGTAAAAATGATCAGAACTGGATATTATGATTTGTTTTTAAATCAATAAATTAAATAATGAGTTGATATTGAATTTACTTTTAACAAAATTGTTATAAATGATATAATAAATAGCTGATATTAAATTAAAAAAAAAAAAGAAAAATGAAGAAATTTATTTTTATGTCTTTATAATTTTATAAAATGTAAACTAATTTTTTTAAAAACTAAAGTAAGCAGGATAAATAAGTAAAAAAAATTACAAAATTTTAAAAATGATTTTCAAATAATCTAATTAAGTTACCATAGACGTTTGGATAAAAAGGGCTCTAAATGGGCCATATAATCCTCAATTTTATGTTTACAATATGAGAGAAATTGTCTATAATTTGTTAAAATATAGAAGTAATACTATTTTGTTACACCAAATGTAAATAAGATATCTCCATAACCTCGATATAGAGTATGTATTAAAGTATTAGACATAGTACATAGAAAGAACTGAAATTTGGCATCGTATCGCCTGCAGCATTCATTGTTGACCACACGACAGGTAGATGAATATGAATTCGCTGAAAAGCGATGGACTATTTGCCTCCGGTTTATTAACGTTGCCATTTAAGATACCCATGTCTAATAGTTCAATACACATACTGTATACAGTAAATAACGTTTTTTTCATTTTCAACTTTGTGAGCATATACTTAACTCATTATTGAGAAATTTTTGGTTAGAGGTAAATTGTGTGTAATATCGCCATTATTTACTGCTCAGAATCTGCTATTAAATTTATAAGATAAATTTATGTTACACCCTGTACAACATTAGTATTACCATTTTTACCTCCTTTTTTTGTGTCCTCCAACGTAGGACAGTCCTTCCGTTACCTCTGGATCTCACGGAAGTCGCGCCGGAAAATCCTCTCCTATAGGGTTAGTGACTGCTGATCCCAGAATCATGTGTCCTAAGCAGACGGAGAAGAGCTAAGATGACCGCCTTCTATATTTGGTCTACAAACCACTCGTCAAATGGATAGATAGGATTTATCCCTGCGCATCCGCCAATTATTAGCTTTCAAACTTTTTAAAATTAATAATAATGAAAGATACTGTTAAACAATTTTCCGTTCAACATTCATCCGTAAGCAAAATTGCAAAATAGGTGCGATACACAGAAATACAAAGCAGTCTCTTATTTTCCCTGTAGGTTGAATACTGGCAATCTTACAGTAAATCAATGTTCTTTAGGGTCAGAATGTGGGTCTTACTCGTCGCTTATCTTACAAACTGGCGTATATCACTTAGCACAGTTTTTCAGTAGAGGCAAAATAAAATTACATACTTTGATTGTTCTTCTAATCTTATTTGGGTATTAAGCCATTGTCCTGTAAATTATTTTAAAAAAATTGATAAATAGATCTCTGCGCCAAAAGAGTCAGACAGTGGTTGGTTTTTGAAAAAAATTGTTTCACAAATAAAAAAATATGTTAATCTGAAAAAAAGAAACTTAAATGTGAAATATTTTAAGATGATTGAGAGTTGACGTTTCGTTATATTCTTTGATTTCGTTCTTAAAACTACTTTAGAGCAAATTTTTTTTTAATAAAATAGTGTCTTTTGCAGCAATGTCAAACATGATAGTTTTTTGTTTATATATTTTCATGGACAGGCGAGACATTATGCTATATTGATATTCACCGTTCAACAAAATAATTGCGGATTCGTTCAGTTTTCCTCTTATACTGTTACTTCTTTTTCCAAAACTTTTGCAAAATCCCACTTAATAATGTGGTTACAATTCCGTGTATGTTCACATATTTTAGATTTTTCAAATTGTCCCTTCCCGGCATAATTCTTATGTTCAGCGAATAGTGTCATCAAAGGGAAGACATTTTAATAAATGAAGAACTATTTATTAAAACTGTTTGAACGGGGGGTGTGTCAAATCGTCTCGCTTTAAGAACTAACAGTAGTCAGCCATCATGGCTGGATTCCATCGACCTTGATAACAAATTTCCATTGTCCTGATATCTTGATGAAATCTTTCTCCTTGCTCGTCGCTTACCGCAACCAAATTTTCAGGAGAGAAAAATTTAAATGAGAATGTAGAAAGTTAATTTTTAAAGACATACGACAACCAAGCGTTTAGCATGAATCTAAAATATCGGTTACTAGTTGCTTGTAATTCTCATCCTTCTTATTCCCTAAAAATTTCCTGACTATTACAAATGAGTTCCAAGCTATGACTTCCTGTCTGTTGAGTGTACCTTTCAAATCTGCAATTTGCTAATTTGATCAATAAAAATGCCTTCTTTAAGTTTGGCGTCACTTAATTGGGGAAAAAGTTTTCTTAAGTATTTAAATCCTTCACCCTTTTTTATTCATAGCCTTTACAAAATTAGCCCAAGTTTAATATGAACAGGTGCAAAAAACCATTTTTAGAGTCTACAAGGGGCATATATTTAACATTACTAGTTCTCAGTTCAAAATCTTTCCTTTCCGGCCAAATTCTTTTCATACTGTCATAATTCTCTTTCATTGTTACGGAATGGGCAATTGGTATAGATGGCTTTAAATTTCCATTATGTAGCAATACAGCTTTTAAACTGTATTTGGAGAAATCCATGAATCAGCACCACTCAGAAGGGGAATCTTCGATCTTAAGAGGGCTAATTCGACTTGTGTTTGTAAGGTAGTTTTTCAAAATATATTTCGTCCATACGGTTTGGTCAAATTACACCAAATTTGGAAGAGCGGTAGATGAAGGTGCACTAGAGGAGACATGTATCTTATTTTAATTAATTTTCACTTCATGTAGCAAAAATATACACTGTAAATATAGGTAAAATTTGAATGTGACTAGCTCCATAATTATGGACATAAATCGGTAAAACTCATACAAGGCTTCTAGAATGAACCTTCATAATTATGCTCAGCAAGTTTCATATTTCTATTCCGTACCATTTCGTTAAAAATAATTTTCTAAATAAGTACCTTTGTCAGTAGAAATGGAGCAAGGAAGTACTGCCTCTACTGGGAATCACACCGTAACTAAGCCGGCTATAAACTACTTGAGTGAAGGTATAGTCAAGAGCAAAATTATTCAGCGGCGGATATATAAAAACGGCAAAAACCCTCCGTGAAATTTGTAATAGTGTTTTGATTTGATATATATATTTTAAGTATGTATTTACTTACTATTTTGTTTATATTTTGTAATTATAATAATAGAAATAATAATAAATAATTATTTATGTACTTTTATATCATACAATTTTACATTAATAATTGCAGATACATTTACAAAAAGAAATAAAAATAAGTACACTTCTAGAATAATTTTAATTAATAAAAAAAATACAAATGTAGACCTATCATAGGAATTCTGGGCGGCATCCCAGAGGTGGATTAAAACCTAATACTATATTCCAAAAAACGCGCAATATAATAATTTGGTATAGGTTGCATATCTCTAAATTGAAATATAATACTTTGACCTTTACTGGATTAGCGTCTGGCTAATGCCTTGGTACAGGAGCCACCCAGGAGAGCATATGTTATACTCTCCTGACGTGTGTCGCTACTCCTACTCTCCATTTTTGTACTCAGTGCATACGTACTCTCGTAGTATTTTGTGTCAGCCGGTAACACAGAATTCAAAACTCTGTGCTAGTAGTAGTTTTACCTAATCGACGTAAATATATAAATAAGCGAACATATATCTACCGGGTAATTTTTTATTCAGATTCGTATTCGCACCCCTACAGTTAGTAATTCTATAATTAATTCCACTACTACGTTTAACCCAAACTCAATTGTTTGAAGATATTAACAGTTGATTTTCTGTAATACGGTGGTAGTCGCACGGTAACTTTGTTATTTTTGGATATACAAAACTAGATTCGGAATGGATATTATTGGCATAAATTATTTTTTTCGTCATTTTCAAAGGTTCAGAAGTGATCTCAAAGCGTAATTCTTGAATGGAATACCATGTATAGTAGTACATTATTTTTTTACTATGAAACAAAAATTAACTTCACAACTGGAATAAAAAATAAAATATATACTTACTTGCATTAAAAAATTACACACTGAACTCATTTTAAAATGTCAGAAATTTTATTTTTATACTTTCGACATCCATTTCCAATTTATTTTTTTGTCTCCAAAACGAAAAAACCTACAGTAGTATAAATGCCGCTATGAATAACAGATATTCAACTGTCTATCAACAAAATAACTGAATTTAGTTAAGTATAGAAGATGTTAAATACATTAAGTTGCAGTAGAATTCACTGAAGAAATCAAAAATGCAAAAATATGCAAGATGACATTTTTATGCCAATACGCAAAATTTATTTTTAGCCCTATACGATTATCCATTCAACTTTATTTGTCCAAATCTGAAACAGTTACAGGGGTGCGAAACCAAGCTGAATTATTTATCAATTTTGTGCATTATTATGTTCGAATTGAAATCAGCCACGTGATCTAAATAGAATGGGCAACAAACGTAAATTAGGAGCTTCAATAACTTTGACTCGTAAAAGGTGAGTAACTGAGAATTTTTAAATAATATGGATATGTTCTAAATTATTTTAATTACCTGTTTAACAGAGCTGTAAAAAAAAGATGGAGAAAAGGTAACTCCGTTCTACCAGAACATTCTCGACTTGAAGAAGACCTAACTTACCAAAGCGAGACGTTGGCCGAATTCAGTTCTGAAAAGGAAAATGATCTAGAAATAAGTGATATCCAGAATGAAGATATAATGGGTAATAATAGTTCAGATGAATCAGATGAATATCTCATAGAGCCAGATATTCCTGAGAGTACCTTCAATATCACTGGCAGAAGAATAATAGATATATCTTTTTTCTGGAAACAAATTCAGCAAATAAAACATGTACCTTCATTTCAATGCACTCTAGAGAACTGTGAAATTGCCAAGGAAAGAAGATTGGGACTTCAATCAGTAATTACATATCACTGATAGCAGATGTTGTTACTTCATAGTGTGGTCACCCGCTGGATCAATTCATATAGAAAAAATTGAAAAAAGATCCAGAGTTTTGGAAAGAGATGATGAAAAATAAATTGGAACATTTCTACATGAACCACATTCTACCAGAAATTATAAAAAACCCAATTTAATTTATTATGTATTCTGAATATACAGTGTCCACGGATGGACTTAACTATACTTGTAAATACTCTTATTTTTGATTTTTTTGACAGAAAGTTATTCTTCATGAAAACTATTGCTTATTCTGAAAGCTCGTTTGCCATGTTCAGAATTATGGTTTAATATACAGAGTGTCCCGAAATGAAGAAAATATAAAATTTTACCCACAATAAAGTACCTTTATTTTAATTAATAGAGAGAAATTTTATAAGAAAAAGTTGTAGGTAATGGCAAATGCAGTCTTAATACGAACTTTCATTCAAAAATCAGTATTTTTTTACAATTTTTTTCTTAGGCAAAATCTATTATCATTCATCATTAAATAAGTGTTGTTAAATTAGGTTGGCTGTGAGTAATTAAAGTCACATCGACTAATATTTCACTATTTGATGTATTGCAGCTTCCAGAATAATTAATTAATTTCACTTTTTGGCATTTTTTATAATTTAGTCAGTTATTGATTATATGGATGAAAGTTCGTATTAGCACTGCACTTGGCATTACAAACAACTTTCTCTTATAACATTTTTTCTCTATTCATTAAAATAAAGGTACTTTACTCTTAGTAAAATTTTATATTTTCTTCATTTTGGGACACACTGTATATTAAATCGTAATTCTAAACATGCTTGACGAGTTTTTAGAATAAGCAAAACTTTTATGAAGAACAACCTTTTCTCAAAAATTTACAAAGTTTACAGGTATAGTTAAGTCGATCCGTGGACACACTGTATATTTATTATATATATATAAATACATTTTGTGTATTTATATTGCACCGCGCGCCCATGAGAACTATGATGTGTCACAGTCGCTCTGCTAGCCTTTGGTAAAAAAAATTTTATGTGCTTATATAAAATGAATAGATTATAGAATGTTTTATGAAAATTAAAGAATGAGAAGAGAAAAATGCAAATTGATAATAATGAAGAGTGGAATATGGTGAGGTACAACAAACAACATACAATTACTTATACAATATTACTTTACCCATCAAATAATTACGCAATAGTACCCATAATGGACTACCTAAATCATTTTTCCAGTAGAAACTGCATACACTAAATATTAAACTGTATTATGGAGTATAATATTATTATATAATTAAAATAAAATAATTAGGACGGTTATTTCTCTTCTTTAATAATTTACGTGTCAGTAATTCCACTGTAACATTGTTCGAAACCCAAAAGACAGCAGTTTTTATTTATTAATTAATAATGAATAAAAAGAAAATAATTATTACTATATTTCAGTTATTATATTTCGAGTTGTATAGTATCTGTTTCGCAGAGAGCTGTGGTTCCCTACTATATTTATTGACCAGAGTGTACATATCGACCAGAACAATAGATTTTATGGCTTTACTCTATCCCGTCGTAATGTGTTGCTAGTTCACGTACTCTGGAACCAAAATTCTTTTCTGCACGACGTTCATTTATTTTATATACGTCTGTCACTTTTGGAACTTCCTAGAGAGAGACACAGTCAACGGAAGCTTTTTCTTAACTAGGCCCCTTAAGTTTCTGCATTAAATCATCAATATCAATACACGCGCATATTGAATTTTCGATTTTATAAAATGCAGAAAATGGTGCATTTCTTTTTCTAAAAGTCGTAATTTTTGTTTCTTCAGCCAGTAAGTTCTACTCCTTAAATCGAAAACCAAGAAGTTCTGCTTGTTGTTTTGACACCTCCAACTCACGTACCAAATCATTCAATTTATTTTGAACAATTAAGTGAGGGTCACTAAAATTTTCTGGAATATACGGGGCCGCACACTGGTCTGGGCTGTCTGAAAAGTCGTTAGTATTTCTATTAACTCCCAAAACAATATTTTGCCAATCTAAAGGCGCAGTTGGCATTAAGAAGTCTGATACATTGTGAGGAATAAGTCTTAGGGCTGATGGCAAATTCAGATATTTGATTTTTTGTTTTTCTTTTTTTGAAATATCCGTTACACAAAAATAGCAATTTTCGAAATAATTGGTGGGTTCTTGCCATACCATTGACGTAGCAAAGGGCATGCTTTTTCTTTTCCCTCCTATCCACTGCACTAGAGACCCGCTACAACTTACACAACAAACTTAGGGAGCCGGTTGCTTGTCTTGATCTGTGACTCAAACTCCAAAATATAGATAATATGCCTTTTTCACATTTTTAGATAATGGCCTCGCTTGTGACTTCACAAGGAATTCTCCACAAATATAACTTCGGCGCGATTGACTGGACATTTTTGTCGTAACAAAATTATGTAGATAAACGAAAACTCTTTCTAACAGACACAATTGGGCACTTGGAAGGTTAAAATAAGGTTGATACTGAAAATATCCCACCTTACTTTAACTTGCTCATCTAAAATTGCCGAGCCGTCATAAAATTTATTACCTGGCAATATAATAGGGTCTATTGTGTTCATACAAAAATGGTACGTACTAGGACATGTTAACAATATAAAAACAATAATGTGTAATATGTTACAAAAATTGTATTGGCCAGTGTTATCAATTAATTTTAAAAAAAATGGCGAAGGAAAATGTACAAATGCTGCAACATAGTCTGTGTTTTTTTATATTTAAAAAACTGTTTTTAGTTCCTTTAGATGTGTTATCTAATTTTGGCAGCATACTACGATCAAAGAAAACTAACAAAATTTTGTAGACAGGTGGAGATAGATTGTAGATGTATCAAAAAGTAGAATTATAAAAGGTTTTCATCTCACGAACTTCACTTACAGAAGGTAGGAGGACAATAATTACAGACTGAAAGAAGCCATCTCTTTGTGCGGGTCTGCTGGTGACATGAACCATCAGAGTAAACGGAGGCGTCCTCAACGTTCTCAGTGACATGGCAGGGGCACAATTGCTTTATATGTTTCGGAAGGAAGCGGGGGCATCAAACGACGCTTCGTCCCTCTTAACGCATAACCACTTGTAGGCCGATTACCACAAGTTGGATTAAAAGTTATTTGTTTTAAAAATACTTATTTATGAATTGACGATCGATAAAAACTAGTTTCATCTTCACTGGATCACTGTTATCAAAGGTTCATGGGGAGTCATTCTTATACTTCCTATCATAAATACAATTTTTAACTATATTTACTGAAACTCAACTTATAACAGTTTAAATAACAAATTTATATAATGTTGAATCAAAACTTTACACACATTTTAACTTCACCGCCTTAGGCCATTGCCTTTACGAATTTTTTTGTTGGGAAATGGATAGTCATCTTTTTATTTTGTTCCCTGCAAATGGTAAAATAAATTTAATTTATGAATACTATTTTGAAATAAAAAAGTGATATTACACACATTACTACGTTACATATAAAATCAAATATCTAAATAGAATTAATACTTCTCATAATCACAACATAAAAAATACATTCACACTCTAAAATTTACGTTTTAAAAGACAGTTTATAACGTCAAAATATTGATTTTATTTAAACTTTGATCACACCAGTTTTCAGTAGCTGTTTAATTTAATTTACTGTAGTGAAAAACCTATAGATACAATAGGTTTATTACACCATAAGTCGACACGAATGTGAGAAGACTGAATAAAATACGTTTTGACTGTAAAGATAAAAAAATATTACAACATAATTCCATAACTTTGCAGTTCATGGTAGAAGATATCATTTTCTTATTAGAAAAAGAAACATTTTGTAACTAAAGTGCTCCTACTAATAATGAGAATTACAAATAGCATCAGAAATTATTTTAAAACAAAACTAAAAAACAATCGCAGCAATTGCTCAAAATGTCTTCCATTCACTTGGACACATTTCTCTATATGATGAATAATACCTATTTGTACTTTTTGCAATTGAATTCTATTGTTTTTTAGTTCAGTCGGAAATGACGAATTCTCTCCATTAACTGTTGAATGAAATGGAAGTTATTTTCACTTGGTACTACACTTTTTCTTTAATAAACCCCGGTATAGAAAAGTCTAATGAAGTTTGTAACGAAATTCCAAGCCATTTCCTTCCAGCTTGTCGTTTTCTGTGAAGAATTGTTTCAGCCCGTCTAGTCCAGATGACGCTACTGATTTCTACTGGAACAGTTGGTTTGGTAGATTTTTGCACTTATAAAAAATGCCTAAATATTTATTTGTCTTTATTGCTCATACTGTATTCTCAAATGTTTGTCACTTTCCAAACTATGATCGAGTTTAGGTAGCAGAACACTACGGCGCTACTTCCTTCTTACTAGTGTATCGTTCTGAAGACAACACCTGTAGTTCAGCGGTCTGGTAAAATTTATATGTTTTCTGATATTATTGTGTAATTTTATGATCATCATTATTTAAAAAGTTGCTATATTGATTTAACGTAACTTTGAGGTAATTTTCATAATAACAATTTTCATATTTATCTTGATTTACGCCTTGGGCGAATTTGCTCTTCAGTGATTAATCAGTTCACATTGATTGTTCTGTAGAACAGCCGTCATTAATATCGATTAGTATCGATTTATCGTGCCTTGTTGGCAATTTATCTAATATCCCTCTGATATTGTAATAGATAGATAGATAGATAGAAATATTTTATTTCCCCACAGTATATATCTTATAAACTACAATAATTGTTATAGTGTATACATGTATTATGTTATGGGATATATACATACTTCTGGCCTTTTTCGAGCCTTAGAGAAAATATATTGTATAGTTCGGTCTGTAGATTCAAAGGATTTTTTATAGCTGATCATATGATACCTAATAATACATTAAAACGGCTACCTTAAAGTACAGAATTGAACTAAATTAAATAAGCATACATTAAATATGAGTGGTGTTGATTATTTTTTTTTTTATGTATATACTCGGGTTACAAAAATACAAATAACCTGTTGTTTTAGTTAAAATCATCATCAAAGAATTGATTTAAATTATAGAAGACCTTGGCTTTTAGGATATCTTTCAATTGCTTTTTAAATAGATTTAAAGATGGTTTATGCTGAACTGTTTCTGGTAGATGATTAAATATTTTTACACCTGCATATACGGGTCCGCTTCTGTTTACATCCAAGTTGTATGATGGCGTTCGGTATATGTTTTTGTATCACGTATCATGGTTATGCGTATCAGCGGATGTGGAAAGGCCTTTTTGTTCTTTGTATATCATTATACGATTTTTTTTTTTATTATATATGTATAAATTCGTTAGCGTAAGTATAGAATGCTTTTTAAAGTAATATCTACATGAGTCCCGAGTATTTAGATTGAATAATGCTCGGAGGGCTTTTTTTTGTACTGAGAATGTTGTCTTGGCGTTGGTTGAGTTTCCCCAGAATAATAATTTCGTGTGCTCATTTAAACTCACTTTCGGTTACTGTAAATCTTAGATTTACCCGGCAATATCCATTTTATATTGTAGTTAGTTGTTTTCTGTCTTTGTCTGTTTTAGGTCACTTGGTTACGTCTATGAAAAGAGGTGACTGGTGATATTTTGAGTCTGGTACCCCTTTTTTGGAAGAAACCTATTTGTTTATAACCTTTGTGAGAATTACCTAACGTGGTGCATTTGTTTTGTGGTGGATCATTTTATACCAGTGTCTATATTTACCAACCAGAGCTCTGCAGTTTTCCTAAATTTAAAATATCGAGTGCTTGCTTGACCGTTTACCTAATATCTAGTTAGAAACGCTACTATAGTGGAGCCTTGCCTAGTTCTCTGGCAAACATACCTGCCTAGTTATCTGGCAATTGATTAACTTTTATTTATCTGCAGTAAACATATAGTCATGCTATATGTATATCTTTATTTAACTTTATCTGGAATTCATTATTACCTCTCTATGAGGAATTAATAAATAATTTAACTTTACCTTTATTTTGACAATTATCATATTGTTTTATATTTAGCAAATATTTATTTACATTAACTTTCTATTTGTCTGTCTGTATACAGACATTCTAAATTCTATTTTCTTGAAGAAGAAGAAAAGTACCTTCTTTTAGTAAAAAATATCTTAAAATATAGTGAATATCTATTTCACTTTGTTTGTTATCATAGCTATACCTAGTTTATTTGTTGGACTAATATTTTTTCTATTTAACGTAACTTTTATTGATACTTAAGTTAGTTGAAGTCTTCAACTTCCCAAAATATTGTGGAATACCATTTCTAGTTTGTTTAGTTTACAATTTACTCTGTAAATTTGTGTTAACTCTCATATTTTGTCAACGTAGCTGGACAATTCAAACGTCACAGTTTTTTACCTTGTTTTGCCTACTGATCTCATAAAACTCTCCCTATTTTATGTAAATATCTGGACCAAGAGAAGAGGATAACCGGTGGATCGACTTGATCATTATATACTAGGTGGAGCAGGAAAACTATATTTTATACAACTGGCATTTCGTCTCAAGGGTAACAACTGTAACAGTACTGACAGTGGTGAATCAAACTGACACCGAACCCATTGAGAGCTTAGCCGTTGGTGGATTCTTCGCAGGACTAACCCATTTGAAGTTACGTAAGATCTTCGTCCCCAGTGAAAGTTGATATTTGGTCAGAAGAATTTTTTGTAAGAGATCAGTTACCTTTTTTTTATTTCTCATAACGTCGTATAATTTTTTTTGATTATTTTGTTCGTCTTCAACCAAAACTAGGTTTTTTAACTAAAAAGAGGCCATCTGAGCCTATGTAAATTTTGTATATATATTCATACCAGTCTGTTTTACTTTTTATCTAGTAATATCTTTTTATTCGACTTCCGTCCCAAACTGAATTCAAGGATTAACGTTATCTTTACCTTTTAAAGTAAACTTTTAATTATTTGGTACTTGCAAAAATCCTGGCACCCAACCTAGATTTTGGTGAGAACTCAAATCAATCTAAGCCCTTATTCATGACCTGCTAACTGAGCTACCGGTCAATAAGTACAACTCCCACCTAATTGTGTTATGCCATGCAAGTTATATCCGGTGAATGAGGTGGACATGCAACTGTATCACCTCTTCCCATCCATCAATTGTGATAATTTTCATTCAACCAATTGCTCACTACAATGCCGTAGTCAGAGTTGTGTTAATCAGATTAGAAATAATTAGTTATTGCTAACCTCTGATTATTTGGTTAATCAGTAATCATAATCAGTCAGCAATTTAAATAATTAATCATTAATCTAAACATTTAGGCGAGCACTTTTAGTCCTTCCCATTGATTACATTTTATTAAATCAATGAATGCTTTTCAATCAGTGATTAAAATCAGCGCATGCCTAAATTGATACGATTCGATCGACATTCTCTGCTATCTGATTTCGTTGAGAGACTATTTTCTAATAGTGGGCTGATATATTCCATCAGAAGAAGGGCAATGGAAGCCACCATGATGGAACCATTACATTGGTATCATTAAAAACAAATTTCAAATCGGGGAAATAAATAGTTCAAAATACAAATACGTTGATTAATCATTAATCTTTAATCAAACCCTTTTTCTCGTTAATTACCACAACTCTGGCTTTAATGTGCTGAAGCACCATCAAGCTGAATCCAAGAATTATGCGGTAGAACTGGAGGGATATCCTCTATTTGATTATGAAGTTCCTTTCTCAAAAAAATGAGGAACTCTTGGGAGGTAAGGCGTTGTGGTAAAAAACAAGGACCACATAAATATTCCCCCATGACGCCAATGCATACATTCACACTGAACTCACGTTGAAACTGTGGAAATTTCTATGGGACCAAATATGTAAGTTACGGAATGTTGTAACTTCAGTCCATAGAATTTTCTACATAAAATTTTGATCGTTTCTTATACTGTCTTCTAACCAAACACAGAAATCTACACATAGTCCTGTTCTAACAATTCCTGGACCGGCTGAGGCTGGTAATCCATGCGCAAGACTTTAACAATAGTATTTTTACTGATACCTGTTGTGCAATAGCTCTTCTTGTAGTCAAACTTGGATCATTCTTAAATCTACGAATTATTCCAATGTTTCTTCTTCATCTTGGATCATTATCATAATGATCAATACCTTTAGGTCTATCCTGAAGTGGGTTTGGAGCCTTTGATGTGAAGTTAACACTGACGTGGTTTTCAGAAAACACCATTACACCGTATACTGAACTCGATAGACGTATCGTCAACCAAGTTGGAGATGATTAAAATTGCTTTAATCACCTCCATATGATGTAAATCACATGCCACAAAAACAAAATTTTACAGGAGTCATAAAAAATTACATAGTAAATAAGTCCCAGTGAAATTTTAAAACAAAAGACTGCTACATAGAGAAAATCACATAAGTGATTTCGATTCATTAAGGGTCAACAATTTGACAAAATAATAATACAAATAAACAAAATAGACTTACCTAATACAGCACAAAAACGAGTATTATACAAAAATATTGTTGTTTTTTTATGAATATCAATGTCACATTAAACATTCATGTCACTAATCTGTACAGATCTTAATAGACTTGTGTGATTTTCTTGTTAACCTAGAACATCACCGGATTTATGTGAAAATTTCTTTGCTGTTTTACTAATATTCAAAAATTCCTAGATATGGTGATAGATGTATCATTCATCTAACAGATGGTACCAAAATGTTAATTTCACTTGAAATTGGACTTAAGCGATTTGCTAATTAGGCCTACGATATGGTGTTTTGGTGTTTTTGGAAAAACCACGTCACTGTTACCTTTGAGTCTAAAATAACCGTGCTGTCGAAAAGATGGAACATTTTTGTGAATACCCTCGGAATTTATATATCTAAGTGCATACGAAAAACCTCTTTAATATTCTCTGACAGCCTTCCTTAAGTTTTCATTACAAAATCCATAGATGAACACCACATTTACGTATTCTAGATATCAGAATATAACGGGCATCTCGACAATAATTACTGTTTTTCTCAATTTACTAAAAATTCAGTAGTTTATTTAAGTATTGTGAAGTTGAAAATAATATGAATATTTGGTTATCATAGCAAACGAGTTTTTAATGAGTATAGGTACACGAATAACTAGCGTATAAAAAGGGACGAGCCTCTGCTTGTTGTATAGAGTCCCGGATAAGAACTAGCAGCATCCGTACCACTGGCGGCTGGTAGATTTAGGTTATACCATATCTCAATATTGGACTATGGAATCCAAACAATATTTTAAGGCACGACTATCAGTACTGATTGAAGAAATTTTGCAGAAAATAAAATTGAAAAAAAAATTGAGAAAAAAGTACAGCAGATTACTTCTAGACCATTAGTAAAATATTTGCAAATTTTTTTTTTTTGTCGTAATCAGGAGGAAAATTTATCACCCCATTTTTTTGATTTTCGAAAATTTAGATTTTTTTGTAAAGTTATGACATTTTGAAATTTAAGTTCTTCATTGTGTAAATTTCAAAATGTCATAACTTTATAAAAAACCAAAATTTTCGAAAATCAAAAAAAAAACGGGGTGACAAATTTTCCTTCTGATTACGAAAAAAAAAAATAGTTTGTAAATATTTTACTAATGGTCTAGAATTAATCTGTGGTGGCAACGCATTTTTGCAACTCTTTTTTCTCAAATGTTTTTTTCAATTTTTTTTCTGCAAAACACTTCTTCTACTTCTTCTACTGATAGTCGTGCCTTAGAATCGAATAACCGCTTCTAAAATGAGTGTGAATAAGAGAAAATAACAGCAAATTACACATCTAATTATTGTAATAAATGCATAAAACATTCTAAATTTGAAAACTAAGCGGGATATCAAGAATCTACTAGCGACAAAAAAAGGTAAAAACCATTCTAATAAATTAAATTCAAAGGGTTACGGTGCATAAGGTACTAAGAAAAACAACACCCAGTTTAGCAATTTCCACAAAATGCTACTGTAACTTCCCGAGAAAGAAGTAGAGGGGAAAACTAGCTATCTACAGCACAGACAAAAATTGTAAGTCTAAATTCAAAATTTATAAATTTATAAACTAAAGGTTTCCGGGTAACTTTTAGCGGACGCCCACATTACGTCATCGTGAAGCTAGCCGTCATCGTGACGATTGCTTTGTGTTTATCTCTGGTGTTTTGTATTTATTTCAGTATCTCTGGTGTTTTGTGATTAGATTTTTTTGTAGTCGAATTGTTACATTTATTCAACAAAATCTCTGTGTTATAAAACCAATTAGTGCTCTGTGTTGTGTAAAGTACATTCTAAAAGACATTTTTATAGGTATATTTAATTTATTTATTTTGTTTTCAGGGTAATTTAACTACTTATAAGTTTGAAATAGTTGATTAAAGGCACCTATTTAATTGAAATAAAAAAGTTAATTTAAGTATAATTAAATTATATTAAATGTGTTTGATTATATTTAAAATGAATTAAAAATTTGCAGTTACAGTTGAATGTATGTCGTAGGCTAATTATAAATTCAGTCGTTTTATAAAACGCCTAATCGTTTTCAAAATCACTATTTTTACAATTCGCCTTGATAAAACCGGGCATATTATAATATCAAAAAAATTGAACAAATTAAACACAGTCGACGGCGCATATTAAGTGAGATATATTATAATAGACAGCTTGTGCAGTAGTGTACAGGGTATTCAAAAACAGATCAACATTTCTAAGGCAGGTGGTACATCAAAAATAAAATAAATGGAGTTTGCTTAATAAACATGTACAGTTTTCGAGATTGAATTTTAATTTTTTAGCATATTTTTTATTACAAATTTAAAACTACAATAGATATTGGATTGAAATTAGGTATTGATACGTTTTAGAAGTCCTATTTATGAAGTATCCTGGAGGACATCACTTACACAACTATCATTGAAAATGTTGCTTTTGTGTAAGTATTCCTTAATTTCACATAAAAAAGATACTCTTGTTTAAAGTCGCTAAAATGCATCCTTTTCGAGTTGTTTGAATTTGAGATTAAATATGGCAAGTCATACTTAATAAGCAACAAGCAATGACTGTATTGTTTTGATTTTCCATTAATTTGGTTGTACAATACGTTAACTAGCAAACATTAATAACAAACATATAATCTTGAAGTTACTATCTGGTTATATACATTGAATCAAAAAAATTTAATTTCAACATTTCAGTATTTAAAGAAACTGTTCATATAAGGACATAATATGCTTATTATTGTTTATTAAGCAAACTTCACTCATTCTTTGATGTACTACTTGCCCTAGAAATTTTGGTACATTTTTTTAAACACCCTGTATATACATACACACACACATACAGAGTAGGTACTTCACTCCCCAGCGTTGAAGGACATATTCCACAAGAAAAAAATAAAGTGACAGTATATAATACAAAAATCTCGATGAAGCCTTAAAAAAACATTTTTACGTAATTTTTTTTATATGTATATTCTCCAAAACATATCCATTTTGTTCTGTATAATTTTGTAATTTTTTACTAACCCTCGGTATTATCAACATTTTAAAGGCACCTTTAACTTAAGGGGAGTTTTAGTGACAAAATAATTTATTGTAAATAAAATATAAATATCAGATAATAATCCTATACTTCGTTTAATGGCTATTGTATTTATGATTCAATTTAAGTTTTGCTAGAATTATTGAAAACACATTTTCTTGTAACTAAAACTCCCTTTAAGTTAAAGGTCTCCTTAAAATGTTGACAATACCGGGGGTAAATCTATTTCTAATAGGGTTAAAAGTGTTAACATTTAAATCAATCAATTTTTCATGATAATTTGGCAACAGGTACAAAAAGAAAATATTAAGAATATGGTGGAAGAAAAACTTTTTAGATTTAAACAAAGAAAGAACAGTAACAATGATGATTTCACCTAATATGTAGTACAATAACAATAAAAATAATACAAAAGAAAAAGTTATGCCGTATATCCCAAAATGGAAACAACCACGCAGCTAGGAACACCGACCGGTGTTTCGAAAGTACTTCATCAGCGCAGCATAGCTTAAGAATGGGATAGATCTGGTACAAAAATTGAGAAGTAGATGGAAAGTACAGTACACAGAATAACTGTTCTGCAAAAATAGATAAATAGTAACTACAATTTTTCTGTACATATACCGGCCCTTAGATCCACAAATGCAAATGCATTACGTTGAAAATAACAAAATAAGGCTGTGCATATCTAATATTGGAAATCTGTTAAAAATGAAAATAGTTTTAAATTTTGTATGCATTCCATTGTCAGGATCAGATTTAATGTTGGCGCCGCTCTAAGCCCAAACGTTTTGCCACTCCAGTTCTCTTTTTTAAAAGCTTAACACAATTTTACAAACAAAAACTTTATTTTTTAAACGAGTCATTTATACTTTTAAACATAATGTATACAAAGGAACAAGGGTACAACAACTAATTATGAATTGTACAATATTATTAAATAATAATATTTACTCGTACACAGGTTTGCGCTTCCTTTTTTGTAGCAAAAATATCGAATATGTCATCCTAATTAATGTTACGCAGAAGTTTTTACCCTTGGTTCATACGTAAGTATGTTGTCATACGTAAATTTAAGGTTAGTTGTGTGGTAACCCTGCTGTTGAGTATTTTACAAAAATATTGCCGTCTCTAAAAATTTGCCGCCCTATGCCCCAGCCTAATTGGTTCAGACCAAAATACAGCCCTGGATTATTTATCTGCGTACCTAATAGTAGTTTTTATTTTTTGCAGTAAAAGAGCGTCAAATATTTTTGCAGAATATCACATTATGCCTTTACTGGTTGAAGTTACGAGAAAATGTATTTCTTTAGCTAGAGGGATCATTTATATTTTTTTAATTATACTTATTTATGTATCTACACATATGAGACTACCTTTATAAAATACCTTAATATATTCTGATAAATTCGCTCTAATGTCAACGTATCCAAGAAACAGTGTCCCTGATGTTCGTATTGTATTTGATGGTTGATGGGGACAGGGGAGTATCGATTGCCCCGCCCCCTGCTGTGATCTGTCGCCATGGAGACCACGACACTGTTGTGGGGGACCACAACTACAGTGCAACGATGGAGACGGCAGCGTCAGAGGCATCGTCACCACCACCATGTCGGTCACTGCTGAAAATGACACTCTTGAGAACGAAGTATTATCCACATATAGACAGGTTTCGTGTTCGATATTTGGATATTCCCATTTAGTAACATTTTTTTCAGCTCAAGGACATAAACTTGAAATGCAAACCCAAACTTTCTTTTTAATGAAAACATTTATTTTCCCAGTCTTTTAGTAACACAATGTCGATTACTTGACTTTGTCGCTTTTCTTACGTAAAAAAATGCCAACACAATTTGATGTAAAAATCAGGCGTATTTATATTAACATAATAACAAGTACAGCAATTATTTATCATCGGTTCGGTCGGTGGTGTGATGGATAGTGGCACATACTGTCACCCAGATAGTCTAGGTTCAAATCCATGCTGGATCAAGTTGATTCTGAATAAGCGGTCCTGCTCGCGTCACCATGTTTCGAAAGCGATGTAAAACTGTGAACCTCATGCCTCCGCGATGTGAGCCCACCGACTCTACTCGGCGACACAATAAAGTGGCCTTGATAGCGGAAATAGGCCTACGTTAAGTAATAAAAAAACCATTTATCAATTAAATATTGGATGGTTTTCATGGTCAACTTGAGATATAAATGGCGGTCATACAACAAATTACAACAATAATATGATATACTGGGTGTCATTTTTTTTATTTAATTTTTAACGTAAAATCATGATATTATATCATATATAGTCAACAAATAAATAAAAGACAACATTTTATATAAAAGAGGTATAGGTCGATGAGGTATAATGGATATACGGACCTACTCGCGTCACCATCATTCGAAAGGGATGAAAAACTGTGGGTTCCGTGCATATATGAGCATATATGATGTGAGCACGTTAAAGGTTCTTACCCAACGACAAAGTGGGGTCGGAAAAATTCCCAGGTTAATATTGCCAGTGCTTACTAGCACTAATGAGCTTAGCTCCTGGAGTCGGAGATTGGCCTTGGTAGAGGAAAAAGGCCGATGTTAAATAAGCTATTGAGGATTATTAGCAGTAGGCACCAATAACATGCATGTATACACGTATGCATGTACGCATATATATATATATATATATATATATATATATATATATATATATATATATATATATATATATATATATATATATATATATATATATATATATATATATATATATATATATATATATATATATATATATATATATACATACATACGGACATACGTAAATACGTACATGCGTACGTGCATACGTAGATATGTAGGTACGTAAGTACGTGTACGGACGTACGTATGAATGAATTAAAGTGTAAGTACGTGTGCATGTATGATTGTATTCAATTTTATATTTTAAGTTATCTCGTCTGTGTAAAATATTTCAGTTATAATACAACGATGTTTTATTATTAACATAATAAAAAATGTTTGTATTTAATCTTGTCTACGACATAACTATGATAAATAGCAATGTTAAAACTTTGGGTTAACATGTCAAAACTTAAAATAAAGAAGTAAAAATCTCTTATCTAATTCATATCTTGCAAATTATAAACATCAATCACGAATATTTCATTTTAGACAAGTAAAATAGGTCATTGGACTTGGCGTTCGACTAAACTACTAAAATAATAAAGATAGAAAGGTTATCTTAATTGTCTTGGATTCGGGTATCGCTACTACTATTGTTTACATATATAGTAGTCAAATGTTGTATGTTATATATTTTTATAATCTTCTATTCCTACCATAAAAGCTTATATGCTATATTCAGAGCTACGTTCTATGTGTAGTGGTAGATAATTATTGCTTTAAAGTACCTAATTGTCAATGACTATAATAACAACAGAGTAGGTAAGACAAATATAGCATCTAATATATTTTTATTTTTATCTAGTCCTAATAAAAAACAGTAGACAAGAGATAAAGGCACCAGGCACACTAAATGTTGGATGCTAACATGATTGTTCACTATCCTAAATCGATAACTTTTGATACGTAACACCGTGAGACCACTTAATTGCAATAATTATGCTTTTGTATTTCTCAAATATGACTTTATTTATCGAATTGCGAAAATAATCGTTTTCTACTACCGTTACAAAATGCCTATATCATTATTGTAATTTCAATTTTAAGATATTCCATTTCACACTGACTGCGAAAATAACGTAACTTTTTTTCAGTGCGAAAAAAGTATGTCACTTATAATAATGGATTATAAAATAAACAAAATAGGGCAAACATTTTTATTTTTTATATACAGTGGTCGTCTAAAGTCCCCCCCCTCCATACTTTTGAACAAATTGAGTTAAAGAGACCGGATAAAATTGAGGTTGAATCATATTGAATGAAATATTTTCTGATGATTTGGTTTTTGAAAATTTAAAGATGGTGCCAAATGTACTATAAATTCTAAATTTTAACACTGATGTAGTTTTCCACAAAACACCATATAATACATTGGACGCACGTTTTATCAACTAAGTTGACATCATTTTGAGATGATTAAAGTTTTAATCATCTGCAGATGATGCTAACTTGGTTGGCAGAACGCGCGTCGATTGCAGTATATGGTGTTTTGGTGTTTTGTGGAAAACTACGTCAGTGTGATCTTCACATCAAACATTCCAACCCACTTCAGGACTACGATGGCTTCACGGTCAACAGAACTTAATAGTTTTAATAATTACCAGATGATGCCAACGTGGTTGGCGAAACGCATATCGAGTATAGTATATGGTGTTTTGGTGTTTTCTGGAAAACTACGTCAGTGTTATCTTCACATTAAAGATTCTAAATCATTTCAGGTCTAAATTTTAAAATTACAGCGGAGGTTACATTGCATGTCATTTGAATGGTATTTCAGTTCTCTACATACTCGTTTTTGAAAAATGTAATTCTAATTATTCATTCTTTAGAATAAAAAATGCAGTCAAGTTGAACATTATAATGAAACAAAAAAATATTTTGATATGAAAATATCAAAGATTTTGTTGAAAATGACCAGTAGAAGATTCTATTGGCGCACATTATGGAATGTTTCCCTGGTGATCGATGCATATTCATCGATTATCCTCTACCACCAATCCAAACGACTCTGGTTGAGCAATGAACACTTTGGACTTGAGATAACCCCATCAAACAAGTCCAAGGGTGTCAAATTTGGTGAACGAGCAGGCCATTCAATTGAGCTACGAGTCCGATACCTATCAGGGTTAAAGCTGTTAAGGTGATTTCTGCCTTGCCTGAAATAATGCTGAAGGGCATCATCCTGCTGGGAAATTATTTCGATCCTTTGAAATTCCTAGGCATTATTTTGAATTGTTTGGGTAATTTCAGGCTCAATGATTTTCCCAGCATATTAGTCAAGTTTTCCATAGTGAAAAATAACCCTATGATGTGATTGTCTAAAATATTGTGACATACACAAAATGGTATTTAGTGTTATGTGTCACTTTGGCACTCTTTAGTACAGCAGCGGTACTTTGAACTTTTATTTACGTTACGGTCTTGAGCGCCTGTTCCTGTTTTACAGTGTAAGAACACCACTTTATTCTATCAGCGATATGATAGAAGCTAGGATAACTCGGTGAAGAAATGGAATGTCCAGGCGGTCTGTGTGTGTGGTTGTCGGTTGCGTAGCAATGGACAACTTCATCTTACCTACCGAAAATGACTCTCGGTGTATGACCAGATTGATTACTTATGTTCTAAATAAAAGACAAACTTTCAACTTCACTTACTCTATTTTATTTAAGACTGACCTCGTAAAATAAAAACAATAAATATTAAGTGTAACCAATAATACAGGTAACAGAAGAAGCAGGCCAATAAATCAAGCAAGAGGTTGTGATATTGCAAGCAGGTACATCAAATGCGGCTAAGTTACAGAATCTATTACATACTATTGAAATGTATAATGATAATACAAGCAGGTAAGTGCGGAAGCGGTATTACAGCAGAAGGTGTGTATAAATCGGTCCAGGTGCAAGTGGTTACGGTATACAAGCATGACACTACAGCAGGATATGAATCTAGGGACTGCTAGTTACTTGAGAAATATCTAATCGCAAATATGCAACTAGGTTAGCCCTTATGTTCCCTACTAGGGTAAAACGTGTTTATAGCTTGCGGACTACTTGGCCAGATTCTATCCTCAAACGAGTGACAAACTCTGGCTAGTAGTGCTTCCTAACTATAACACTGGGATTGGATTCTATCCTCAACGAGTGACACTAGAATCCAATCGGTGTTTAGTATCATAATATCTAAACTGAAAGAACCCAAAGATCTTGAAGGACGTCTAGCGTGTACTTTAGCGGACGTTATTTAGCCAGGTTGTCTTTTATTCCCCTTATTGGGGTACAATCGTGGTTTAATTCCTGGACTACTTGGTCAGAGTCTATCCTCAAACGAGTGACACGAAAAATCTGGCTAGTTGTGTTTCCTAACTATAACACTGGGATTGGAATCTATCCTCAACGGATGACATTAGAATCCAATCGGTGATCCGTCCTGAGATATTCGTGGTGACTCGATATATCGAAATATATCGTGGGTAACAGTTTATAGGTTCAAACTCCAGGTTATGGCATCGAACACGAGCTGACCTATGTAATCGATTATTAATTCCCTGACTACTTGGTCAGATTTTATCTTCAAACGAATGACACCAATAATCTGACTATTAGTTCTCCTTACTATTATACTAGAATTGGATTCTATCCTCAACGAGTGACACTAGATTCCAATCGGTGTATAAACATAAAAACATCAAATAAAAATGGTATTCTCCTGGAGCATGTTTCTGAATAGATAACCCTATTTAAATTACTGAATGGCGAAACTACCGGAATGTCTCTGACCGCTCGGATTTAGCATATACACAAAAAAAGGTAAAATACAAAAAATAAATATAAGCGGTTAAAAGCAGATAAATACAGAAATGATTCTTACCACTGTTGTTTGCGGAGCACACTGGAACTGTAGCTAACGGATCGAAGAAGTCAAGTGAATATTTCAGTCAACGTGCGCAGTTTTGTTCTCAACGGTTGAAAGTCACGTCACTCTTTATGCGAGGAACGAAATTTCGTCATTCTCTAAGCAAGCTTAGCGAAATATGGTTAAACAAATTCCCTGCGTTATTTGACATAAACAAATATTTATTAAATATTCTGAAACTGTGAATCGTTTTCTTATAATTTTAAAACTATGTAAAATTGTAGTTTAATAATATGTAAATCGTGTATATGAGTACAATGTAAAAAAGCGTACTATGTGGGTATATAGGGAAGTTAATGTAATCATTAATCACCCCGAAAACAAAAAATACAAAATTTCAACATATCTGCTTATTGGTGTGAAGAGAAGTGGGCTTTCATCCAAACTAAAGTGTTCAAAACCGGGAAGGAAAATAGGGCTGGAAAAAAAATCGTAATCGAAAAATAATCGACTAATCAATAATCGATCAATCGATCAATTGATTAATCGATTAATCGATCATTTGATATTGTTTCGTATATAATCAATTAACCAATGATCGATTAATCAATAATCGATTAATCGATAATCAATAATCGACTAATCAGTAATCGTTGATCAATAATCGATTAATGAATAATCGATTAATTGATTATTGATTAATCGATCGCTAATTTAACGATTATTGCTTAATCGATTAATCGGTCGTTGATTTATCTATTATTATTTAATCGATTAATCGAATATTGATTAATCGATTAAATGGTTATTGATTAAAATATAAACAACAAAGAAATCATACTTTGAAAATGAAAAATAGGCAAATCTTATTATTCAATTTAAATTTGCAAAATAAAAAGTATCCCGGCCCAATAATTAGATCATTAAAAAAATTTTAAATTATTTTATTACTTCTACACATACCTAAATGGTTTTACAGATATCTTGTTTTATCAGCTTTTACTCTGCCGTTTCTTAAAATTTTGGCGACAGTGTCCTCCCACAGTCTTCATTTCTAGTGCCAATCTATGTCCGTGCAGTGTGTCTCGTGTTACTGGTGGGAAATTTCCACTTTGCGGACATTTTTCTGACATAGCGGAAATTATCTCTCTTTATAGTAGCTAACTTAACGCATTTCTCACCGTAATTTGTCGGAAAATATTGCACTTTTCAGTAAACAGCCATTAATATCTATGTAGTAGGTGCAAAGTTTTTGTACAAAGCTATAATTACTTGATTAGTTTTAAGTGTGAAATTTGTTTCTGAACTATTTTATTGCAAAAAACATTACTTTTTTCCTTGAGAGGTTTGGTGGGAAATTGACTCTAAAAACGGGAATTTTTAGAATGCATTGTCGGATATATTACTTACCAACTGGCTACATTGGTTGAACGGAGTTGTTGTCTGTAGTTAGATTCGCATGTGTGTATATGAGTATAAGGTAAGTAATATGCATATCAAAATATGTTTAACTCCAAATATGTGCAAATTATACGGGTCCTGTTGTAGTAGGTCTTCTACTAAAACAGTACGGGTATGGTTAATAGCAAAGATTTATATATACATATAGATAAGTCATTCGCTGTATAAAATTTTATCGCGCTTTATTTTCCATTTTTTCAACTTCGACAAAAGACGGAGAGATACTTGAGTAAGAAGAAATGTTCACCAAAGTTCATTTACAAGTTTCGAATATCTGTTCACAATTTTGTACCTCTTCGTCACATCAACACACTGGTCTACCGCCGCAAAGTGATGGGTGTGGAGGTTCTAGATGTTAATTGAAGGACTTGCTATAAGGCGCCGGAGATGCTCTGCACTTACTATTATCATGTCTGATATATGCGTCTTCAGCCTTCATCCGTCGACATAACGCGGCATTACGAGTACTGTACTACCATCTAGATCACTAACAGCAGTTTGTCTTTTGAATATGGACTAACCATTTGATTGTCGTTGCTGGTCAAAAAAATGACCAAAATAATGTCCAAAATGACCAAAATAATACTGAAGAAGATAATGGATATCGAAGAAGATGACATATTATGCGATTGTAATAATGATAGAAGCGAAGTTCCATGACGTGTAATATGCGATAATTTTTTTTATTTTCATTTTCACATATTGCTTTTTTCATAAAATAAAATAATAATTTTCTACCTTATTATGTTTTTTTTTACAGCCTCATTACCAAGTCGGTAAAGTTATTTTGTATAGCAAAAAAAATGCAGTTGACAAACTAAATGTACTTTCATGATAAGACAAACAGAAAAATTCTCATAAAATTCCTTTATTGTTGTGACCGGTTTCGTGAACAAGCAAATTTGCTTGTTCACGAAACCGGTCACACCAATAAAGGAATTTTATGAGAATTTTTCTGTTTGTCTTATCATGAATAATTATTCATATGGGATTAACCTACCTACCTACATTAAATGTACTTTGTCCAACGCATTTTTGAATTTTTTTGGAAAATGGTTAAAAATAGATGTTTTGTATCAAGGCACGATGATTATACGGTTTTTGTTGCATTTTTTTGCGAAATTTACTTTCTGGATAAATTAATCCACAAACCTGTAACAGTTTTTCATTATCTCTGAAAATTACAAATAATGGACAAAACGCATATAGAAAGTCTGCTCCTCAAATAGAGAAAATATATAAAAGACTGTGTTTTATATGTTACATTTTTCTAATGCAATGATACTCTCAACAGAAATATTTCTGACATACCTCGTTGTTTAAATTTATTTCATGGCAGCGCCTTTAAAAACAGAATTCATGATATAGATTGATCATTTTAAAATATTTATGTAGGTATAGTTCCATGAAAACGTATGCCTTGTTTGCTTTTAATTTGGTTGATATGTATGGGTGAAATGAGAACCTGCAATTTTTCTGCACGCCATAAATTATATCGATGGATGATTCAGTGCTGTAAAATTAGCTTAGAGGTGTGGTTCTAGTAACTCATTAACGAAAGAGATCAAAGGTTACATTCGCTTGTCGTCACTGTATTGGGCTAGTTTTTAACACCTGTGTCTATTCCATAACATAACTGACACTTTCACTACAATAAGAGTAATGTGATTTCATAATTTCATTTCCAATATTGCTGTTTACTTTATAAGGTCTAATAAAAAGGTAGTCCTGTAATAATTATTGTTAAGTGTGTATATACAGGATGGACCACTGAAAGCGTTACGTAAAATAAATATTTTGCCACATCTCTTCTTTCTTGAAATGAACTGTTGTGGTGGAACTGCTAGCAGTGCTGACTAGCGCAGTGATGTCAGATGGGTAGAGTTGAAAATACCTTCTAGATGTCGGAGAAAAATGTCTCTAGTAGTCCTCAAAAATTTTGAATGAATATATCCTTAGATAAAAAGGATAAAAAAACTTTAATCGAAATATAAAAACAGTTATAATACATTCTTAAGTTATTTTCGCGCTGTGCATATTTTTTGGTACCATTAATTTTACATAATCATCATCATAAGTGACATTATTTTTTTTTTGTTATTACATCAGTGAGGACAAAAAGAAATCTTTCAGGTCTTTGTTCAACTTTTACTACCTAGAGGGTGGAGGGAAATCAAGAATACGAATTGTTTTACAGATATTTATAAAAAATTCACAGTTGAAAGTAGAAGAAATAAGTAATTTGAGCTTAAAAACATGTTTTTTATTAAATAAATAATAATTTCACATGCAACGTAAAAATCACTAGAATTTCCTTACTTCCCTAGTTAAAAGAATGTTTAGAAATTGTCCCTAGAACTAGAGACAATTCTCTAGATCTGGTATCACTATACTAGTGCTAACCTAAACCTCTTCCTGATACTCAGAATCCCGAATCAACGCGAAGAAACCTAGGAAGAGGAAGCCTATCATATTTTACATATGAGAATTCTTCCATGGAACACTTGGCTTATACCTGATCCAAGAGAACAATTCTCTTGTTGTATTTACATTTTCAATCATTTGGGAGCTAATTAAATTATTTTTCATGTTTGAAGCACCAAGTGAGCTAACATTAATTGAACCTATTCATGATAATATAAACCGTGTAAATAATATAAATCTTATGGTAAAGAAATCAACTGCTCGATTAAATTGTTCATTATTATATCGTTAAAATATGTTTTGAACTTAAAAAAAATTCTCTGTCATACTTATTGATATGTATTTCATATAAGATTGATATTTATTTAATGCTTTCACACTTAGACCCCGTTCTTCAATGATCAGTTAGCAAAATTAGCCGTCGGTTAGTGTGAAATGGGTTAATTCTATTGGCTGAGAAGTCACTAACTGACAGATTATTTAACTAACCGAGCATTGAAAAACCGAGCCTTAGTGTTTTGTAGCACACTGAAAGGAACATAAAAATCATATGAGACTGTATCCTTCTTAGGCCCGATATATCCATCTTTGTTAATTATTGTTGTAATGAGTATATTAATATAAACTTTTAGTAACTATTTTTTTGTTATATCATTATCAGTATTCAAAAATCAAACATTATGAGATATTTAAGATGGTTTTAGTACATTATACAGAGTGTTAAACATTTTAGGTCTGTAAATTTGTGATTCTAAATAAACAAATTTGACAAAACGTTCCCATAACCATGGGCCCAAATATCCATAATAACGGAGGCCAAGTTTTGCAATTTTTTTTTTCAAAATTCTGTGCATCTTTGCAAACGAATAAACTTGAGTCGAAATAAGCTTGTACTATTGACAGGAACTAACAGGAACTTTTTCTGTGCTACATAGCAGACTTGTTATTTTTATTTTATTTATTTAATTTTTATCCGCAAATGTAATGAATTGTAGAACTTTGATTATCTAAAAATGAGGTCACAAATAAAAATTTTGTAAATGTATCGTTCGCTTCTAAATTAAACTTTAATGCAAAAATGCCATCAATTTTTAAAAAATCTTCAATGGCGTAGAAAATAGGACGCAAAATGAGGGCAACTCCTCCAATATCTACCCCATTGGATACTTTGAACCAAACTAGTTATTATCGTTTCGTAGTTGCGTAATTTGAAAATGCCTGTCCAAAACTTGGACAAAATTGGTTGAATGGTAAAAAAAATTAAAAAAATATATATTTTTTACACGACTGAAAGACTATATCTCATTATTATGAATTTCCAGAGCCATGCTTATGGGAACCTATTTTAGTATTTTTTTATTTAGAATGTCCACTTAAATTTTCGAACCTAAAATTTGTAACACCCTGTACATGAATATTTGAGGAATGTTTTCAGCCGAAATATCATAAAACCGTTCATTGATTACAGTAACCACTTGTAAGCGGCTTTTTTTGCTTCAAGCAATTTTGAGGTAATTCAAGGTATTAAAATACTTTTTTACTTGTATTTAAACCAAGCACACTCCAAAAGATTTGTATATGAAAAAAATTAAAAAAAATACGCTTTGCTTTATGCTTTAAAGCACTAAAAAAATTTGTTGTGTTTTTTCAGGGTGCCTTGCCCAGCTCTGGACTATAATAATATAAATTTTTGTTCTGATTAAAATTTGTTTCCTGACATTCTGAATGAAATACCTACTTACTTTTATTCTTAGATAACTAATTTTAATTATAACAAAAATTGACAATCAATAATTTATATATTAATATAGGTAGTCATTAGAACAGTAACAAACTTCTAAAATAATCATAATTAGTTTTTTAAATATACTGATTTAAATAAAATCCGCCTAGTATTAGTTAAGCAATTTATTTGAAATTTTCACCGAGAATGTATTTCAATATAACAGAAAATAATTGATTTAATTTTCAATAAGGAACGAGAACATACAAAAAAAAATATTTAATAATGAGTTGCCTCAACGTGATTGTTTATGCATTCATTCACTGAGTGAAGTACATCTCGGTGTATATCATTCCAAGTTTTTCGTATATGAATCTGAAGATCGTTAACATTTTATGGGGGGAGGTTAATTACTTAGTCTTGTACAGATCATATCCTAGACATACTCGATCGGTGACAAATCAGGTGAACATGCAGACCATAGAAGCATATGCACATTAGCTTCTTCTAAAAACTGTGTAGTAACCCTTGCCGTTGTGGGGGTGGGTATTAGCTTGTTGAAAAATTAGATTGATTAACCCACGAAGATATAGTATTGCAACAGGTTCTAACACGTTGGTTATGCAACTGGCTGCGTTCAAATTGCTCTGAACGAAAACTAAAGGTGACCTACTGCTAAAATATATTGTACCTCAAACCATCACTCCACCTGTAAGAGCAGTATGACGTTCAACAGCTAGTTGTAAATTCCTTCGTTCCCCAAGGAACGTCTTACCCTCCTTCGGCCATCCTGAGCCCACAAATAAAATCGGAACTCGTCACTAAAAACCACATGTCACTCCTGCACCTAGTCCATTCGCTTATGACACCACTCCAGCCTACGGGTGCGATGAAATGGAGTAAGTGGTCGGCATAAAAATGGTCGGTAGGACCGAAGCCCAAAATACGTCGATATACGGTCGCCATAGATACTTTTTTCCTAAAGTTTCCATCCAATAATTTCCCACCGCTTGTGTTGTGGAAACCTTGTCTCTTACAGCCAATCTTCTCAGATAACGATCTTCACGATCTGTAGTCCTAGAACATCCGGATCCACGGCGGAGCTCATGAAGACCTTCTTCAGACAACCTTAACCAACATCTTAACACAGTTTCATGTTACGGTCTACGTGGTTGGCAATTTTCCTATCCGGCCCCTAACATACCACGTTCAACGTTACTGAACCGGCGATCATTTTAAACTTGTCGAACTCTGGGCATTGTGAATAATGTTTGCGACAAAAATTTAATGGCGGAACTGACAAGAATTTATTCATTTTTATGAAGAAGTAGTCGAAATATACACAGAAAAAATCAAGATAACGTTAAGTTCAGTTGTTTGTTGAAATTTTAATCATTTCTTTGTTACATTGAAGTACCTTTTCTGTACAAATCTCAAACAAATTGCTGAACTAATACTAGATGTTGCAGTTTTTATTCAAATCAGTATGTTTACATTATACCGAAAATAAATGCTTATTTCTAACGACTCCTCGAACTCCCAGACAAATACACCTGTGATCATAATCAGTAAAAAGCAAATGAAATAATGTTGGTGAATAAATTAATTTTTCAATAAGGGCAAGCAGATGGACTTAATTCCGTGGAGGTACTGATGAAAACAATTGAAATTAGTTAGTCGCTCTGATTAATATGTTGACCTTTTAAGATTTAAGAGTGCATTTCAGTCCCAAATAGCACACATACATCCATTAGATATTTATAGGTATTTTAGACGTCTAATTAATATCCATTAGGATGTTTTGACACATAGACGTCTAATGGATATTTATTAGACGTCCAAAAGATATCCAATAAATGGATATCCAATGGATGTATATATGCTGTATGAGAGTCACGTATGTCAGTTGAGTTCTTTTAAGTGACATTTTTACATATTTTATAAAATAATAGTTTCTCCACCAAGGGAGTAAAGTGAGTGTTTTAGGCCCGGCAAGGGACTAACATTTATCTAGGTATCCTTATACTTAGTTGCCAGCTTGATATCATTTTTTTATTTATTTATTTCTGCTTGACGTTTACATTGTTTAAAGTTGTAGCCATACTTATAAAGTATAATATTTTTAAATGTTATATTTTATTGTTTATATGTTTGATTCTTAATTTTTTTGTTCATTCTACCATTAAAAGTTTGATTTATTGAAAATGTAGACGTTACTTTATGTTCGTATTGTTCATTTCCAAGGGAATAAACGCTTATTTTATAACCTGTTTTGAGACCGTAAAATACTGTTTTATTTCCGTTCATACAAAAAAAATATTGGGTTAAAAGAACTCGTAATGTAATCAGAAATGGCATGTACTTTAACATTGGTAATTTACAAAACATGAAATGACTAATATAGTTGGTTGCCTACATAACTACGTTTATATTTATTAAAAAATATGGAAATTGTCGTTTACGTCTTATTTTTGCTTTACCTATACATACATATGTACTACTCTCAATTTAAAATATGCTGATATGTTGTGTTTTGTGAAATACTTATGAAATACTAACAAATAAATTAAATAGCAACATTAAGTAAGTATAGTACTAGTACTAGCATTCGTAGTATATCTAATTATGTAATATAAAATTGTGTAACAATTTTACAAGTCACTGCTAAATGCTAAATACTAGGTTATGGAAAACGGTTCATAGCCTCCTGAAATTTTCACTACCAGAACTTCTGCGTTTACAATTTGGCTGAAACTAACTGGATGTATTAAAATTAGAAGGTTAATATTAAATAGTCAAACAACACAATGTAGCAGTGGCGGCTGATCAGGGGAGGCAGGGGAGGCTGAGCCACCTTTACAATTTTGGGAGATCCAGAATATCTCCAAACTAATATTTTTCTCACAAGTAGAAATTTCTACTTAGGTATATCTCAATTCTCAATGTTGTTTATAATTCATTAATTAATATGCAGTGTAAAAAAAATGTTGCATTTCCTTTCCACAAACATGTAACATTGTAGTCCGGATAGTCCACTCCACGTATGCATATTTCCCGGTCTCTCAACATGTTTTCGCGCTTGCTTGGATGCACTGAGACTAGCGGCAAGCCAAACTTCATTTCAATACATTGTTCGTGACCTTGATTTATGGCGCGTATCAGCAAACATTCTAAATCTGTAAAGTTAGGGCAGCTAGCCTCTAGCATCCCATCTCTTTCTAGCGCATGTACACTTTAGTTGAGCGTTGATCCCCTCTCTCACAACAGTTTATAGAACAAGGACAGTGGCAATTTGTGGTTTCGTGGGAGAACAACATAAACATACATACAATATTTAACAGGTGGTTGAAAAATGAGTGCTCTAGGTGAAAATATTCCCAACGACATGTCCTGTTATCCAGACGTGGTGGATTATTTGTTCTTAAATAGCTTTAGGTCTTTTAGTTATGATCAAAAGGTAAGAATTAAAAAAATGGTCATTAATTTTCACAAGTGGTAAACAAAACAGAGGGTTTAGCGATAGCAATTATTCAAATCGAGTGGTTAACGGCATCAGCAGTTAGAAACAAATTATATTGTTGAAAATGTTTGTTATTTACTAATAATCAATCCTCAATTTGGGGCAGGGCCGGGTTTAATAGTTTGCAAAATTTGTCACAAGGTTTAGAAAGGCATGAAAAATCTCAGGAGCATATATCATCTTGCATTAAATTCGAAATACTGGGTAAACAAAATATTGTAAATTCCTTGGATTCTGCGCATAAAAGAGAAAATTTTAATGAAAAAGTCCGTGAAAATAGGGAAATATTAAAGAAATTAATTGATGCCGTTATATATTTATCTTCTCAAGAAAATTCTTTTCGAGGACATGACGAAAAATGCCATTCGTATAATAAAGGAAATTTCAAGGAGTTAATAGATTTTTTAAAAACGTATGATCCAAAGTTAGAGAACATTTTGAATAACGCCCCTTTTTTTTCCGGGATGTCTAATCAATTCAAAATTACCTAATTGAGAGTGTTAGCTTCATTATTAAAGGCAAACTTTATGAAGAACTACATAATTGCGATTTTTTCTCATGACAAATTGATGAAACGACGGACATTACTTGTAAATATCAATTTTCCGTAATTTTTAGATATATAATGCACGGTGAAGTTGTTGAAAGGTTTGGTGGTTTTTGATGTGAGTAGTGAAAGAAACGCGGACAGTTTATTTTTTTAAATTATTAATCGACGAATTTGTTAAATTTGATTTGAAAATAAATTAGTTGCACAAACCTATGACGGCGCTGCGGTTATGTCAGGACATCTTTAATGGACTCCAAACTAAAATAAAAGATATTGCTCCTGTAGCTTACTTCACACACTGTTACGCACACAAATTAATTTTGGTTTTAAGTAAAGCCTGTAACGAAATTAAAGAAGCTAGAATATTTTTTTTCAAATATTACTGGTTTTTCGTCATTTTTCCCAAAATCTAGTAAAAGATCTGATATTTTAAATAAAATTATGGAACATAGAATTCCGAGTAATGCTCCCACTCGTTGGAATTTTTTATCTAGAGTTGTTTTCACTGTTGACACATACAGGAGAAAACTTTTAATTTTATTTCGGAAAGTGAAAACTTTTTAAATGACGATCAGACTTTAAGAGCAGCTTACGGATTAAAATCGTTATTGTTGGATAAAAACTTCATATTTTTTCTAAAGGTTTTTAAAATGATTTTTGAGCAAACTGATGTTGTTTTCGAAATTTTACCGAATACATTAACTAATATAACATATTCTAAAAATAGACTTAATTCACTTATATCTAAATTAAAAGAATTTCGCAATAACGAAGTACATTTCAATACTTTATATAATAGTTTTTTAGAAAATATTGAAGAATTAGATGATGAGCCACAGTTTAAAAAAAAGAAAGACAACATGTAACTTTGACAGGACATACATACATTACAAACAAATTTTTACAGAAATTTTGGACAAAATGAAATTAGATTTTCCCATTTAAATACTTTGCAATGTTTCGATTTAGTAAATCCTAATAATTTTATAATGTTTTCTAAATCATTTCCTAACAGTCTAATGGACAAATTAATGGACCAGTATCCCTTTTTTAACCGTATTTCGTTAAGAAATAAACTATGTGTATTGTATTCTGACCAGCAACTGTTAGCAAATTCAAAATCGCCTCAAGAAATGCTTACTTTTATATGTAATAATAATTTTAAAAGCTGTCTCTCCGAAATGTACAAACTTTTATCTTTAGTGTCAACAGTTCCGGTAACCCCAGCTTCTGTAGAGCGATCGTTTTCAGCCCTCAAACGCATAAAAACATTTACTAGAAACACAATAGCTCAAGACCGTCTGTCAAATATATCGCTTATTTCAATAGAAAAACGTTTTTTGTTAGAGTTGAAAAAAATGATTTATTTTCATTTTATGAAGAAGTAATCAACCATTTTGCTAGTTCTGAAAATCGCAGGTTACCACTGATTTATAAAAATATTTAGACTTTACACCAAAGATTACTATAGTTAGTTATTTTAGAAGAAATATTTATTTATGCTATTTATTTTTTAGAAAATATTTTTTTGTAACTTTTTTTTCAAAACTATTTTAATTTTTATTAAAAGTAATAATTTTACACTCTGGCAGTGATAATGAATACAATTTTTTGTTTGTAGAAAAATACTTTTATTTATCAATTTTTTTCCAAAACTATTTTGATTTTTATTAGAAGTTATAATTTAATTATAAGTGAGACAGTAGGGCTACTCTGGCCATCAACCCACGACAAAAAAATGTAACGCGCCATTGTACTACCTCAAGGGAGGTGGGGAAATGTGCAAATTGTAATCATATTGAAATTTAGTTGCCATTTAAATTTCAAGCCTCCTCTGTGGACAATATGACGAGCCACCACTATAATGTAGAGCACAAAATTCAAAATCATTTATTAACATTTCCCTAAAGTCAGTATATCAAAAAACAATTAACTTAAATAAAACATAAATATTAGTAAATCAAAAATGTTAATAATTATTCTAATTATACCTGCTCACGAATGTAGAATTAGTATTACCTGTGAACGTGTATTAATAAATTCAAAATACATTATACCTAGCAGTCATGAAACCATAGTAAAAAATATATGCTTGTATGTTGCAATTTGCATTCATTATTTATTATCATATCATATGCAGAGGAAACAAGGTACCTAATGTTGTTATGATGACACGACATGCGTCAATGTTCTAAAAAGAAATATTGAACTGGCTGCGGGCATGTATAGAAACAAATGAATTAAATTATAAAATACTACACAAAATGATTAAATATTAACAATAATAAAATTTATTGGGGTTCAAAAAAAAAGTTTAGTCCATATTCCCCAAAAAAAACAATATGGGGCTACGGACACTGTTTCGGAGTTATGTGATGGGGAACAAAGCGTAGTGAATTGTTTCTTTTTGGGGAATATGCAAACCTTCTTTGATTAACAATAATTGTTAAAATAAAACATTTTCGAGAACAACTTGTACAAATTTTGTCAAAAACTTTTTATTCCAGCAAAATTTAACTGTAGCTGCCGAACAGGAAAATCTGTTTCGGCAGCATGTCGATAAACCCCAGCATGCTGTCTTCTATAAGAACATGGAAACACTGGGTTTATCGACTAGGCTGACCTTCGCCTTTCTAAGGTCGGCCGGGCTTAAGTCAGAGACCGAGGGATTCATTATGGCCTGCCAGGATGGTGTTATCAACACCTTGCTCTACCGTAGCCGCGTGTGGCGTGTAGAGGTTCCTGATATTAACTGTAGGACCTGCCATCAGGCGCCGGAATCGCTCATGCACCTATTTTCTGCATGCCCCATATATGCGATTTCGGCCTACATCTACCGACATAACGCGGCTTTACGAGTGTTATACTACCATCTAAGGCACTCGTACGGGGTAGACCAGACACCAGTGCTGCCTTACGTCCCCGGAGATATTGAGTCCGTTGTCGAGAACGAGAAATGCCGGATTTACTGGAACTACTCGTTCCCGACTGTCAGGCTAATCCAAGCCAACAAGCCTGACATAGTCCTCCTCGACCATCAACTCAAGGTGATGTATGTCATCGAGTTCTCGGCACCTGCGGAGAAAAACATCACCTTGAAGAAGGAGGAGAAACGGACCAAATATCGCGATCTCCGGTACGAGCTCCAAGTGCTGTACCCAGGCTACTCGGTAACGTCCTTATAATCGGTGTACTCGGAGGGATAAAGCCTACGCTGCTCTCGGAACTGAAGACCATACCGGCCTGCCAAAGATCAGCTGAGTGGCTGGCTGGCCAAATGCAGAAGGCGGTCATTCTTGGTTCTCTCCGTCTACTTAGGGCACTACAGTCACTAACCCTGCGGGATGTGGGGAGTGGCTGAGGTTAATGTGCTGGCGCGTCTCCCATGAGGCGTCGGAGGCCACGGGAGGACTGTCCAGCGTCGGGCAACCGGAAAAAAAAAATAATAATAAGGGGGGATCTTTCCGACCCGAGGAATTATAGGCCGATCACTTGCCTTAACTCCTGCTACAAGATATTTACACGTATCTTGTATGCTAGGACGCTGGGGTCTGTTGATCCGGTCTTCCAGCAGGTACACGAACAGCGTGGTACCAAGAAGGGCATGGCAGGTTGCAAGGACAGCCTGCTGATAGATCGCTGTATTACACAGGATTCTGTGCAATACAAGCGGAATCTATCGATGGCCTGGATTGATTACCGCAAGGCATTTGATACAACATCGCATGAGCTATTGTTGTACTTGCTCGAATGTCTTGCGGTACCAGCACCACTAGTGAGATGCATAGAACAGCTGCTGCCGCTCTGGAAGACCCGCTTCACTATAACATCAGGTGCACAGCGGGTCACGACAGAACAGGTGGCATTTAGGAGAGGAGTTTTCCAGGGTGACTCCCTGAGTCCTCTCCTCTTCTGCATCTCACTGCTGCCGTTGTCTGTTGGGCTCCGCCAAATCCGCGGATATCAATGTGGGCCACCCAGCGACCGGAGGCATAAGGTCACCCATCTATTTTATATGGATGACCTTAAACTTTATGCCTCCGGAGAGCGCGAACTACAAAACGCTCTTAGGGTGGTCGAAGAATATACGCGGGCAATTGGTATGGAGTTCGGGTTGGACAAATGTGCAGTCGTCCACCTCAAGAGAGGACGATGCGGGGAATTCCCTGAAGATGCGCAGCTCGCAGACGGAAGCATCCTAAGACATCTGGATGCCGGAGAGATCTATACATATCTGGGTGTGCAACAAAGGCACATCCAGGATGTAACACAAATAAAGGCATCTCTCCGCGGCAAGTACAGACACCGCCTCCGAAAGATTTGGTCTTCCGAACTTTCGGGGAAGAATAAGGTGTGCAACTAATATGCTTGCCGCTCCGATTTTGCTCTACTCCTTAGGAGTAGTAAAGTGGAGGGTAGATGATCTGCGCCAATTAGACAGAGATACCCGCAAGATGATGAATATTCACAGAAGTATTCATCCTAGATCGTCCGTTCCTCGTGTGTACCTCCCACGTCAACGGGGGAACCGAGGACTCTTGAGCCTGGAGTGTACGCATGGCAGAGTATTACTGAGTATGGCATGTAACATCCTCAGGAGCTCAGATCCCCTCTTGCGGTTTGTGATACATCACGAAACTGTAGGAGTGGGAGCACGATTGTTTAAGGCAGCAAAAAGAGCCGCAGACGAACTCGGTCTCGCATTTGACATCAGGCGAGGAGGCCGGCGAGGTGCTGATGTTGAGTCAGTCACCGAACTTCAGCCAAATCGTCTGAAAGCCCGAATCAGAGCTGCCGAACAGGAAAATCTATTTCGGCAGCACGTCGATAAACCCCAGCATGGTGTCTTCTATGAGAACATAGAAGCACTGGGTTTATCGACCAGGCTGACTTTCGCCTTTCTAAGGTCAGCAGGGCTTAAGTCGGAGACCGAGGGATTCATTATGGCCTGCCAAGATGGTGTTATCAACACCTTGGTCTACCGTAGCAGCGTGTGGCGTGTAGAGGTTCCTGATATCAACTGCAGGACCTGCCATCAGGCGCCGGAATCGCTCATGCATTTACTTTCTGCATGCCCCCCTATATGCGGTTTCGGCCTATATCCACCGACATAACGCGGCCTTACGAGTGCTATACTACCATCTAAGGCACTCGTACGGGGTAGACCAGACACCAGTGCTGCCTTACGTCCCAGGAGATATTGAGTCCGTTGTCGAGAACGAGAAATGCCGGATTTACTGGAACTACTCGTTCCCGACTGTCAGGCTAATCCAAGCCAACAAGCCTGACATAGTCCTCCTCGACCATCAACTCAAGGTGATGTAACGCATCGAGTTCTCGGCACCTGCGGAGAAAAACATCACCTTGAAGGAGGAGGAGAAACGGACCAAATATCGCGATCTCCGGTACGAGCTCCAAGTGCTGTACCCAAGCTACTCGGAGGGATAAAGCCTACGCTGCTCTCGGAACTGAAGATCATACCGGCCTGCCAAAAATCAGCCGAGTGGCTGGCAGGCCAAATGCAGAAGACAGTCATTCTTGGTTCTCTCCATCTGCTTAGGGCACACGATTCTGGTATCTACAGTCACTAACCCTGCGGGATCTGGGGAGTGGCTGTAGTTGATGCGGGAGGACTGACCGGCATCGGGAAAACCGAAAAAAAAATAGTAATAACAAGGGGTGCAAGGCCGGCAACCTCCGCGTTGGTGCACCCTGGACAGGCAGAGATAACTCTGCCTGAATAATGTCGGCCGGGGGTACCAAGGCTAACGACCCTGGTACTCTTACTGCTCGAGTTACTTATAACCTAAGAAGGGCCCCTCAGTCGGATAGAGGTCAAGGACAGATGGGAGGGGCCTTACCGGACGGTCCAAACAATGACAAGAACGCTATTGTACATGGACGCTTTATGTGGACGAGGGAACTAAAAGATGACTTGCTGACCTGCCGCGAGAGTAGCGAACCTGAGCGAAGGGGGACACATGGCGCGATTGCATGCACTTTGGTGCGAAATGCATCCAGAGCATCGCGCCTTCTCTCAACAACACCAGAGAGACCAAGTATCCTTCTTGCGCAGGACAGGTTACGTAAGGGCACCCCGTCAGCTGGAAGAACTGCCAGCCGCAGTTCCACCGCGGCAATTACCAGCTGATGGGGAACATCCATTAGAGTTCGCCGATGTAGACTTAAGGACAAGGGTTAGCCTTAACACCAGGGCTAACCTAAAGCCACAAGACCTGGCTAGAATGGACGCGGTCATCGATGAGGAAATTCCGGAAGATGCAGACATCTGGCAAATCAACTGTGCCGTGTACAACGCCGCGAAGCAACTCGTCCCCCGTGAGAGGTCAATCAATCACGGGGTCGAGAAAGCCAACGTGTACAAAAAATCGAGGCCAAGATACAGTCGGCCAGACAACACTTTTCTCGGATCCAGAGTGTGGTGGAATATAAGACGACTGGTAGAGTATTTACTCCCAGAATCTGGTGCATAGCAGCCGGATTAAGACGTCAACACCATACTCTAAATCTGACAGTGATGCTTACCATCAAGCAGCACTATCTAGATAGGATCCGAGCGCTCATGGCGATAAAGAAAACATTGAAGAGGCGAATGAGGAGTATGGAACAAAACAATTTGTTCCGTACGAATCCTTCCCGCTTCTTTCAAGAGCCACAGCGTGTTGTCGAGAATCCGCCGACTATAGAAGATGTCGAAACCTTTTGGAAAGGAATCTACGAAACGACGCGTCCATTCAATAGCGACACTCCAGCAATTGCACACTTCGAGGCTCTGTGCCACAGACATCTTGAAGAGCCAGAAGAAGTGTGCCAGGCAATCAGTACGGAGGAAGTCCAACAAGCAATTGTTGGTACCAAGAACTTCGCTGCCCCGGGCCCAGACGGCATTAACAACTGGTGGTGGAAGAAATTTTCTTCCCCTCACCGCCGTCTGGCGCGAGTTTTCAACTCATAGTTGAACGAGGGGCAGCAGATTCCGGACTGGTTCGTCGAGGGAGTACTGTGCTTATCCCCAAAAAAGGGGAATCTTTCGAACCCGAGGAATTATAGGCCGATCACTTGCCTCAACTCCTGCTACAAGTTATTTACACGTATCTTGTATACTAGGACACTGAGGTCTGTTGATCCGGTCTTCCAGCAGATACACGAACAGCGTGGTGCCAAGAAGGACATGGCAGGTTGCAAGGACAGTCTGCTGATAGACCGCTGTATTACACAGGATTCTGAGCAATACAAGCGGAATCTATCGATGGCCTGGATTGATTACCGCAAGGCATTTGATACAACGTCGCATCAGCTATTGTTGCACTTGCTCGAATGTCTTGCGGTACCAGCACCACTAGTGAGATGCATAGAACAGCTGCTGCCGCTCTGGAAGATCCGCTTCACCATAACATCAGGTGCACAGCGGGTCCCGACAGAGCAGGTAGCATTTAGTAGAGGAGTTTTCCAGGGTGACTCCCTGAGTCCTCTCCTCTTCTGCATCTCACTGCTGCCGTTGTCTATTGGGCTCCGCCGAACCCGCGGATATCAATGTGGACCACCCAGCGACCGGAAGCATAAAGTCGTAAAACATCACGAAACTGTAGGAGTGGGAGCAGGATTGTTCAAGGCAGCAAAAAGAGCCGAAGATGAACTCGGTCTCGCATTTGACATCAGGCGAGGAGGCCGGCGAGGTGCTGATTTAGAGTCAGTCACCGAACTTCAGCCAAATCGCCTGAAAGCCCGAATCAGAGCTGTCGAACAGGAAAATCTGTTTCGGCAGCACTTCGATAAACCCCAGCATGGCGTCTTCTATAAGAACATAGAAACGCTGGGTTTATCAACCAGACTGACATTCGCCTTTCTAAGGTCAGCCGGGCTTGTCAGAGACCGAGGGATTCATTATGGCCTGCCAAGATGGTGTTATTAACACCTTGGTCTACCGTAGCCACGTGTGGCATGTAGAGGTTCCTGATATCAACTGCAGGACCTGCCATCAGGCGCCGGAATCGCTCATGCACTTACTATCTGCATGCCCCATATACGCGATTTCGGCCTACATCCACCGACATAACGCGGCATTACGAGTGCTATACTACTATCTAAGGTACTCGTACGGGGTAGACCAGACACCAGTGCTGCCTTACGTCCCCGGAGATATTGAGTCCGTTTTCGAGAACGAGAAATGCCGGATTTACTGGAACTACTCGTTCCCGACTGTCAGGCTAATCCAAGCCAACAAACCTGACATAGTCCTCCTCGACCATCAACTCAAGGTGATGTATGTCATCGAGTTCTTGGCACCTGCGGAGAAAAACATCACCTTGAAGGAGGAGGAGAAACGGACCAAATATCGCGATCTCCGGTACGAGCTCCAAATGCTGTACCCAGGCTACTCGGTCAAAATGGTCGTCCTAATAATCGGTGTACTCGGAGGGATAAAGCCTACGCTGCTCTCGGAACTGAAGATCATACCGGCCTGCCAAAAATCAGTCGAGTGGCTGGCAGGCCAAATGCAGAAGGCGGTCATTCTTGGTTTTCTCCGTCTGCTTAGGGCACATGATTCTGGTATCTACAGTCACTAACCCTGCGGGATGTGGGGAGTGGCTGTAGTTGATGCACCGGCGCGACTGCCGTGAGGCGTCGGAGGCCACGGGAGGACTAACCGGCATCGGATATTCCGAAAGAAAAGAAGTGTCGAGAACGAGAAATGCCGGATTTACTGGAACTACTCGTTCCCGACGGTCAGGCTAATCCAAGCCAACAAGCCTGACATAGTCCTCCTCGACCATCAACTCAAGGTGATGTATGTCATCGAGTTCTCCGTACCTGCGGAGAAAAACATCACCTTGATGGAGGAGGAGAAACGGACCAAATACCGCGATCTCCGGTACAAGCTCCAAGTGCTGTACCCAGACTACTCAGTCAAAATGGTCGTCCTAATAATCGGTGTACTCAGAGGGATAAAGCCTACGCTGCCCTTTGAACTGAAGATCATACCGGCCTGCCAAAAATCAGCCGAGTGGCTGGCAGGCCAAATGCAGAAGGCGGTCATTTTGGGTTCTCTCCGTATGCTTAGGGCGCATGATTCTGGTATCTACAATCACTAACCCTGCTGGATGTGGCTGTAGTTAATACGCTGGCGCGACTCCTGTGAGGCGTTGGAGGCCACGGGAGGACTTTCCGGCATCTGATAATCCGAAAAAAAATAATAACACAAGACCTGGCTAGTATGGACGCGGTCATCGATGAGGAACTTCCAGAAGATGCAGACAGCTGGCAAATCAACTGTGCCGTGTACAACGTCACGTCTCACGGGGGACGAGTCCCCCGTGAGACGTCACCCAATCACGGACGGGATCGAGAAAGCCAAGCGGCGTGTACAAAAAATCGAGGGCAAGATACAGTCGGCCAGACAACACGCTTCTCGGATCCAGAGTGTGGTGGAATACAAGACAAGTGGAAGAGTTTTTACTCCCAGAACACCATACTCTAAATTTGACAGTGATGCTTACCATCAAGTAGCACTGTTTAGATAGGATCCGAGCGCTCATGGCTATAAAGTAAACGTTGAAGAGGCGAATGAGGAGTATGGAGCAAAACAGTTTGTTCCGTATGAATCCTTCCCGCCCCATTGAAGAGCCTCAGCGTGTTGTAGGTAATCCGCCGACTGTAGAAGATGTCGAAACCTTCTGGAAAGGAATCTACGAAACGACGCGTCCATTCAATAGCGACACTCCAGCAATTGCACACTTCGAGTCTCTGTATCACCGACATCTTGAAGAGCCAGAGGAAGTGTGCTCGGCAATCAGTACGGAGGGAGTCCAACAAGAACTTGTTGGTAGCAAGAACTTCGCTGCCCCGGGCCCAGACGGCATTAACAACTGGTGGTGGAAGAAATTACAACTCATGGTTGAACGAGGGGCAGCAGATCCCAGACTGATTCGTCGAGGGTCGTAATGAGCTTATTCCCAATAGGGGGAGTCCTCTCCTCTTCTGCATCTCACTGCTACTTTTGTCTGTTGGGCTCCGCCAAACTCGCGGATATCAATGTAGTCCACCCAGCGACCGGAGGCATAAGGTCACCCATCTATTTTATACGAATGACCTTAAACTTTATGCCTCGGGAGAGCGTGAGTTACAGAACATTCTTAGGGTGGTTGAAGAATACACGCGGGCAATTGGTATGGAGTTCGAGTTGGACAAATGTGCAGTTGTCCACCTCAAGACAGGACGATGTAGATATTCTCTGAAGATGTGCAGCTCGCAAACGGAAGCATCCTAAAACATCTGGGTGCCGGAGAGACTTATCCATATCTGAAGTAGTTGGCTAGAGCACACGATGACAAATGTGACTCGATATCTCTCCATCGTCCTGCGGGTTCGAATCCCGCCACCGGCACTGGCAATGTCGGTGGGAGTGGTTGTATGTTCTCGTTTTTTCATAAGTGTAACCCTCGATTCTGCAGCTTCGGCTTTGGATTCGGGGGTTGTCTAATTTCTGTGGTGTTTTTTTTTTAGCTGGCAATACATAACTCGGCCCATTCACTAGGCGATACTGAAGCAACCGAATTGTACAATGTGATGGCTCTGAAATTGCTGGGAGATTCGGTTGCTTTTCCAGACTAGTGTGTGTGTGTTGGAAAAACAGTGATACACGCATACGCGTATCTAATAAGTCCGGAAATCCAGTTGCCTAGTGCATAATGGGCTGCTTTATGCGATACTGAAGCAACCGGGTCTAGCAATCTCGTCGCCTACGACAAAATTTTCCAAATATCTTCTAGTCAATGGGCAAACGCAATCATATTACAAGCGATATTCGGATCATCTGAGCAATGTTTTGATTGACGGTCTGTTCCGTGAATTCGATCGCAATCGCCGAAAATCTACAGCAGATTGCACAGTGGTCGCTCAGGAATGAACGATTTCGACCGTATCGCCTAATATAACTTGTTAGATGCGCCCAAGTGCATATCACTTGGGTTTTATCTACCTTGAACTGACAGAAAACGAGAAAAGATCGGTTGTCAACCAAATCTCTTGTATGTCTCCTAGTAAATGAGGAGCTGGGAGAACAACCGAATTTCCCAGCAATTTCAGTGCAATCACATTGTACAATCCGGTTCCTTCAGTATTACCTAGTGAATGGACCGCTTCACTTTTCAATCGTGTCAACGTCTATTAGAAAAATAGTTCACAAATTATAAAAAGAAATAAATTTGCTGTTAGTAACAAAAAGTTAATAAATTCAGTATCTCAATATTTATTGAAAATATGGATGTATGGGGAATTTCCCTCCAACAAGACAATGGTAAAGATGTTTTCATGAAAAATCCAAAATAATTTTTAAAAATATAAATATTAAACAATTTAAAATGAATTTTTTTTATTATTTTATCCAATATTTTCTAATAATATATATTTTATTATTAATAACCATTAATCATAGGCACGTTTACATTTTCTGATTTTATTTTTGTCTATACATTGCAATGGATTGGTTTTCAATATTTTGCCTTTACGACTAACTTTCTCTTCTTGTATTATTTTTTTATAGTACCTATACTAAAATACATACGAAATTCCTTAATCAAAGATCCGGATATATTCAATTATTTACATCGAGTTTTAGTGATTTTATACGATTGTAAAATAGTTCGGCTTAAGCATATAATATATCACTATATAAATTCAGTTTCGACAAGTAAATGTAATTAAAACATAATCGTTGATTGTTGAATAATAATTAATTATTTCTGAGGTTATAAACCAGGATTACGAGTGACAAATACAATTAATAAAAGTGAGGTGTTGGGCATTTTCATAAGCTACTTGACAATTGGTTTGACAAGCTTAAGCAGGTGTCTAGAAAAAGTCTAAAGGCATCAAGAAGTAAAACCTCATAAATTTTTGAGTTACGATATTAACATAATCTTAACATATGTTTATATTTAAACCTTCTATTGTATTATAATTACGGTATTTTAATATTTACACTGGATCAACCTACTTGAAGCTTCTAGAAAGTGATAAAACTTTTTAGTATACTTAAAACACAATATTATGTATAACACTGTTTCAAAGGAATGCAAATTTTGCAACGAGTTTCCTGTATGGAATAATACATTATGTAAAGCTGAATTAAATTAAAGAAATTTATATCATACGCTTAAACGAGTGCTGTTAACTACTTTAATTCCTAACTACATAATGTACTGGGATATGCAAATTATCATTTTTATAGTGAAGCAGGTGATATAATTTTTATTAATCAAATTTTATATCACAAATTCAATATAATACAAAGTTGGCTTAATTTCATTATCATATTGTATTTTTTTTTCTATAAATGTTAAATAGCAACCTTTTTTATTTGTTAAAATAATAGTTATGTTTTTATTATTACCAGGGGTCGGAAATATATTCCATTTTTCAGAGACGATACTTATAAAATAAATATAAATATTAATAGACACACCACATAAAAATTCATGTGGTGTGCTTATTTATATATTCCTGTAATATATGCAACCAGTACAACAATATCGAGTAAGAAGGGTGCAAGGATTCTGCGTGTATCCGGATCTCTCCCATATATGTAGCTTGGCAGTTTGTCCGGTGGTGCCTCAGTTCAGTTAGCAGAAATTACAAAAAACGATTGAAAATTACGACTTTTCAACAGATTGTAAACAAATTCTGTGTACTCCATGCAGTCCACGTTACGTATTTCATACGCGCCGTGATTGTGAAAGAGATTTAAATTCTGCTATCCATCGACAAAATATTGCAGGTACAGTTACAAAAGTTGAATTTTTTTACGATTTGTGTGTCATATTCTGTGCATGTAGTCCATCTTGGAACGCAGTCGACAATGCTGAGGATTTTCTTAACCTAGTAGCCATACATTGTGTAAAATATATCTACCAAATGTGTATAAAAATGTTTTGGGGAATATTATAGTGGACGTACGAAATAAGTTTTTGTGGGTGACAGTGAACGAAACAACTGACTTTCGGTGTAATTAGGTTGTTAATGTTATACTAAGATTTTGAGTGTTCAAAAAGCTTTATTTCCGATATTAATAGCCAGTAAACAAGTAGAACAAACAACAGTACAAACTGTAGAAGTAATAGTAACACGTGCATTATCCAGTATAACTGCTGAAAATAAGAATACACTAATGTTAGTAACAGATGCAGCTGCCTACATGGTGAAAGCGAGAAAACATTTAAAACATACGCATCCCAATATAATTCACATTATGTGTCTTGTACATGCGTTGCACCGCGTGGCAGAGGAAATTCGTAAGCAGTATTCAGTGGTAGACTCTTTGATTGGGAACACTAAAAGCATATTCGTTAAAGCAAGCTCACAAAAACATAAATTTAAAGAACCTTTTCCTAATATAACGTTACCTCCCTGTCCTTACGTGATGGTGCACATGGATTAAAGCTGCAATTTATGTTATGAATTTTGAGAATATGAAGACATTTATTTTACAGTTAGATCCTAGAGATTCTCGTGCTACAAGACGGTTAGTGGGCATTTCAATATTGCTATATTGGTTGCAGCAAATACTAAATTAGAGAGTGGATCTTTGCGATTTTCAGTGACGTTATCGGCGATAAATCTACAACGTAAATTAGTAAATCTATCAGACAGCAAAAGTCGAGCTATAAACATTAAATTAAAAAAATGTTTTACACAGGAACCTGGGATACAAAACAATGTGTGAAATTCGTGAAAATTATCTGCGCCGTTTGTCAGTGTCTGCCCATGTGAATTATTTATAATTTGCTCCATTAACCTCGGTGGATCTGAAACGTGCATTTTGCTTGCACAAATGTATGTATCGACCAAATCGCCCAAATTTAACAGCCACGAATGCAGCATTAGTTGTGACCATCTATGTTAATGCGATGGCAGACTTCAGTCATTCTGAATAATACATCATATCAAACGGTATGTATTTCATTATTCACTTTAAACTTTTGCTTTTATTTGTTTATGTATGTCCTTCTGTCAACCTTATCATTGATATAGCACACACATGTGGTAAGTGCATGTTTGGACAAAAATGATTTAAATACACCAAACAAGTACAAACACTTGCAATAATTGTTGTTTAGTGAATTTAACTCATATCCTGGACTCCGGTCTAGTTTCTTGACCCTGAAATGTTTTTCTATCACTACCAAATAAGTCAAAATTTATTTATTGTGTTTAAAATGTAGAAAAATGACTATAAATAAGCGTACAAGGAGATGAAAATGTTGTGAAACTAAGTGAGTTTGAAAAGATAATATAGTTCAAATGCATGAAGCAGGAATTTCTTTTTGGCAAATCGTCATTTCAGTTAGTCTCATATTAGATATGGGCGTGTATGAGAAGGAGAGACAAATCAACACCACAGAGGTAAAAGTACAACTAGCAAACTATCCCTATAATCATTTTGTTAAGAGAGAATTTTGATATATGCAAGCTGCATAGGAGCTGTGGATTAGCAAATTTGTTGTATAAAGGTCTCCCATAACTTTTTCTGAAGCAAAATAGCTGCAATTTTACGTTGTAAGAACAACTTCCGCTATTCAGCGAAATTGTTTTACAAGCATTTTGCGCTATAGCTTACTTGTAATAGCTTTTAGATGAAGTTATAGAACTTTTATATGTAAATATGTAGTGTTATATAAGATTCATCAATAATAAGAAATAATTATAAGATAATTTTCGCACCAAAGACTCTGTGTGTAGTCAAACTGTTCTGCAGAACATTTATAAAAGGAATGTCTCTCTTTTTTTTACAACTGAAGAACTTTAATAAAACAATTTTATTAACGTTCCGATGAAGACAGTTTTTCATCCACTTTTGTACCATTTACTCTGGCATTTTGTGAAATATTGTCTTGTAATCTACAAAAGAATATGGAAATATGAAAGTAAATAAAGCTTAAAAAAATCAATTGTGTTTCGTTAAAAAGTCAAAAGAAACTGTGGACTAATGATAACTTCCAGTAAATTAAATATTACCAGTGTTTCTAAGAATGACGACAGTATTATTCCTATTAAAGAATCACCGTCAGAGTCATACCGAAATAATGATGTGTTGCATGCCAGACATAAGTAACTTTCGTTATTTTAAACAAACTGAAAATAGTGTATCAGATAATGAAGACACTATATCTTCAATATAATTTTCGGCCTATGTTTCAGGCCAAAAGAGGGTGACTTTTTTTGCAAATTTGAGAGTACGATTGTTAGCTGCTTTTCCCCTTTTCAATAGTCTCCACTATTTTGAACATTTTAAACCGTATGTTAAAGACCAAAAAACGAAAATTATTTTGCTTTGAGGTTAACACCACTGTTATGTTCAACACAAGGAGAATTGATATTGTGTAGGTATATAATTCTATAATTGTTTCTGCATTTCGCAATATAAATAGTCCCCAGAAAGCTATATTGCAGCATAAAAGTGTTACGTCGAGAAAGTAGTCTGTATCGCTGTTCTTTAATTGTCTCTGCAGACGATAATTTTATCTTATAATTAGTCCCACAAAGTTTTATTGCTGTATAAAATTGTTGGTGCAAGACATTAAAAAGTAATCTGTATAACTACCCGTTAATTGTTCGATTGACAGCCAAAATACTTTATATAAAACCTTATTGCGGTAAATTGCTGAGAATTTAGCACCGTTGGGCCACATTTATAAGACGTATCGATAACACGTGCCTGGGTTGACACACTGTAAAAAATTCACTAAAAACTATACCTATTAAAAATAATATCAATAACAATTGTTTGTTGTTAAATAAGATGTTTTCGTACAAGTCTACAGGGCTGACCAAAGCACAGCGCTTACAATTTAAAGTTTTGGGCTTTTTTTTCGGTCATCCTGTATAGACATATACGAAAACATCATATAATAGAATACCTGAATAAGATTTTCAGGAAACAACTACTCAGCGGATAATAGTCCAAACTGCAAGTCTTGTTTGGTAGCAAAGATCATTTGTGAATTCCTCGCTAGACATAGACCGGTTTCGAACTTGTTGTGTTCTCGTCAATATGCCATAAGTAATAGAAAAGACAAATAATAATAGCAAACCAGGCTAGCCTAAAGCAGACTAAGACTTGAAAATTGAAAATAAACGATAATGATATGAAATGTATTTATAATGTAGGTAACTCTATTTACAAATCAACAATGAACGCATATCAACGACTATGAAACAGGTGCTAATATTAATCAAAACTTAATTATACCAAAATTTGATAAAAATGTTTGTCTGCTATTTATGTATTATTTAGGGTCAAAAATTCACAACAAAGTTCCTCTTGAAATTAGACATATATATAAATACCAGATTTCTATAAAAAAAGTATTTGTATTGGAAAATAAGTACAGCTTTCTAAAATATTTAAAAGTTTCTTGTGTTGTGTATTTATTTTTAATAGTTGTAACATAATAAAATATTATACAGGTGTAAATTTAAAATTATTCTCAATTTATTGTTATTTATTTGTATAAATAAACAAGAATGGCATGGCGCTTCATATCAAAGACTTAGACATAATTAAAATATCAATTTTATGGTTTCAGAAGTATAGGCTTTGAACTAATGCGATTTCACTTGTCAAACAGGTATCAGTGTGTTTCATGATAATAAAAGTAGTAACATCTTGCCAGTACAGCACGGTGTTCCACAGGGTAGTCTTCTGGACCTGCTGCTATTTTTAATATATGTAAACGATTTACCTAATGGAAAAATGGCCTCTGACTGGTTTAATGTAAACAATTTATGCTTAAACACTAATAAAACAAACACATTACTCTTTTCTACCAGAACAAATACCTCAGAGACTGTAAAATTGTTAGGCCTGACTTTAGATTAACTTGGCATTCACCCATCATAAATTTGTCAAAAAGAGTTTATGCATTAGACAAATTAAAAATAAGGTGAATATAGATGCCACAATTATTGCATATCATGCATTGCTTCACAGTGCAATGACATGGTTTGATAAATTGGGGCATATCCAATCAAATTCAAAGTATCTTCATATGCAGAAAAGAGTAATAAGAACCTTAGCATGTGCGAATCAACTTGAAAGCTGTAGCCATGGTTTTTTAAATTCAATATATTAACTTTACCTCGTAGATAATCTGCTGTAATTTAATTTATATCAAGAAACATTTGAGCGAATATACAAGGAGCGGTGAATCTTATGAGTATAACACTCGCAACAGTAACGATATACAGATACCACACCAGAGATTAGCATTCACAAAGAAAAATAACTTTGGAATTGCTTTATTGAACTCTTTTCCAAGTATTCTAAAAAAAATATTTACCAATTAGACAACTTAAAACAAAACTGAAAAAACGTCTTTCGGCTTTTTTATAATATATCAGATTTTAATTATATCTAAATTTAGGTTCTATGTTGTATGCCATATCATTGTTTGAGTGTAGTAGTACAATGTCCTAATATTGCTTGTATTTGTCTTGTGTATTTTTATACTTATTTTATATTTACATGTGTATAAATTTTTATCACGTAATTGTGTGACTGCATTAGCAATACATATGTCCTAATGTTACTATACATTTATCTCTCTGTTTTATATTTTATATTCATATGTTTTATTATTCATTTATATATTTATTTGTATGTTTTTTCTGACTTCTCAAAACACTACGGTACATTTTGGTGACTAATAAATTTTTTATTTTCATTTTTTTTGTCGGGAATAACAGATGCCAGACAGTCTCGAGGCCTCCAACGACTCATGGGAGTCGCGCCGAAGAATTAACTATTGCCACTTTCCACATCCCGCAGGGTTAGTGACTGTAGATACCAGAATCGTGTGCCCTAAAAAGACGGAGAGAACTCAGAATGACCGACTTTTGCATTTGGCCTGCCAACCACTCGGCTGATTTTTGGCAGGCCTGTATGATCGTTAATTCCGAGAGCAGCGTAGGCTTTATCCCTCCGAGTACACCGATTATTAGGACGACCATCTTGACTGAGAAGATTGGGTACAGTACTTGGAGCTTGTCCTGGAGATCGCCATATTTAGTTCGTTTTCCTCCTCCTTCAAGGTGATGTTTTCCCAGCAGGTGCCGAAAATTCGATAACATACATCACCTTGAGTTGATGGTTGAGGAGGACTATGTCAGGCCTATTAGCTTGGATTAGCCTGGTCATCGGGAACGAGTAGTTCCAGTAAATCCGGCATTTTTCGTTCTCGACAATGGACTTAATATCTCCGGGGACGTAAGGCAGCACTGGTGTCTGGGTCTACCTCGTACGAGTGTCTTAGGCGGTAATATAGCACTCGTAACGCCGCGTTATGTTGGTGGATATAGGCCGAAATCGTATACATGGGGCACGGAGAGAATAAGGGCATGAGCGATTCCGGCGGCTAACGGTAGGTCTTGCAATTGATATCAAGAACCTCTACACGCCACACGCGGCTACAAGGTTCAAGGTCATCAGAATCCCTCGTGTCTGATAACACCGGCTATCCTGGTGTTTCTATGTTCTTATAGAAGACACCATCCTGGGGTTTATCGACATGCTGTCGAAACAGTTTTCCTGATTCGGGCATTCATACGATTTGGCTGAAGCTCAGTAACTCTATATCAGCACCTTGCCGGCCTCCTCGAGTGATTCAAATGTGAGACAGAGCTCATCTGTGGCTCTTTTTGCTACCTTAAACAATCCTGCACCCACTCCTACAATTTCGTAAAGTTTTACAAACCGTAAGAGGGGATCTGAGCTACTGAGGATGTTACAGTTCATACTCAGTACTACTTTGCTATACGTACACTCCAGACTCAAGAGTCCTCGGCCTCCCCATTGACGTGGGAGGTACACACGAGCAACGAACGATCTAGGATGAATACTTCTGTGAATATCTCTTGCGGGTATCTCTATCTAATTGGCGCAGCTCATTTACCGTCCACTTCACTACTTCAAATGAGTAGAGCAGAACCGGAACGGCAGGCATGTTAGCTGCAGACATCTTGTTCTTCCCCGAAAGTTCGGGAGACCAAATCTTTCGGAGACAGAGAGAATCCTTTCTTTGTTTTACATCTTTGATGTGATTTTGTATCTATATGTATAGGTCTCTCCCACATCCAGATAACTCAGAATGCTTCTGTTTACGAGTACGCATCTTCAGAGAATTCCGCATATATCAATTGCCCGCGTGCATTCCTCGACCACATTAAGAGCGTTTTGTAGTTCGCGCTTTCCGGAAGCATAAAGTTCAAGGTGATCCATGTAAAATAGATGGGTGACCTTATGCCTCCTGTCGCTGGTTTGTTCATATTGATATCCGCGGGTTTGGCGCAGTACAATAGACAATGGCAGCAGTAAGATGCAGAAGAGGAGAGGACTCAGGGAGTCACCCTGGAAAACTCCTCTCCTAAATGCCGCCTGCTTTGTCGTGACTTTCTGTGTACCTGATGTTATGATGAAGCGAGTCTTTCAGAGCTGTTCTATGTATCTCACTATTGGTGCTGGTACCGCAAGACATTCAAACAAGTGTAAACGTAGCTCATGTGATGTTATATCAAATGCTTAGCAGTTTTCAATCCAGAAAATCGGTAGATTCCTCTTGTATTGCCAGTGTAATACGGCGGTCTATCTGCAGTCTGTCCTTGCAAACTTGTCATGCCTTTCTTGGCACCACGCTGTTCGTGTATCTACTGGAAGAGCGGATCAACAGACCTCAGTGTTCTGGCATACAAGATACGTGTAAGTATATTGTAGCAGAAGTTGAGGCAAGTGATTGGTCTATGATTCTTAGTACCAATAAGTGCTTGTTGGACTTTCTCCGTACTGATTGCCCGGCACACTACTTCCGGTTCTTCCATGTGCCTGTGGTACAGAGTCTCGAAGTGTGCAATTGCTGAAGTGTCGCTATTGAATAGACGCGTCGTTTCGTAGGATTCCCTTCCAGAAGGTTTCGACATCTTTTACAGTTGGCGGATTATCGGCAACACTTTGTGGCTCTTAAAAGAGGCGAGAAGGATTCGTACGGAACAATATGTTTTGCTCCATACTCCTCACCCACATATTCAACGTTTTCTTTATAGCCATGTGCGTTCGAATTATATCTAGATAGTGGTGCTGCTTGATGGTAAACATCACTGTCAGATTCAGAGTGTGGTGTTGACGTCTTAGTCCGGCTGTTATGCGCCGGATTTTGAGAGTAAAAACTCTACCATTTGTCATGTATTCCACCACACTATGAATCCGAGAAGCGTGTTGTCTAGCCGACTGTATCGTGCCTTCGATTTTTTGTACACACCGCTTGGCTTTCTTGACTACGTGTAAAGTGTTAGTTGATATCTCACGAGGGACTAGTTGCTTCGCGGTATTGTACACGGCACAGTTGATTTGCCAGATGTCTGCATCTTCTGGAAGTTCCTCATTGATGACCGCATCCATTATAGCCAGGTCTTGTGGCTTTAGGTTAGCCCTGGTGTTAAGGCAAATCATCGTCTTTAAGTCTACATCAGTGAACTACAGGTTTCCCCATCAGTTGCTACGGGATTGTGGCTGGCAGTTCTTCCAGCTGACGAGGTGCCCTTACGTAACCTACCCTGTGCAAGAAGGATACTTAATCTCTTAGATGTTGCTGAGAGAAGGCGCGGTGTTCTGGGCGCATTATTATACACCAGGCATCATGTAACTGCACCATGTATCCTTTGCGCTCAGATTTGCTGCTCTCGTAGCATTTCAGTAAGTCATCCCTTAGTTCCCTCGTCCACTTAAAGCGTCCATGTCTATTGCGTATGGGGCTCCTTGCGGTGGGGCTCCTCCAACCTGTCTTTGACCTCCATCCGGTTGGGGTCGATTGTGAGGAGCCCTTCCTCTGTGCGTTATTGGAGTCAGAGGTTTTGAGGTATCAGGGTGGGTAGCCCTGATACCCCACGGCTGATATTAGTCAGACAAAGATTACTTTGTCTATATGACAAATTTGTCCCTGCCTATCCAAGGTACACCCGAGGAGGTTGCTGGTCCGCCTTTTTACACCCCTTATTATTATTAATCAGAGGCTGATGGTGGGGACTGTCGAAGATATTCTTCCCAAAAAAGTACGCCACTGACCTAAGTTATTCTTTCTTTTTTTTTCAACATATATTATCATCAATGAACAAAAGTGTTTTTGTAATTTTTTATAGTTTTTAATGTACCAGTGTTTTGTAATTTTTAAAAAAGGAGCCGTTATTTTGAATTATTTAGTTGAATTAGGAATTAAATCCACAAAATATGTACTCAACATAGAAATATTTATTTCTTAATTTAATTAATAATAAACAGGATAAGAAAAACAATAAAGCCATTGTTCAAAATGCCATCCTCTGACTTCTATATATTGTCGAGAATGTTGCATTAGTTAAACATCCAGTATATCAATCTCAACCAAATCTTTACTGATGATGTAATGGGCCTTATAATAATCGCGTATTAAATCGAATAGCTATATTTGAAAATGATTGTGCGTACCAATCAGATTTACCGCCCTGTATCTTAAAAACGGCATACTTTGATATATAGGCATGTATGGCTCAATGCCATAATTTAGGGTCTAGAATCTACCATCAAGATATTGACCTCTAATTTCGGGACACCTGTATTGTAAGCAAATTCTTAAATTAATACCACTGCGTATCAACCTAATGAACTTAATGTGATGATAGTATTTTAAATACAAAATTATATTAGTGGAAAAATGCAAAACCATGTTAAATAATTTAAACGATTCTCAATTAACAGCTAACTGATAATGATAAGTAGGGAACGATGATTTTGAAATGAGTTTACCTAGGAGACCATTGTACTGTAAGAAAACAAAAAAGAACTTTTTTGTACATTGATAGTGGATGTCTGAAAAGAAAATATATATAGCCTAGGTGAGTGGTGTACCGTTTTTTTTTTTTTGTAAGAATAATTTTGACACCCACAACGTCATGTCTCTGATTGAAATGGAGAGACAAAAACTATGGTACGAAGTGTATTAATATACACAACACTCTACTTCCAAATTACATAATAATATCTCAATTATTTCTGGGCAAACATGGAAAAATTTTAAAATAAATTAAAATTTCAGCTCCCTCTATCTCGAAAACTAAGCATTTTTAGCTATATATATAAGTTTATATGACAAATTCATATTATTTTGGCGTGTTTTGTCGATTCTCTACGTTTCCCGATTAAAATTTGACCCACCCTGTATATATAAAATATGTATTCGTTCATAGGAGTATATTCAGTGTATGAGTTCTCAAGCTTTGATCTCAAAATACACTTAGTGCCTGCTGGGAGAATAAGGGATGTTATTGGGGGTGGAGCGATAATATCGCAGGAAAAGTGGAAAATAAATAATAACGATCATATATTTAACATTTTATTTTACCCCTAACATAGAGTATATGGGAAGTTTCGGATTTAATTTGCAACAGATGTTTTTTTACACATGCTCAGTTATGGCGATAATGGTGGGTACGAAACATAGAAAATGACACATCGAATATATTAATCAATTTACAGTAAAGTGATAAAGAATCTTGATTATTTTCCCCCATGGTTCATAAACCAATGGCATTAAAGAATATCAATATTTTAAACCAATTACGTTAAAATTATACTGAAAACATCACTAGTTTTCATTTTGTTTTTATAGTAATTTCAAAATAAAATACCACAGTTATTAATGATAGAATGTAGAAGTTTTTTTATCGTGAAATAATCAGTCGCGCACTTACTACTGATTTTTTAAATATTTTAACATTTTCGTGTAAATTTGTCATGAAATTTCATTCATAGACAGGGTGTTACAAATTGTGGGTCCTTAAATTTAAGTGGTGATTCTAAATAAAAAATGTGAAAGAACCTTAATAAAATTTAACTTAATAACGGAGAAACAGTCCTTCAAAGTTTTGTGAGTTAACATTTCATGAAACCCCCTGTACTGTGTCCAAGACATTAATATAGATTGATATTATCAGAATTTGCTTTGCGTGGACAGTATTCATGTTATAATACTCCACGGAGCGTTTTATCTCGACAGATAGTCAGAAGTACAAATTTAAGATGATTCCCCGGCCCCGCGGCAAATCTCAATACGCGCGTAAAATTTTAAAACCAACATTTTTAGTTAACACAGTGTAATTTATCTTTAACAACAACACCACGATGTGATGGTCTGATAAGTCGCTCAGTGAATTCTGCATATTACTGGTAATATTTACAGATTCCTCTACAGGCACATTAGAATCGAAACGAGGATTTGAACCCGGGAGTCGATAGGCAGTAAACCAACCACGTTTGTTACTTAACGCTCTGGTCCACTGCACTACCGAGCTTCTAATATCGTAAGTGCTTGAATTAAAATTTCAAATCGCTCATGTATAAGTACGTAACTGCGCTTGAACGTCTGGTACTTGAGGTGCTGGTTTCTACTTAAAGAGTCGAATTCTCGAGAATTTATATCAGTAAAACTGTTTTACGCTAAAACGTTCAAAAGTAGACTGATTTTGTAACGTGTACTACTGGTTCCAGGATAAAATTTAAGTATGAACCAGCATAGCAGTAATCTAAAAATGTCTATTTTTGAGGACCTCTCCATCCACTGAAGCCCAATCAAGAACGGCCTTGGTTAGTGTTGATTATCGAAAATTATCGATAATTATCCTGGGTTAGAATATCGATAACTATTGATGGTGCCGCTTAGCTAGCAGGACGCGTCATTTTCACGTTGATTATACGTGTCCAGGCACGTCAATTTCACCACAATTACGACGTCAAAACGAGACAAAATGACGGCAATATATCACATCGAATCGATGTCAATATTTCGATAAATTTACTCAGAAATGACGGTTTGATTTAAAAAAAAAAAAATAAAATTTTTTTAAAAAAAAAGAAGAGAAAACTTTTTTTTGTGGGGGCAAACCATCCCTCCGTTTAGTTTTCTTTACAAACCCTCTTTTTTCTCACCCCCCCCCCTTTTTCCCTTCTTAAAAAACGTGCAAAAAAATTTTTAACTTTTTGAACTGAATTTTCTCAATTTTTTCAAATGAAAAACCCTGTATATTTTTGGTCGATGCGAGTTAGGATTGAATAACGACCATTTTTTGGACGTACATACCTATGGCTATTTGTGACTATTTTCAATTTATTGAACAATTACTGCAACATTCAGCAATAAAAATTAAAAATGAGGTTTTTTTGCAAATAATTTTAGAGAAGATATTATAATAAGCGTGTTACATGAAGCCCATAAAAACATCACACCAACAGCAATTCAAAATTTGAAGGGAAGGATAATAAATGCTTTTAGAAGTATCACTCCGGCAATTTTATGAACAGTGAAAACCTCATTCCAAAGACGGATAGAAATGTGTGTCAATCAAAATCGGCAACGTATGGAGCACTTTTTTGATATCTTCTCTTGAATTACAAAATAATAAAATTTTTGTTGCTGAATTTTACAGTTATTGTTCAATAAATCGAAAATGGTTACAAATAGCCACAGGGGTGTACAAAAAAATGTTCGTTTTTCAATTCTACATCACATCGTCCAAAGATCTATAGGGTGTTCCATTTGAAAAAAATTTAGGAAATTCAGTTCTAATAGTTGTAAATTTAAAAATTATTTTTGGCCGCCCTGTATACTTTTAGGATGTGGAAATAGTTGAGTGTCATCACACAGATGTCTCATAACTGGTACGAACATTTTTTTGTTAAAATCGATAATTGTGACGTAGTGATTTTTTTAATATACACGTGTAAATGGCATAATTTCAATAAAAAAAATCATTACATCCAAGTGGTTGAGGGAGAGTCAATAATAATACAGGAGTAGAAAGGAGGCCACAAAGAGGTTTCAAATAATGTTCTGATATACATGGCATTCCATTTAAAAAAATGTTAGTTGACCCTGTAGAATCGTCTTGGCTCACCCTTTATTCGAAATTTTGGTTATGATTTTTTGTCTAGTTTATTTATGTTTTTAAACCAAGTTTCTAGCTATCGTAGAACTCGACATATCGAAGTCGGACGCACTAATGCCCCACCCTGTATACTAAGTCGAGTTGCCTATCCACTGATTGTGAGCATGATGCAGCGATTAAGATGCTCGGCAGATTGGGATTTAATTTAAATTCAATCCTCGGCTTATTTTTTTTGTTTCTTTTTTTTTCATTTTTATTAATTTATTTATTTTCTTGTAATACCAATTGTTATTAACAATTTATAATTAAACATAATATACAAATTTCTATACAATGAATGGGTAATTAATTATGTCTAACCTATCAGTGAATTATTCGATTACAAGCAATTATTTGATCTGTAAAATAATTTTTTTGACTAACAAATTACGAAATTTAACAGCATATGTTTTTTAGCAAATTCCGGCATTCACCAGCAAAAATTATAATCAACAGTCACGATTTGCAGTTCAATTTTGCCGATCAGAAAACTATTTTGCAGATCAAATAATGAATTCCCTATACTTATTCATTATATTGGCCATAACCGCCATGCTTAGTTGCAGCACATTTGTACCTACGAACCTTTCAAATACTACCGATAATAAAATTTGATTAGAATATTTATGACCATATAGCCAAGGATATTTGCGTGTACTTTTAGAAACTAGTGTATATTACTTTAGTAAAAGCTGAACATTTAAGTTGTAGACTGCTATGTAGGAATTGCAAAGTAATTTTATTTTTAGTCTATTGAATACGTAGAAAAAGACGTATTTTCATTGGCGATTTTTTTCGTCGATGAGCCGTTACACTTGACACATAGAAACAACGTTACCTTTTAGTCGATTTGGTCCCAATGACGGAAATTCCCAAGTTTCTACGTGAAATCGACGTGATATTACGTCACTCGGCTGACTGGGGACTATCGACAGTTTTCCATCTTTAGTGGCAAAGATAATCCTTAAATTGTTGTGGGCGCAAACTGGCCTTTACAGATACGTCCTTTGTACTTGTAATTAATCGGTTGATTGTAGGATATTGCTGACGTATTTCGTCGGTTACGTGATGCAAGACATGGGCCAGACAAGTTACATGAATCATATTGGGATATGTGGTTCGTAAAAGCCTGGCAGATACACCGAGTCCCAGGATAGATGTAACAAATCTGTAATGGACAACAAAATGTCGATTTAGCACTTGAGGATTCAGTCCTGCTTGATGTAAAACTAAGATGCATCACAACTGAGTTGGTCGGTGTTATACAGGGTGTTTTATAAGTCAATTTATAAAAATCTTCACTAATAGACTACCTTTATTTTTCAAGATTTGAAAAAACTTACATTAAAAAAGATTGTTTAGAATAAAATTAGAGCTTGTTGGGACTATCATTTTTTTTTTCAATAAATTAGCATTTCGTTTCGATTTTTAAAAATTACTTTTCCAACTTGAGAGTGCTCTGAAATCACAAATATCTAAAATAAATTAGTATTATGAACAACTTTCGTTCTTAACGTCTTATTTTATTTTCAACAAAAAAGTGACTACTGTTGAAAAAAGGGCCAGTTTTAGTGAAGTAAATTTATATTCATAAAATTTGGTAAAGAGGCACAAATTGCGTTCTAAACAACTTTTTTTTAATATAATTTTTTCACGTATTGAAAAGTAAAGGTAGTTTATTAGTGATTTGTAAATTGACTTATAAAAACCCCTACCTTATAACATCGATTCAACTCAGTTTTGATATATCATTGTTTTTCACCAAGCAGGTCTGATTTCCGAGGTGACATTCCAATATTCGAAAATTTTTTGTCCATTACACCTCTTGTTACATCTATCCTGAGACAGTGTATATGCTGTTTCGTCTGATATAAGAAGTACAAATTTTTACTTTTAACACCAATGTTACACAAAGCATTTACCACTATTTCCTCAACTCTTCGCACATTGGTTTGCAATATTAGTTTACTACATATTAACAGTGAAAGTGTAATCTGAATTGCACTGAAAATAAGCAATAACGTTAATGATTTCCTTCCCTTAAAATCCATAGCCTCGTGAACACAAATCCACATGTATTGATTTTTCGTATCCTTCGTGATATTGTAGACATAGTTGTTACTATTTATTTTTATCCTCACGCTGTCTACAACTCGACGTTTTTTGGTAAATTCAATAATGAATAAACACAGTCTAGATCACGCTGTGCGTATGTGTACTGTGTTCAGGAATTTAAATGTATTATTTGTTCAACGGGAGAGGTTTTTCTTTGCTTGAAGCAATCTGTTTATTCGTGTAAATTATACATTTAAGCAAAATCTTCATTAATTTCTTTAATTTGAGAGGACCATACTCAGATGAAAATATTCATATTTTAAATATAAGACTATGGGTAATTTCAAATTAAAAATGTCTTACACTTGGAACAAATATTACATCAATTTGAAAGAAGAATAATATCATTCTTCTTTCAAATATACGTATCATATGTGTAATAATTTGAGAACATCATATTTACCTTGAGATGAATATAATTGGAGCCATTCATATTTCTATATTGAAAACCATATATGTACGGGTGAGTTTTAAATGCGTACTCGATTATATTTTAACAAATTTTAATAGCATTCTAACAAACAAACTTGTAATTCATAATGGCATATCCGATCATTCTCCACAAAAATTTTTTTCCTTTTTAAAAAACAAAAAAAAATTTTTTTTTAAAAATCCTCATTATATTTCATCGTGTACAATTGATTGGCACTGTCAAAAAATTTTTTGCAACAAAAAATTTTTTTTAAATTTTTTCGTCCTCCAGCCACTGACATTTTGATAGTCACTGGATAACTTTGTAAACGCCGTTCATAGAAATGACGTAACTGAAGGCAGTGTTGCTACTGCCAGAGTTCGTCATCACAATTATCCTATAATTGCATGCATTGCATGGCAAATTTTGAATTTTTAAAAAATTATTACCCTTTTTGTCACGGGCATTTTTGTGAGACGATATTAGACTTATATAATATCAGTGTAGACGCCGCACCAAAACAAATGTAATAGTTTATAAAACATTGAGCTCTTTTTTAAGAAAGCATGATATCTGTACACACTGGCTGAAAATAAGAAATAAACTTCAAGGCGGCCAAGGCGCGATTGATTAGTCCTTTTGTGGTGGAAAGCGACACTTGTCACTTGTAGCCTTGCTCTTAAAATAAAAGGTGTTAAAAGTATTCTGTTTATCTATTGTTCCTTGTAAAATTAGGTAATCCTGACACTTTTTTTATAAATAAACAGAACTCGTCCCGTAAGCACCAAATATTAAAAATATGCAATACTTTTTCTGTGTATTTTAAATTATTGTTACGTGTTTGCTATCCACACAAACACCTATACTCGTAGATTCGTTGATTGAAAGTCCAGGTAACACTTACTCACTACTTTATTTACTAATTAATAATTAATGACAATAGATTAATTAATGTCTTAACTATAATCACAACTGAACACTTATAAGTCTCTTGCTTATTTCTTCTTTACTCGTTCACGTTAGACTTAAGATTAAGATTCGGCCCACCGTGTGTCTTATTTATACATCCGTTCACACAATCTAGGGTATTCCAGAATATTCCCGGCCGTTCGTGTACAATTCCAGCCTAATCTAACCAATCTGCACAGTCCAGTGGCGTAACACTGCCCCTCCTTAAGCCTGAACGTCCCGATCAGGCAATTCATTGTTCCCTGCATACTTGGCTAGATCTCTCAATATGCACCATCTTCAGACCTCTTCTTCGTGGTTATAAAACCAAATCCAGCCTGGAACCCTCATTGCTTTAAGATCTAACACCATTACGCATGGCATTCGGCTACCACTCATAATGTTCCTTACCGTTCACCAACTTGTATAGGAAAGTTGCTCATCTGGTGTGCCAAACACCAAGTACATGGCAGTCTAATTCACGTCCAAACATCACGCGAGCCGGAGTCTGTTTTGTTGTTTCATGAATGGAGGCCCTGTAGGCCATAAGGAAAAGAGGTAAGTGACGGTCCCAATCCCTCTATGTTTCTCAACTACTTTGGATAGGTGCTCTATGGTTTTATTATATCTCTCCACCATTCCGTCTGATTGTCGATGTAGGGCTGTTGTTCTTGTCTTATGAATTCCCAGTAAGCGACACATCTTCTGAAACACCCCTGATTCAAAGTTCTTCCTTGATCCGAATGCAATTCTAGGGGCACGCCAAATGACTACTAGATTATCTACCAGAGCTTCGACAGTGGCTGCTTCTTGGTTGGGTATGGCTAAGCTTCAGGCCACTTACGAAATAGTCCATGGCAACTAAGATGTATTTGTTCCCATCATCCGTCACGGGGAATGGACCAGCTACGTCGATCGCAATTCGCTCAAAAGGAGCCCCTACGTTATATTGTTTCATTTGACCCTTACTTCTTGTCTGTGGTCCCTTACTTGCCGCACAACCTTCACATTTGCGGCACCAAGCCTCAACATCTTGGCGGCTGTTCACCCAGTAGAATCGTTCGCGTACTTTAGTGAGAGTTTTGTTGATGCCAAAATGTCCGCCAGATGTTCCATTATGCACTTCCTGAGTACGTTTGGTATGCGACACCTGGGAATTATCAATCTCAAAGAAATTTCCTTCCCGTCTGGACTTTCCCAAGCTTTTTCAACAGTCCATCCTCTACTCTAAGGTAATGCCATTGTACCCACAAAGCCTTCAGTCCCACTGCCTTGTCTGAAATGTCCTTCCAGCCAGGTCGGGCCCCTTCTTTCCATTCCAGAATAGGACCAATTTCTTGATCTTTTAACTGCTCTTTCTTAATGTCTCTTTTTGTCCAATCGTCAGGAACATCAATCTTAACGGTGTTTACAATTATTATCCCTTGTTGATTTTCCACCCGGTGGCAGTGCTTGCAGTCTTCCCGACAGGGTCTTCTGGGAGCGTCTGCATTTCTATGTGATTTTCCAGGACGATGTTCGATTATAAAATCGTACTGCTGCAGTTTTTCTATCCAGCGAGCTAGTTGGCCTTCCGGAGTCTTCAATTGCAATAACCACTTTAATGCAGCATGGTCGGTCCGAACTTTAAAATGTTGTCCATATAGGTACTTGTGAAAATGGTCTATGGACTTGACAATGGCCAATAGTTCCTTCCATGTCACACAATAGTTACATTCTGGCTTCGACAACGTCTTGCTGAAGTACTCAATTACTTTTTCCTGTCCATTTTGAATTTGGGAAAGAACACATCCAAGTCCAGAATTGCTGGCATCTGTGTCTAATACGTAGAGGCCTTTCCGTTCTGGGTATGAAAGAACCGGACTCGAACACAGTGCTGATTTTAGTATTCTGAACGATGTTTCGCACTCTTGTGTCCATTGGTACTGAACCTTCTCTTCGGTAAGCCGATGTAGTGGCTTCGCAATATCAGCAAATCGTTCCACAAATCGTCTGTAATAAGTGCATAGACCAAGGAAGCTTTGTACTTCGTGAACATTTGAAGGCCTCGGCCAATCTCGTACTGAGGAAATCTTGTCTGGGTCTGTCTCTTATCCCCTCCGAAGACACGACATGTCCTAGGAATTTTATCTCTTTCTGGAACATTAGGCACTTTTTGTGATTCAATTTCAGGTGTGCATTTTTAATTCTTCCAAACACTTCTTGAAGGTTCTTCAAATGCTCCTTAAAATCCCGTCCCATAACCATCAACATCATCAAGATAAACTAGACATGTCTTCCAAGTTAGTCCTCGTAGTACCAGTTCCATCAGTCTTTCAAAAGTCGCTGGCGCATTGCACAGGCCGAAAGGCATCACAGTGAATTGATAAAGGCCACTTCCTGTCGAAAAGGCTGTCTTGTCTTTGTCATCTGGATGAAGTCCCACTTGCCAATATCCACTTCGAAGATCTAGAGTGGAAAACCACTGTGAACCTGCTAGCGTACTTAGTGTGTCATCAATTCGGGGTAACGGATAGCTGTCTTTTCTAGTGACGTCATTCAGCTTCCTGTAGTCGACACAGAATCTTAAAGTTCCATCTTTCTTAGCAACCAAAACTACTATCGACGACCACGGACTGGTTGATTCCTCAATAACTCCGTCTTTAAGCATCTTCTGTACCATTTCAGAAGCCTCTTCTTGTTTTGCTAATGAGAGCCTCCTAGGTGGTTGACGAATAGGAGCTGATTCACCAGTATTTATCCGATGTTGCACTATGTTGGTCTTTGTAAGAGCTTCTGTGTCCTTTGCAAATACTATACTTTCTTTCTTCAAAAATTTTAAAGCTTCTCTATGTTCATCTGGAGTTAAATGTTCCAACTGGGCATTTAACATCTTTACAACTTCTTGGTCCATATCTTTAGACTAAGCCCCAATGATTTGTTCTTCACATCTCGCAATCCATGTGACTGGTTTGTAGGTGCCAATTGCTTCGCCTTCTTTGAACGTCACTGAGTGTGAATTTAGGTTAACCATTCTAATCGGTATCTTATCTGTAGTCTGTGTTAAAGTCCTTGCCAGAATCACATTGTCTGTCATTTTAATTGAGTCATCCTTCTAACGAGGCCAAAGCGGTATCCCACAGAATTTTCCTCCAGGACTGCCTCAATTACTTTCTCTGTTCTTGCAGGTATTTTTATGGTCCTCGAAGTTAGTAGCCTAATATTATGGAATTTTTCATCTGCCGTTGAAAGAATAATTTCTTCATTTCCAATCCTGAGAACTCGTTCTCCAACGTCAAGTAAATCTTTTTTCCATAACGTCTAATCCTAAAATGGAGTCATCTGTAATGTCACTACGATAAGATGTTTAAAATAAGCGGCCAATCTGCAGCTCCATGTCGACTTCCCCATGAACCGCCGCCCTATCTCCCGTAGCTGTTCGGATGACTAATCCATTCTGTTCTTTATTTACTTTGAAACCCATTATGAATACTGCCGTACATTGATGACGTAGCTCCTGTGTCGATTGTGAACACACATTTCTTCTTATTTACATAACCCTCCAACAACAGACTACTTTGAACTCTCCGAAGTTGGGAAACTTTTATTTCTCGGGGGTCACAACATTTCTTGGCCAGCGCAGCCCCAAATTGCCAGCCATCTTTAGTTTTCCTGAGGCTCCTCAACCACAGCAGCATTTACCCTTTCTGGGCTGCGTTGACGACAGTTCCTCTTGATATGGCCCACTTTACCACACCTATAACAACGGATGCCTCCATTCGGCCTCCCACTACTTTGTTGTTGGTCTGTCTCTCGGATCGATTTTGTCAGTAGTTGGGTCAACATCTGGTGTAGATCAGATATCAGGTTTTGTGTTGTATTGTCTGGCTTGTCTTCCTCCACACTCACAGCTCGTACCTCTATTTGATTGTGTGGTATCCTTATAGGCAGCCTCAACCAGTGCATGTACTAAAGCCTCACTACTAAGCTTATGCCTGGCCAACTTAAGAATTCGCCTAACTTCCTGGTCCCTTACTCCATCAATAAATGTACCAACTGCTAACTGTTGTTGAAATTCCATTGGTGCATCAGGATAGGCTAGATGGGCTAATCTTTCTACTGCAGCTTCGAACTCCTGGAGGCTTCTCCACCTCGTTGTCTCGTAATTTGAGCTGAGCCTGATATACTTGGGCGAGATGTTGGTCGCCATATCTTAGTTCTAACCTGCCTTCAAAATGCTAAAGTTTTGTTTAATGCTTGGCCCTTAGTGCTAATACCAACGCTGTTGCTTTTTCCTCATCGTTCCAGGTATTTGAACGTGCGGCTGCCTCAAATTGTCTCTTATAGGTTGACCATGAGCTTTGACCGTCGAAGGAAGGTGGTTGTAACCTAGTACCAGACGACAGTACTAACTGGCCACCCTTCTCTCTTAATTGTTGTTTAAGTCGGGCTACTTCTTCCTTAACTTCCGTTATTTCTCCTTCAAACTTTCCTCTAAATTCACTGACTTTCTTTAACTTCCATGACTTCAGCCTGTACATCTTCCTTTAGTTGTTCAAGTGACCGAGAGCATGACTTGATGCTGTCCCTCCATAATTTGTCTTAATTCTTCCTGGCGTTCCTTTCTTTGCTCTTCCTTTTCTTCCTGTGTCTTATTTCCAGGCCTTGATCATTTTTATCAAGTCTCTTTTTCTTCCTGTCGTCTTTCTTGTTCTTCTTTTTCTTCTTGACGTCTTTTATCTTGTTCTTCCTTTTTCTTCCTGTGTCTTATTTCAGGTTTTCGATCATTTTTATCAAGTCTTCTTTTTCTCCTGGCGTTTTTCTCTTGTTCTTCTTTTTCTTCCTGGATTTTCTCTTGGTATTCTTTTCTTCGTGTCTTTCTCTTGTTCTTCTTTCTTCTTGTGTCTTTTGTTCTTCTTTCTCTTCTTGTCGTCTTTTTCTTGTTCTTCTTTCTCTTCTTGTCGTCTTTTTTCTTGTTCTTCTTTTTCTTCTTGTCGTCTTCTTCTTATTCTTCTTTTTCTTCCTGTCTTTTTCTTTCTTGATCGTTCATTTATTCCAACAACGCTGCTAACAAATCCTGTGTTTGTTTCTCTGCCATACTTCTTGTTATTGGCATTAACTCACGACACGTAAATCAGTTCAAAATAAAGTTTATTACACTATTAAGTCCGTAAAATGTTGATATCACGTATATTTTAATAATGGAATGTTCCAGAAAAATCTCGAAACAGCACTAGAAAGTCTTATTTAGAGTCTATACTTCTTTTGTGTTGACAAAAGTCACTTCTCTTCACTAATTGTGCAATGGAATGTTCGAGAATTTTCACGAAATATCACTAATAAGTCTTGTTTTGAGTCTATAACACGTTCCCGTTAACACAATTCACGTATCTTCTGTGGTTTCCAAATCGAATGTTCTAGAATTGTCACTAAAAGTCACTTATAGTCTCGTTTTTAAGTCTACAACACGTTCCCGTCGACACAATTCACGTATCTCCTGTAGTTTCCAAATAGAATGTTCTGGAATTTTCCCGAAATTGCACTAGTAGTCCTTTTTCTCAGTCTACAACACGTTATTACTAGCGGCACTCGCGTATTTGCAGTTATTTCTAAATCGAATGTTCTAGAAACGTCTCGAAAATCCACTTTAAAGTCACTACTCAGTCCAGAAATAGTCCTCCAAACACTATCCAGTAGCTTAATTCTCCGTGTTACCACTAATTTCTGAGAAGAACACTGTAGAACCTTTTCGAATATTCCAGAAATTTCTCTTCCAATCCACTTCCGACACCAAATTGTTACGTGTTTGCTATCCACACAAACACCTATACTCGTAGATTCGTTGATTGAAAGTCCAGGTAACACTTACTCACTACTTTATTTACTAATTAATAATTAATGACAATAGATTAATTAATGTCTTAACTATAATCACAACTGAACACTTATAAGGCTCTTGCTTATTTCTTCTTTACTCGTTCACGTTAGACTTAAGATTAAGATTCGGCCCACCGTGTGTCTTATTTATACATCCGTTCTAGGGTATTCCAGAATATTCCCGGCCGTTCGTGTACAATTCCAGCCTAATCTAACCAGTCTGCACAGTCCAGTGGCGTAACATTATTATTATTGTCTCTAATTTATAGTTTGTTTAATATGGTTCATTTCTAAAAATGAATCAAAGTTGAAAATAGTCATTTTAAAAAGACGCATTTACTTTAAAAGAACGAAAAAGCACATTTGTTTACTTACATAATACAACAATTACTACATGAATATATCATATGCTCTTAAAAATAATAATCCTTTTATAAACTTTGAAAAAATGAGATGGGAATATTAAATTCCTCTCGAGATTCCCTAAAAAGTTTACTGTTCATCGGAAAATTTAGTTTTAGTTGTATATTCCATACGAAACGCTTAAAAAGAAATGTTGATTGGTGCAAGAAAAAGTCAAAATTGTACATTTCTCACCTTGAAAGGTATTTCAGAATGTTTAAAAATTATTTCAAGTGGAGCAATTAATCGTTTAAGTAGCTAATTATTTCATCCAATGTTATTATAAATTCGGGAATGAACCTAATGCTAGGGTTCGGTTTTTCAATCGTGGCGTGGGTTAGCTAAACTTACACTTTTAGAAATCGAATTTTTTCAGTTTTACATTTGTTTTGGAAGTGGTTATAGCAACAAATATTTTATGCTAAAGTAACTTTTAGTTGAAGTGGTTTGTATTAGAATCTCATCGATTTTTGTGAAAATATAATGCTAGGTAACTTTCAACGTTAACTTACGATTTTAAAATCGCTCCTGGGTGAGAGAATTGCATAAGATATGCGGCAACGTTGCTTCAGTCCATTACATCATTTTTGCTAAGATATAGAATGTTTTCAGTAACCAGCAGTTCCAAAACAGTTTCATCATATTTTTTTGAAAGTCGATAACTCAGTTACACGTGGGAATTAAAAAAAAAAAGTGTCAGAGAGTTTCTACAGATGTCAAGAATCGGTGGTTTAAATATAACTACACACTTAAGACTCACTCTGTATAATTTTAACTGAAAAATTGTATAAACATTGTGTCAATTTGATAATAGGGCCAAACTGCAAAACAGGAGCAGACAGTACAGTAACAGAATTTTTACCTTTACATAACAACTCCTCTCTGTTTCACCGCCTTTATTTGTCTTACCTTTTACGGTGATTTTTCTTTTATTTTATTATTGTGCACCCTTATTTTCTAAGTAAATGTTTCAGTGCCCCTCCTACCAACTTTCAGATGAGCTTAGACTCATTTTTAATAACTGATATTCCATTCCTACGGTGCGGCGCTATATCAGCCCGTTGAACACCACACCACATTTCGTGGTAGTTAGTAAAAAAACTTTTCAAGCGCTTTTCCGGCATTCAGATCATGTCTCAGACCTTGTCTAACCTATATCTATACTACTCTTATAAAGCACCGATCCCTAATTAGCCCGAAAGCGACGATACAGGGGATTTTTTGAATTTCATAAGAGTTTTGAATTATTCTCTTCTGTGACTCTTCAAAGCTTCACGGCTGTTTCATCTCCCATCTCCGAACTGCCAGGCATTAAATTATTCGTGTTTCTTTACACTCACTAGACCCACGCGCCGTTCACACAACTGGGTCGGTCTCACCCTAATTGCAGTTTCTAATTTTTCAAATCTCGCTACCACACATCACTAGCTACTCTAGCGCTCTCCCATACATTTTGCCATTCACACCAAGCATCCTGCACGACTTTTATCAGTTTTCCAACAGCACTGTCCCATTTATTATTTTTTTTACTATCCATATGTTCTCGTTTTAAACAACGAGTGGGCGCATTATTCAACAACTTTCTCTCGCCTATCTAACCATCATCAGTGCTCCGTATTCTCTCTCATCTCCAGCTGGTGGGAGCCAATCAACGTTTGGTGTTTTTTCGACGACACGTGTTTCGTCACAGTAGATTTACTAATAATTGGACTGAATTTACGTATGACAGTCCAACACACCACAGTAAACAGAAAACATCGAATAAGTAAAAAATGTATTTAGATTCGCTACACGCACAACAGATTGCTAGCGAGTGCGTTTTCAAACTGAACAAATTACAAAGTGCATAAGGCTGTAAACTAAATAGAAGGTCAATATGCAGGTAGTAGTCTTGAGACGATATTCGCCCTTTGACAATACAACATACGTAATATAATTCCCGACCGCTTATTAGTGCCAGTATAATTCTTGATGGTTGACGCCTTCTCATCGGTGCCATTAATTAATTTAATTAATGTGTAAGAACACTGTCAAAAATTACAGTTTATTTTATTGCTATTACATCACTCGTTTTTCAGAACTACGCTACTATGACAGGAAGTCGCAACTGAAAAATAATTTTTGAGGTTTAATGACATTTGTACTCCAAGTATAATATTACGAAAATTGTTAATTTCGAAGTGTGGATGGTCTATGAGTTAATTTCTCTAAAATTATATTTTTTTCAAATACGACCTTCTGTCATAGCAGGATAGTATAGTATTAGGTTTAAAAATCCGTCTCTGGGAGGACATCCAAACTCCCTAAGTCTGCTGGTTACCAGGGGGTTCCACTGGGTGGTCTTGCAGTTCGCTGATTTTATACAGTTGTAGACTGACAACAGTCCAGGATTCTATCCCGATAATATTGAACTTGTTGATGCATTACGCGTATATGGTAGAAAATGTTAAAAGGCAAATTGCCAGTAACTGCCGTAGTCTTGGCTAGGTTACATGGAGAGATTCCTCGACTGTGGGGGTCTTCTCTCTGCTGAGCATATTTTTGCAATCCTCTAGATATAATTAATGCACTCACCACTGAAATGTTAAATTTACTTCCCTAGTTCTTTTTCAGTTTAAACGAATTTTTTTTTGATACTACAATAATAGAGATGGGCAATATGACTCTTTTCAAGGAATCGTATCGTACTGATACAAAAGATTCGTATGTTTCTTACCACGCTTTGTCCGCTGTGCTATGCGGACAATCAATCGTATCAAAAAATGATACGATTTGTCACGACCACGGTCGTACTGTATTATTTCGATACGATAGTATAATTAGTACAATAACAACTCGGCCTAGCGGAAAACGCAGAGTGCCGTCTATGCCTGGAAGATGATAAGTAGGCAGACCAGACCTATGTACTTGTCCCGCTGTGGAGAGGAAACGATTCTCAATATTTGGCAAAGGGCAACTACTGCCAGAGGATCTGGACACATTCTCACCCAATAATGTTATCAGTTTCGTTAAGAGTCTGAACTTATTGGGTGAAATATAACTAGGTGTGAGCCACAATAGGCCTGGTGAAGGCCGCAGTGGAGGGTCCACAGGGACCCACTCACAAGAAACCTACCTACCTCCTTAGTACAATAACACGATACGAATTCGGAATCAATAAATTTCGACTCGTGTCTTTGTCTTTCAGCACTACCTCAACTTCAAGTAATTTCTATCTGGGTATCTTATTATTAGTACGAATACGAAACTGTACCGGTTCTGAAGATCGTACCATATGATTCATTGGAAAGAGTCGTATCATTTATACGAATCATATAAATACGACACATCTTTACTACGATAATTTCCAGGCATATTAAAACATAAGTCAATTTAAATTGATATACGTTATGTATAATCAGTTTAATTTTATTATTGCTTTGATTTAAACAATTTAGTTTATTGTTTTAGATAAAAGAGTATTGAATATACAATTTCTTTATAGACAATTAATAACAATTTTAAAGGATATATATTGTATTAATTTTAAAACGTGAAATTGTTTTAAAACAAGAATTTTGAACTAGTCATTTTATTAAAATTAAATAATCAAGTAAAACTAGTAGTTTTCTATTTAAGAATAATCTCAAATAAATAGTGCCCTTCATTTTAAATAACGATATTCTTCATTATATACGATCTTACCGTTTATTTTGATTGTATCTCATTTATTCATTTTAAATATTCAATTTTTGTGTGTGTACTGGTGCAAACAATTTATACAAAATAATCTCTTTAAATGCGATATTAAACTATTCCAGACATCACCGAGCCTATATCCTTTCACGGAATTGAAAATCTCAAATGTTATTTAGTATGAAAGATATCTGCAAAAACAGATGATCCTTTGAACAATACGAAATATTAAATGATGTATTGTTTCGTAGGCGGTGAATGTTGGGTGATCGGACCATTTGCCTCTGGGTGGTCCGAGTACCATCTTTTGATTGACATGTGACATTTGACAATATTATATATTTATATTGTAAGCTACGTATAAAGAGAGTTCTTTTTTTTTAGATTGTAAGTTAGTCGGCAACTTGGTAAATATTAAGAAATTTGTTTCTATTGTTAAGTATTTATTTGAAATTGAGTATATAATTGATTTCTCACATTTCTCCAACGCTTTCGATTTTATCAAAACTAATTTAGTATGTACAATACGCGTAGTTTATAATCAGCAGCATGTGCTCTGAATTGTAATTTTTTATGTTAAAGACTATTTAAATACATATATTGTCGTATATAGGTTTCCGTTTAAATAAAATTACAGATTATATTGGTTTTCATTTAGGTCATTCCAACTAATATATTCTCTGAACTGTAATAACTTGAAGAATTATTAAATTTTTTCTTAATGTTTTACATTAAACCTTTCTTTTTTACTTTTCTGAAAATAGTGCATTTAGCTGTATTGGCGAGGACTCTTTAAGTACACGTGTTTATCGCGTTCATGTTATCAAGTTAAAGCCAAATAAATTAAAGTGTAATTTCGATAATAATTATTTATTAATGCGGTACATTTTATTATCACAGTAATTCGGATGTTAACTTATGATGATGAATGATGAATGATGATTTAAGTAAAAACTAATTTAACATTTTTTTCTCAGAACACATTTTTACTAATATAACTTATGATGATATAACTCAAAACACAAAATGTTCAATAATTTTATCCTATATGAAGTAATTTAAAACAAATTTTCTTAATATTGAAAATTAACTGAATTGATTTTATGTTATGGATAAGAAAAAGGAAATACAGATAACATTATTCTAAAAACAAATAAAATTAACTAAATTCTTTATAATTTTCGTATAATAAAAACAACTAAAATAGATTTACAACGAAGCAACAAACCATACCTAACTTAATGTAATAATTAACATTCTTCTTACAAATGACAACACAAGTAACTAAATAATTTATTACTTGCATATAATAAAAACTTCTACCAAGACATTTTGGGGATGAGGCGTTGTTGTCAATCATTTTTGTCCTAATTCTTAAACACAACTTTTTCAGCAGTCATTGGATTCTCAAATAATATTTTCATCGAGTCCTATTTTCATAAAAGGTGAGGGTTACATTGGATAAAAAATCGTACGAACTTTTATTAGTACTACTTCGTAAGAATCCACAGGAATTCATCAGAACTAAACGAAGCCTATTTATTTAAAGAATTCATACGAAAAATTTATTCGTATGAGTTCGTAAGAAACTATTAGTTAAGTAATGTAACAATGTAACCAATTGGATGCAAATTCACAGTACGAATACATACAAAGGAAAGTTTTTCAATTTATACCCAATATAATATAATAATTAATTGGAAAGGTATACCGAAGGCTTTTGAAATTAAACTTTAAAATAGAACACAATGTTTCAACAAGGCTAACGCAGCCTAGGAAATTCGACAAGTGTGTACAATATTTTAATCACGATTTTAGCTTGGCAGTAACGGTATCGTGTATCGTATCGTATCGATTAAAAAAATACCGGTTAGGTACAATATCGAACGCAGAATACCGATACATGAAGTATTGGTTCACATCTGATCCGTCATTATTGAACGGGTTTTTAAAATAATATAAAACCTTGCCACCAATATAAAAGTATTAATAAATACAAACAAATATATAAAAACAAAACAAATCAAAACTTGTTTACAAAAATAAACGTATACAGTGTGTCCGTAAAGTATGGAATAAATTCATTATTTCTTAAACCAAAAATATTTAGAAAAAGTCCTCGGACATGTCGATTTTTAATTTCAATTGCGCATCTCGCCCTTTATTTTTTTTGTTAAGACGTCAACGATGTTTTTTAAATGGAACACCCTGTATATTTCTCCATTTTTGGATTCTACTTCAACAGCTGATTCCAAATATGTGGGTCTAAAATTGATAAGTTGAAAGATACGGTCATTTTGAATATAAGAATTTACAAATTTTTCATGTTTGTTTGAACAAATAATAGTCAGTAGAACTAACGGTTAGTTAATAATAAAAACAATGTATAGTAAATGTTCGAACTGTACTCCTTGTTGTAGCTGACAGTACCCTAAACGATGAATAAAGCGTTGCTGAAACTTGTTTATAGTTTCCTTAGAAATGTTGTTTATTTCTGTTCGAATTCTCTCTTTTAGGTCAACAATGTTTTCCGGTTTGGTCTTATAAACTAAGTTTTTTAGATGGCCCCACAGAAAACAATCTAATGGATTGAGGTTCGATGGCCTTGGTGGCCATTCTATGGAACCACGCCTACCAATCCACCTGTTCAGAAATATTTGGTCAAGATACCTTCGAAAGTCTGCAGTATAATGGGGAGGCGCACTATCCTGTTGATACCACAGGCGTTCGTCATCATTTCCAGGATTAATTCTACTGGGGAATAAATTTAATAACGTTGGGATGAGATAGCCCATTAAAAATTGGAGATATGCCGGTCCGTTTACAGTTCCATAAAAAAAATAGGGTGAATGGGTCTATTTCTTAAAATTCCCGCCCACACTTTACCTTTTGTGGATACTGTGTGTGCTCCTCCCGCATCCATCGAGGGTTTTCCCTTGCCCAATATCTACAACACTGATGTAGTTTTCCACGAAACACCAAAACAATATATAAGTTGGCATCATCTGGAAATGATTAAAACTAGTTAAAAGTTTAAAAAGTTTTAAAAGTTTTAATCATCTCCAGATGATGCCAATACACCATTTAATTTGAAAGTGCATTCATCGGAGGAAATAATATTGTTTCACAAATTTGTGTCCTCCGAACTGGATCATCATTACTTAGTTCTTGCACAAGCTGACTGACGTTTTAGTAATATCACAATTGCGACTAAACTGGCGAACGATGGTATGTGAATTTTCTTCAACAGCCAGTAAAATATTTAATATTGTATCCTTGTCAACACCTGGGTGACCTGTTTTAGGTAAATCTTCCACCGTACCAGTCTCTCTATTTTTTTTTCAACTTTACTCACTGTCGATTGAGTTATGGGTCGTTTTGGATATTTAGCATTAAATAAATTACATACCCACCATACCCAATTAACGTAAGAAATTCAATTTTCTGCTTTATTTTAATTTATAACTCATATTATAAATTAAAATAAATTGACAACTATTATTGAGAAACCACTACTGTGGTAAAGACGATAATGATAAAAAAAAAAAAAATTAGCATACTTCAAAAATTAATAAAAAACGTGTTTATTTTACTTTTTTACTTTTTTTTTAAATGGCCGTATCTTCCAGCTTATCAATTTTAGACCATAAGTGTGATACATATTTGGAATTAGCTGTTAAAGCAGAATCCAAAAATATCTATAACTTCATAATCGAAACAGTGGCGTCATAATCAATAAATAAATAAATAAATAAATAAATAAAGGATACGGTGCGCAATTGAAATTAAAAATCGACGTGTCCGAGGATTTTTTCTAAATATTTTTGGTTTAAGAAATAATGAATTTATTCTATACTTTACGGATACACTGTATGTAGATATTAGTTACAAACACTACTACCACCACACACACGCACGCACGCACACACTCACTCACACACACACTCACACACACACTCTCACACTCACTCTCACACACACACTTACACACACTCTCACACACACACTCTCACACACTCTCTCACACACACTCTCTCACACATACTCTCACACACTCTCTCACACACCCACACACTCACACACACACACACTCACATTCACACACACCTCACTTTACAAAGCCAACCCACAATCATAACAAACACCTTAAACCACTCCCTTAACTCCTCACAGTGCATGGACACGCATTTTCAACTACAACCAAATTCACATAGATTCTAATTGTTAATTGCTTGAAATAGGTTTTTCCGCAGTTTTCCCTGTGTATTATACTATAACTATTAACCAAAATAATTTTCTTACTTTCAATTCTAAAAACTCGCAAAGATAAATAATTAAAACACACTGTATTTGTTCTATAGGAAAGTGCCAGCTGCAGCAAAATCACAAAGAAGCCAGTAAACGAGCACAGAGCCACAACAGCGGCTGCCAGGACGGCCTGTCCGCACCTCTTGGCGGGAATTGTCGCCTTGGAGGTACATTTTTTTGTACAGATATTTATTTATTTATATACTGAATAAGATTTACAGGAAACAATTACTTGGCGGACAAAAGGCCCGACCTGCATTGAATTAAACCTGCAAGTCTTGTTTGATAGCAGACCAGGCTAGCATAAAGCAGACTAAGCATGACAGACATAGTGAGTGATAAGTGTATCCCGCTAGTGGTCAGTGCTACTACCCGTCAGACATCATTGATGTCTTAGTGACTGAGAGCGACCTGTAAAGCAGGTACCAAGAGCTGTGACCTCTAACCCTGGTGGGTTAAACTATATAGTGAATAAGATTTACAGGAAACAACTACTCAGCGGACAAAAGCCCCGAATTGCATTGAATTAAACCTGCAAGTCTTATTTGGTAGCTAAGATCATTTGTCTATTCCTCAGTAGACATAGACCGGTTTCGAACTTGTTATGTTCTCGTCAGTATGCCATAAGTAATGGAAAGACAAATAATAATAGCATACCAGGCTAGCCTAAAGCAGACTAAGCATGACAGACATAGTGAGTGATAAGTGTATCCCTCTAATGGTCAGTGCTACTACCGTCAGACATCATTGATGTCTTAGTGACTGAGAGCGACATGCAAAGCAAGTACCAAGAGCTGTGACCTCTAACCCTGGTGGGTTAAACTATATACTGAATAAGATTTACAGGAAACAACTATTCAGCGGACAAAAAGCCCTGATCTACATTGAATTAAACCTGCAAGTCTTGTTTGGTAGCTAAGATCATTTGTCTATTCCTCACTAGACATAGACCGGTTTCGAACTTGTTATGTTCTCGTCAGTATGCCATAAGTAATGGAAAAAACAAATAATAATAGCAAATCAGGCTAGCCTAAAGCAGACTAAGCATAACAGACATAGTGAATGATAAGTGTATCCCCTCTAGTGGTCAGTGCTACTACCCGTCAGACATCATTGATGTCTTAGTGACTTTGAGCGACTTGCAAAGCAGGTACCAAGAGCTGTGACCTCTAACCCTGGTGGGTTAAACTATAATATACTGCGTTCCACGTCTACAGACGTAACTAGAGCGTATTTAAAATACTGAAAGTTTTAAAACTTCACAATTGTTTTGTATCCACCAGTCTATGGTATTTCGCGAAGGAACCCCTCGAGACATTATTTTCACAATAAAACACCTAAAACTTTATCTATCGAAATGCAATTGCAAACTGCTGACCGTCGCACAGTGGGGCAGGAGACTCGAAAATCTGGCTAAAAATCTGACTCTTGACTAATGATCCAAAAATAGGTTCAGGTTTATTGAAAAATTATTTAATAGAATCATTTCTCAAAAAGGGTTGGGTTATAGGGGAGGAAAAAATTATAGCAACAGAAAATTACGAAATTTTGTATTTTTATGTATTCTATAATGCTAGTGATGGGAAAAATATTTTACAAAATCTAACATAAAGGTTTTATAAGTATCGAAAAAATGATAAGAAAATTTTGATACGTAATTTAGTTTATTGTTTTCAAAAGAATTATTACTTGTAAGTAAGTGTTTTTATAGAATATTTATTTAACCTCTTTTTTACAAAAAATAATAATTAAATTCAATGCACAGACAGTTCCACTCTCTTCTGATAAGATACTGTTGGGATTGTGAAACTACTGACGATGTAATTGCATTTATGTTTATAACAGTTAATCATCATTGGAACTCGAAGAACTATCTTCATAATCAGACCCTAGTGATACTTCCTCATCATCAATATTGCCGCCTTGATATTGACGCTCTACAGTTGGTGACTGTAATAAATCTAAAGCTTCTTTCGGCAAAAATCGGAGCTTCTTCTTAGGTAATACTCTTTTGCTTGTTACTATTGGATCTGAGCTTAATAAAAATAAATTAAAAATATCTCCATTGGATTTTTCACGGCTGGATTTTCGTGAATGAGGTTCCTGATATTTTTTAAAATCTTTGTTGCGTGCCTCTTGCGTTTCTTGTGTTAATTGACCAGTTGGCAGCAGAGCAGATGATATTGTTTCAGATCTGTGGATAAGAAATGTATGTACTGTGGGAGGCATACAATACCATGGGTACTTTTTCACGAAATATTTAGCAGTATGATGAGCAAATTCCTGGATGCATTTTTTTAGTCAATATAAATCATCGTAATATCTGCGGAAACATCTGGATTTGCGCAAATGCGCCTTGCCGTGTTTCCATCATTTGAATTACCAAAACCAGGCTTAGGTTTATGGACGAAACAGCTTTTGAAATATTTTTTTTTAGTTTGTGCAACTACTTCTTTGTCCTCCTTTCCTCGAGCTTACCACTTTTGGATTGGAAGTTTATAAACTAAGTGGTAGCAAAGTCTCGAAGAAACGTATCCAACCGTGTAATACCGATATTCCAAATTGTAAATTCTCTGCATTAATTTTTTTTACTATCATTTTGTCAATTGAATTAAAATCTTTGAAAGTTGCATTACAAATGTAGCTTTTTGTGTAGACGAGGTATCCGTCAGAGCATTGCACATCTTTCCATCAATCATTGCAAAAATTAACTTGTGTGTCACTGAAATTGTCTTACCCATTGTGTGTAGAATGACTATTCTTAAGATTGTCTATTTCTTGGCATACCGTATTCTTTCTGTAGTTGAAACTTTCGTTGATTCTTTTATGAATTCTATTTTTATCGATCTGCAGTATCTGGTTGAAGATGGACGAGGATTCTGACAAATGATTTTTAGAGTTCGCGCCATCTGGATCACATACAAGACGAAGAAGTACAAGTGATGTTATGAACATGGATGAATCACTATCTTCAGATCCATGAAACGCTTGTTTGTAGGAACTACGTCATGAACAACCATCGAAGCCCCATTTTATAGATAAGCACAATCTTTCCAATTCCTCATCTTTCAGTAACTCTATAACACTTTCTTGCACACTCAGCAAACGTTCAACGGTGTGATCAAGTAAACCCTGTAATTGAACTTTTGCCAAAGTCGAAGTTATTTTTGTGTTCCCTCTTTAGATAACATTGTTTCTTTGCGGGCCTGCACAACTTTATAAGACGGAAATTTTTCAGGATCACACATTCTAGTGCGTTGATATCGGTGTCTAGACATTTTAGCGTCCACTAATTAGCTGAGGTTGACTTCCAATAGATTTTTTATATGCCTTTATATATTTACTTGCCCGATTTGGGGTAGATGTGATTTCTTGAAGTATTTTTGACGCTTCTTTTTACCCAGATGCATTTAGACTCCTTCGAGTAGCATAGGTTAGTTCTGCAACGTATAAACTTTCGCAGATATTCAGTTTTTTTATGCTTGGTTCACTCAGCACTCTCTTCAAAGGCAATTGCCGGACGACCTCGTCGTTTTAATGTTGCAGTTACATAGCGATTAAAAGAAATTGAACAATCCAACCAGGTTCGAATTTTTTTCCAAAAATCTATCTTCCATTCTTTTTGAGTTATTCCATCTAGACTTAAATTGTGCTTTAAAATTAGACAATCTACGAGTAAGGTTCTTTAGATTGCTTTTGGGACATCCTGTTCGATTTTTGATATGTTTTCTTAAAAAAAGTAAATTGATCTTGTATGAATGTGTGTCCAGAACTTTTCAATATATCGTGAAGTTTTTGTCGCGTAATGTATATGGTGTTAGAACCCGTCCCTGAAAACGATAAAATAAATAAACATTCGAATATACTTAATTATTATATACTTGTTAAAAACCGTTCATGCTAGAAATAATTTCAATTTTAAAAGTGAAGGGTAAACATGGGCATAAATTTCAAACGTAATGTATTTATTTAATAAATAAAGAATACACCCATTTAAAAAAATACCTTGGTCGCACTTGGAATGAAACTAAATATTTCATTATTACTAAGGATGTAGGTTTTTTCCTCTAGAACAAATTGTTAGTTTGCTATTTGCTAACATTATCATTAGAACTGTTAGAATTTTTGTATCCATTAGTAAAGAAAGCATCATAACCATCAGCAAATTAAAAAAAGGTCATTTACTACCCAAACATAATTTTCACACGTAAATTGTCAAAGAATATTACCAAAGCATCGAGTTATTAGTTCTTATCAGTTACTTAATTTAAAACATTCGCCAAGGTCATCTGAATGTTCCTAATATGATGATGGATCTAGCAAAAATTATTTGAAATTTTATAATTAACCATGCAATGGCAAACATTCACGTAAACTTTTTTTAATTTGCTGATGGTTATGATGCTTTCTTTACTCATGGATGCAAAAATTCTAATAGTTCTAATAAGGATGTAGTAGAACAATTAACATTTTATATTGACGACTTTACATTGGTATTTACAAAAGTATTACTACTTATCACAAAATTATAATTACTAGAAAATATAATACACACCTGAACTTGCAGCCTCCATAGCAAAAACTCGAATTTTAATATAATTATAAACAAATAAACGACCACGAAAATCTCCTAATAAAACTTTGAAATTAACAACGCATGTGCACTAGCCGCACTACTCGGTTTTGATTAATATGGGCGCTGAGATAAATCATGTAACGGCCAACTGCGATTCATTTTATTATGTGTTGGCTACGCGTAGCAAAACATCTATCGTGTTAACTTTATAATCCGGTCAAAGTAGACATTTCAATTTACAATAATTCGCATAGAACTGAAAATTGGTAGAGATCTTGGGAACACTATTATAAATAAAATGTCAAAAATCCCCATCGATCCCACGTCTGCTAAAAAAGTTATTCAAGGTCAAATGTCAAAAATATTGGTTTATTGCATTTTTTTGGTAAACGGTAAGTTTTATCATAAAAATAGGTCAGACAAAAGTTGTAGATCATGAAACTATCTACAAAAATTTTTCTTATACTTTTTTTTCCTAAGAATAACCATTTCTGAGAAATCGTGATTCTAAAAGTTGAAGAAGTCGTATTCTACATAATATCCACACATTTCCGCACCACCTGTGAGGTAGTGTACTTGGCACCCTTTTTTTAACGTGGTGTCCCCGGTAGGCATACTCCACGATCTATTGTGAATGAGTTTTGTTAAACAATATTCTATTAACTAAGAAATGGTACTATTGGAAATGATTTAAGTGGCTCGAATTATTGTTGACTTCGGAAAAATGTTATTCTGACTGAAACTCTTTAAATGCTACTTCAACAGTAATGTCTTCTTCACTTTCTTCTTCTTCTTGTTCTTCTTGTGGATATCTGAAAATTGTTCTGAAAAGATACATCAGTTGTCTCCTCATTGATATCATAAAAATCTTCATCTGTTGCATTCGATTCAACATTGGAGCAAGACTGGCCTTGACAATTGGTACATACTGGTGAACAAAATAATCCATAGCCATATTTTGCACTACAACCTTTTTTGCCAATTGCAAAAAATAGTGTTAAGAAGTCTTTTCGGAGCAGGTAGGAGTAAAGTTTGAAATGGCTCCAAAGTATTATCTATTAATTTCCAACCCCAGTCTTCTGGGTCCAGTTGATTGCCTAGCCACACTTGAACTTGATAGTATACTCGATATAAGTATTGATGAGCAGAAGCAGATGTTGAAGGAAGACAAGGTAGTTGTACTCTTTTATTTTATTTTTTACAAAACTTAAATATCTATACTTGTCTAAACATCAATTTTTTTTTGGAGTTCCATATAGAGCAAGAAGAAAGCGAATCCCGTTTGTGATGATGTCTTGTGGAGAAGAGTCAATCTTTTTAAATACTTTAGCGCAATTAATTAAATCATGTTTTTTCAAACAATTTAAATACTGTTGTTTTACCCCTTTTGAAAAATGCTGATGTAGTATCGCAGCCAGTTATTGCATGTAAAAATAAGATATGATTTTGACATTTTGGATAAGCAGATAAATTTTTCGATGAATATATTTCTGTTTGTTGTTGAGCTTTCCGGGATTTCAAAAAGTAAATAATCTTATTAATTGGAGTTCGTGCAGTCAGTAGTACTAATAAATCAACATCTTCACCAACAACGGTAGTTGTATTTGCTGTATTGGAAATGAAGTTAGGGACTGAATTTATTTTATGTGTATATTCTCACAATCGTATAATTTGTATGTATAAGTTACACAAACCAATATTTTTACTTATATTAAACATTCGTTGATGTATTTAGGCGGTTAAGCGTGCATATTATTGTTTTCGATGTTTCAGATGGATTTGATCTCCAACTTTTGTCTGACCTATTTTTATGATAAAACTTACCGTTTACCAGAAAAATGCAAAAAAACCAATATTTTTGACATTTGACCTTGAATAACTTTTTAGCAGACGTGAGAATCGATGGGGATTTTTGACATTTTATTTGTAATAGTGTTCCCAAGATCTGTACCAATTTTCAACTCTATGCGAATTACTGTAAACTTACTACTATTTTTTTGACTACTTTGACCGGATAACTATTACATATTTAGATTTTTCGCCACGTTTTTAGCTTTGTTTCACCACTGTGGCCATCGGGGTAGCTGCAAGCTCACATGTGTCTTCATCAGCGATGTGTGTAGGTGGTGGGGATTCTGTCTTACAGGTATGTCTGCTCTTTAATTGAATTGTTACATATTATTGGCATTTTCAATTTATAACAGACCTTTTACGATCGTACAAAACCTAAACTTAATTTAGTGTTTTGTTATTTAGTTTTAGGTAATTCACATGGGTTTAATTAAGGAAAACTTATTTTAGACTTTTTCGATAATTAAGTACTAATTTTCTACATTAAAAAAATGACAATACAGCTTATATTTGTAACATGACAGCACCCAAATTTAGTTATTTTTTGTTTCTTCACCGTTTCAATTAATTACGCGAATACATTTATTTTGTAAGAAATTAATAATATACAATAAAATAACATGAGAGAAGGTTATTAATTAATTCTTAAAAAAATCGTGTACATTGAATTTCACAATATTTATTCTCATTTTATTAGTTATACGAGAGTTATAAGTAAATCCGTAACTGGAAGATGTGATCTTACGAATTCATGCAAATTTGTAAGTAAATGCTGCAAGCAATGCAACTATAAACAGTAAATAAATAGGCTTTGGTTAGTTCTGACGAAATCATGCATTATTATCCAATGTAACCGCCGTGCCGCATTAATGTACGTGGTTTTATTTTTTCGATTGATAGGACGTCTCCTGACAAAAACTTATTTAATGACGAAATTGAAATGCTTAGTAAAACAATAAATATATTGACATTGACTTGTTTTAAGCTATTTTTTACTAATTGTACAAGGTTATTCATTATAAATTACCCACCCCTTATGATCGTTATTATTGCCTATACAAAAAAAATTTTTAAATAAAAGTTGTGTGGTTATGACTGAATTTTGTTAAAATGCTATCAAAGGTACAGTAGCGTGCAGATTTCAGGGGATACAAAAAAATAATATTTTTTAAATGGGAAACCCTGTATATTATTAAATTTTTGGAATGATCCTTTGTTCCTAATTTCAAAAATATACCATATGTTACCCCTACCATATACCGTTTTTGAGTTATTAAACGTCGAATATCTTAGTTAAACTAGTTACTGTAAATATGGAAAAGTTAACATTATTAAAGTGAGCTTGAAAATGACAATTATTATGTTTGATACGTGACATTTCTTTAATGAAATAATCAAAATGGTTTACAGTGAGGAAGAAATAGTCCAAATATTTACTTGTTTTATACAAAATAACAAAATAAATGTGCAGCAAAAAAAGCATATAAGGATGTTGTATCTAAATCGTCCAACACTATCAGACAATACGTTCAAAAATATTTACCGAAAGGTGAATAACATCTCCAGTTTTAGTAGAAAAAAGCGTGTAGTTCAAGTAAACCAGGAAGAACAGTTAGATATACTGCTTCATTTCGAAGGTAAGCCCATCCATATTTATTCGCGAATAGACTTTTTGAAACTGTATTCTTTTTTAGAAAATTCTGAATGTAGTATAAATAATGCAGTCGATCAGTTAGGTAAAAGTTGGGGATGAGGTATGGACATCCGTTTAATTTCCGATATTCGATCAGTGAAGTAAGCAGAACTGATTGAGTCCGGCAATTGGATGGATGAATGATAGCTCGTCTAACAGTGGTAGGCTGTCAACAGACAATCCCGAAGGCCGCTAGCTGATGCAGGCGGAGAGGCGAGCCCGGTGGAGGGTCGAAGAGACCTACCCAGGAGGTTTGCACCTGCTAGCGGTGCAGGCGGGCAGGCCCAGGCGTGGGTTAGTTGACAGTCGAGGACCGTGGTTCGAGTCCACGCTAAACTGTAGGGCCCTAGGTAAAAAGGGCCTATTGTGGCCTACTTGCCTAGAAAAATAAGTAGCTACTACTACTACTACTAGGTAAAAGTTATTCTAAAATCGAACGTACGTTAAAAAATAATAGCTACAGACCATATAAAATTTTACCCGTGCAACTTTTAACAGAGGCTCATAAAAGGAAAAGGCTGGACTTTTGTCAGATGATTCAAAAGTTGGATAAATATCCCGATTTTTTTACTAAAATATTATGGACTGATGAATCATCCTTTTCTATTGCAGGAGTTTTTAATAGGAAAAATCGAAGGCCGTGGGAAAACAAGCACAACAGAAAAAGATTGGTAAAACAAATAAAAAAATCAGGAAGAAAAACTGTTAGCGTTTGGTGTTGAATTTTCAGAAAAAAAATTGTTATGTCTATATTTTATGATTATACTTTAACTGGAGTTACTTATCCGGAAATAATTATCACAGAAGCAGGAAATATTCTTTTGCAGAATTTTCCGGAAGCCGAACTTGATGATATTATTTGAATGCAGGATGGGGCAACTTCACATAGTGTCCTACCCGTTCGAGATTATTTGAATAATGTATTCGCAATATAAATAGGGAATAATGGACCTATTAAATGGCCACCTAACAGTCCGGATTTGACCCCTATGGATTCTTTTTTTTTTGCGATTTCTAAAAGACATTGTCAATAATAATAATAGTATTCAAATCATTAAAGAAAGGATTCGAATTGAAATAAACAATCTGAATGTAAATAATGAAGCCATTTCCGGTGCAATTATAAATATAAGACGTTTTCAATTATGCATTGACAATAATGGTGGACACTTCAAACATCTCTGAGTTATCATTTATTTATATTTAAATTTCCTAAATAAATCTTTGTTATCTATTTTGTATAAATATTTGGCTTTTTTCTTCCTCACTGTAAACCATTTTGATTATTTCATTAAAGAAGTGTCACTTATTAAACATAATAGTTGTCATTTTCATAGCTCACTTTAATAATGTTAACTTTTCACTATTTACTGTAACTAGTTTAACTAAGATATTCGACGTTTAATAACTCAAAAACGGTATATGGTAGAGGTAACATATGGTATATTTTTGAAATCAGGGACAAAAGATCATTCCAAAAAATTTAATAATATACAGGTTATCCCATTTAAAAAATTATATTATTTTTTGTATCACCTGAAATCTGCACGCTACTGTACTTTTGATAGCATTTTAACAAAATTCAGTCATAACCACACAACTTTTATTTAAAACTTTTTTTCTATAGGCAATAATAACGATGATAAAGGGTGGGTAATTTATAATGAATAACCCTGTACTAAAAATGCATCCCTTTTAAGGCACAAATGGTTTATAAGATAAGCTTTTTTTTAATCAGTTATAATCTAACGCTAAAAGATAAGCTCATCAGTGTTTGCGTAAACACTAGAACTTAAAAATGTTTGGAACCCCCACTTGGCCGTGGAGTAGAGACATCTAACACTTTAACGTGCTCACATCATAATGTACGGAACCCACAGTTTTACATCACTTTAGAAACATGGTGACACGAGGTGATTGCTCATCGTCTATTATACCTTATCAGTCATCAACATGGACCTGCCCGAATTTGAACCTGGTTCATGTAATCGGGTTAGAAGAGCGAGTCACTGTGCAAAGCCGATGCTAACATAAAGTTAATAGTACTCAACTTTTTTTCAGTAATCTTTAAAAATCTTATCTGTAGTCTGTTTGATTATTTTATTAACAATTAATGAGTATTATTTTACATGACATACTTCTGCAGTGAAATGATTGCTCGACAGGAATGAAATCCGGGAACCCTTGCAGAGAAAATCTCGAATTCTTATTGGTCTTCTTAGCTGATACAAGATTATAAAATTTTACTATTGTTATATTAGAAGAGTATAAAATTTTGATTTATTTGATTATGATTTATAAATAAATAATTTTTAAAAAACACAGTAGCATCGATAACAAATTTTAAAAATAGGGGATATTCTTTCAAGTTACTAAATTTTATTCACGTTGAACAAATAACAAATAGCGAACGGTAAATATTTTTGTTAAAATTCAAATCCCACTCAAGCTAATGAATTTATGGTTTGAGACGGGTCTTCTATTTATTATAATAAGATGAGGAGGATCGTGTTGTCTGAAATTCCGCGTATTATTTATGGTTTCTGTAGCATTTCAATTTATCCATGAGCAGAATGCTGGTCGAGACGGTCGACCGGACGATGTTTGGTGGGCGTGTGGGAGCCGACTAATAACGAGAATACTTATTAGATTAGAGTAATTACCACTCCTGAAGAAATAATGAGTTGATGAAGGATGTTTTATTTATTAATTTTTCTGTAAAGTGACATGATTTTCAAAATCATTTGACTATTCGAGGACAAAATATACATTATTTCTATAATATTAAAATTACCACAAAGGAATATTAACTTTCGTTCATCCACTCCATATGCCTATAAATCCTTGGGACAGTTAGTATTGAATATACATATAAAAGCATTTAAATCATGTGTTTGAACTTACCCAAGTAAAAATAGCAGACTTTTTGAACTAAATAACATCCATTGTTATTTTTTTATATTAATAATATTTATACAGAACTGGAACTTACAAGAAGAGAAGTTAGACAAAAAAAAACTTATTATCTTTGGAGTGGAGGAAAATGAGAACAAAAATCTTTACAACAAAATAACTAATTTATTTAAAACTAAGTTATCAACCAATGTTTTAAAACCTGAAATAAGTGTATGCTACAGATTTGGGAAAAGTAGCACAAAAGATAAGCACATACCAATAGCAGTAAAATTTGTACAATTACATAAGAAGCAGGAAATACTTGTGGGCAGATAAAAGGTAGCAGCATATCAATATCAAACAACCTAATCAAAGAAGATTGTGAATGTCAGAAGGTTCTGAGAAAACATTTAAAGGAGGCTTAGAAGCAAAAATAAAAGAAATCTACTATACTCGGTCCATTAATTTAGGCATGTTAAAATGATATAATCTTGAAGTACTTTCAAGTAGATACCTATATATGGTTTTGTCGTGCCTAAAAAATTTTTTGTAGATTTTAGTTCCTGGTTCGCCAAATTACTGTCTACTATTAACGGACCGAGTATATATATAGATGGAACTAGTTACACCCTGGAACAACTAAACGCATCAGAAAAGGATAAGATTATTGAAGAAAAAAAGAACATCAATCAGTCAAAGAAATAAAATCTAAGAATCTATTGGCGTGTGGAAGGGATACCCTACCATCAACAACGACAACACCGATAATCACTCAGAAACAACTTTGAATAAAGCATAGCACAAAATGTAGATTTATAGTCCTATATACTTGAACAAATTAGTAATACACCATACGCATACTAACAAAAAAATTATCATAATAACCAAAAAATAGTGATTTTTTCGAAATTACTCGAATATAAAATAGCATTTAATGTATATAAAAACATGGATCCCTTTATAAGGGACTTTACATACTCACAAATTGATACCTATTGTACAGAAAATATAGATACATGCAAAAATTTAATCAAATCCGAAAAGTAGTTTTCAATTTTTCATACGAACATACGTAGCATATATAAAAATTTCGACAATTTCCAGGTCTACCTTTCTCACTTTAACAATTCGTTTGATTGCATCTGTCTATTTGAAATATATAAAATAGATCAACTTAGTAAATTTAATACAGGGGGTACTGTTGTAATTACAACAATGGTCATATAAATCGCAATGATGGCGCAGTGATTTATACAAAAAATAATATCGAACAAAAAATAGAAATAGTTACATTAGGTAATATAAATATTTTAAAACTCAACCTTAAATTACAGAATAAGTATATCGCAATCTATCTTATATACAGGTTGCCTTCTACAGGTGTTAATGAATCTATAAAAAATCTAAAAAATTATGTTAAAAATATAGGAAATATAGACTATAATATTGTGATTGGTGATCTAAATATAAACATCTTATCGCAAAAAAAGAAATGCATATGAATACTTAGATCCATTATATGAAAATGGCTATGAATCGCTCATAAATAAAGTAACTTGGCAACAAGGACAACTATCAAGTTGTATAGATCACATATTCTTGAAAACAATGCAAACTACCAAAGCCGTTCCTATTATATTGCAGTCGATTATAGATTATTATAGTACACTCGTTTCATTTCCAAACACTCAAGGAAAATATAACATACAATAAAAAAAGTTTATACTGAAACAATTAATAAACAACAATTATTAAACGTAATGCAAGCAGAAAACTGGGATTCTTTTTATAAGTGCATTGATATAGAAAACGCATGTACTGTATTAGAAACAACAATAAAAATGCTATATTAATATCAACTGTAAAAATAAAACAGAAAAAAATTAAACGCAAAGAATGGATTACGTCTGTTTTGGTACAGTCAATAAAAACTAAATAATAAACTAAAAGAAAGATATCGTATATATAAAAAAAACTAAGCAATCTAATTAAAAAAGCTGAACAAGACTTCTTTCAAAGATGTATTGCACTCAATAACAACTCAACATTAATTTTGGAGACGGTTAATAATATTACAAATAATGGCACAAAAGAACTAGAAATAAAATCAATTTATATAACAGAACATCTACAAACAAAAGAGAAATAGCAAATCACTTTAACAATCACTATTCTGAGATAGGATTTAATGTGGCAAATTAAATTAAAAAACCATCTAGAATATTTGAGAACCAAATCCATCAAAATTTATTTTATTTAGAGCCAGTAACAGAGATAGAAATTCGAATTTATATACTAAATTAAAAAAATAAAAAATCACTAGGTTATGACAATTTGAAAACGGAAAATCTTAAAGATATTGTAGACGTAATAAAATCATTGTTAACCCATTTAATTAAAATATCTTTAATACTAGCATATGTCCCTCTTATTTTAAAATTGCAGATTCCCCAGAAATGACTCCAACTTTGAAATTTTAAAAGGAACACCCTCTATATCCTTACATTTTTGGATTCCGGAGACGATTTTAAGTACGATTGCATAGTTTTAAAAAAAAATTTGAGACTACTTGATTTTTTAGCGCTATTTTTATTTTTTGCATCTAGAGTACAGTGAATGCACTCAAATCAATCAAATGAACCGCGATAAGAGAAAATGTAAACGTGGGATTTTTCGAATTGGTTTAGTAGCTACGAGCAACCAACATTTCAGAAATCACTGATTTATAATTATGTCAACTTTTTCAAATAGCAACATGTTTTAGACACCCAGGAGTTTAATACTAATTTTCACGACAAATCCATTGATACGTTCAAATCGAAAATCGGTTTGATATTAACCCAAATACACAAGTTCTTTGGTGGAAATAATTAAAATATCGAGAAAATACGCTTATCCAAGTAAGTATGCCGTGGCAATTGAATAAAACTAGATTCGAAACATTCATTTTGTCAACAAAACAACGCTGCAAATAATAAAAGTGTGCTATTGAAACAAAAAGAAGTTTGACATATAATAATACGTGTGTTTTCGCTAAAATTAAATAAATGAATAACTCGGTGAAGCTACAGAATTCACATATGTAAAAGTGATGACAGGAAATATATGGATAAAAAAATATCAAACTTTGACAAATCGAGGTTTTCGCCACACATGAATTTTGTTGGTATCCAATTACCGAGTTATTTATTTGTTTGATTTTCGTGAATTATTAATTTAATAAGTTTGCTCTTTAAATTTGTTGTTTGTTGTTTTTTAATTATTGTTGTTATTGTTTCACATGTATACAAGATATGAAAAAGTCGACATGTTATTAATTTTTGGAGAATGCCGCAAAAATTCCAAAAACGCTGCAGAATTGTATGCCCAAAGGTATCCGAACAGACATCATCCATGTTGTCAATATTTTCCAGTTGTGGAGAAACAAATCAGGAAAGAAATTGATAACAATCCTGCAGCTTTTATCGTTGATAAAGCGACAGAAATTAACGTGTTGGCTTTTGTAGAAGTGAATCCTATTGCTTCTACTAGAGAAATTGGCCACGAGGTGCAAATTAGTCATGAATCAGCAAGAAAGATTCTCAAAAAATATGGTTTCCGCTCGTTTAAATATCAAGTGCACCAGCATTTGTACGAAGATGATGGTAACCGATACTTCAGAACAATACCGCTAACCCGAATTTTGTTTCTTTGATATTGTTTTCTGATGAGTCGAGATTCACCAACAATGGAATGTTCAATAAACAAAACAATAGATATTCGGCGCAGAGAAATCAACATTTTATGAGGCCAAGTAATTTTCAGGAAAAATTTGGAGTAAATGTGTGGGCTGGGGTGATTGGAACAATAATTATTGGACCTATTTTCTTTTAAGCACCTTTGACAGGGTTGAGATATTTAGAATTCCTACAAAATGATATTAAAGAAATGTTGAAAGACTTAACTCTTGCAGTTTCTGACCAAATGTACTTTCAACAAGATGGGGCTCTGCCTCATAATGTCACTCGAGTTATGGCCCATTTAGTGAACCGGTATAATGGGCTAGTAATTGCAACATATGGACCTGTACCTTAGCCTGCCCGCTCACCAGATCTCGTATTTTAGATTTTTTTTGTGTAGGGTTATGTGAAAGAACGAGTTTTTTATACACCCCCTCAACCCCTTGAAATTTTACAAGATCGTATCCGTGAAGTTTTTGCCAGTATAACTCCTGCTATGTTGCGAAATGTTATGCGAAACACCATTGACTGAGCCAGAAAATGTCAAGAAGGGGGGATGCACTTTAAACATTTACTACCTTTTAATTAATCTTTCAATATGTTTTTTATTGTTAAAATAAATTATTTCGGACAGCACACTTGTTTTATTTGCAGCGTTGGTTTGTTGACAAAATGAATGTTTTGAATATAGTTTTATTAAAGTTCCACGGCATACTTACTTTATAAGCGTATTATCCACCAAAGAACTTGTTTATTTGGGTTAATATCAAACCGATTTTCGATTTAAACGTATCAATGGATTTGTCGTAAAAATTAGTATTAAACTACTGGGTGTATAAAAGATGTTGCCATTTAAAAAAGTTGACATAATTACAAATTAGTGATTTCGGAAATTTTGGTTGGTCGTAGTTGCTAAACCAATTCGAAAAATCTCACGTTTACATTTTTCTCTTATCGTTTTGATCCATTTGATTGATTTGAGTGCAAAAATAAAAATAGACCTAAAAAATCAAGTAGTCTCAAACAATTTTTTAAAACTATGCAATCATACTTAAAATTATCTCCGGAATACAAAAATATATGAATATGCAAAGCGTTTCACTTAAAATTTCAATGTTGGGGTCATTTCCGGAGAACCAGAAGTAATGGAAAAGTGTCAAATAATGGAAAATTGGCCGTTTTTGGTATATATTACCCCTGCCAAGTTTAAGACTTACATCTTGAAAACTCCGGAAACTATGGTTTGTCTAATGATTCCGTTGACACTCGGTATATAAAATAAAATTACTTTTACCACTTTAAGATGTTGTAGCTCAGTGAATGTACATTATTAGACATATGTAAATTAGCTTAAATCGGCATTATCTGAATCCAAGAATACCTCTATAAGTTTTTGATATATTTATTTATTTTTTAATTTAGTCTATTTAGCTTATTTTAATACTACGGGGTAACAAATGTAACAATGTGTACATTTGTAAGTATACTGTTGACAATATTTCTTAAATTATGTACTATTTTTGTACTGTTTTCTGAAATCAATTATTATTATTATATAATTTAAAAACACTCTATATATAAGAGAATCATAAGACATATTAGAAAGTTGTGTTGGTGGAATTTACAGTACCTATTCATCTATTCTAAACTGCACGGCGTTCAGTAAAATGAGTAAACGCAATTGTGATTTACAGTGCAGTTGCATAATGCGCAGTGCACTGCAATCGATCAGGTTAATTAGAAACCGAACCACATGGCCCCCTGCGGCGGTTCTACCTAACCCCTGCGGTTTTTGTGGCCCCCCTTGGCCCCACTATACTAAACCAGAACCTCGTACACTACTCAGCACGCGTCCCTCAGTAATTAGCTGAATATGTTAATATTTCTACATTCCTACCATTGTTCATATCAATTTTATTTTAACCTTTATTTATGACCAATGTCTACCCGTTCCTACAAATATTTATTTTAATAGTTTGTGTTAAATTCTAATTATTGTTCTGTAGACAATAATTATTGTACTTAATAAAATTTCACAGGCAAAAAGAAATACTTGATTCAACTAACTACAAATTAACTACATATTATTTAAATATAATTTTTGTATCAGTTTGAGTGTGAAGTGTGATATATTAATAATCTAATTTAAATTTTTAATAATATAATTTTAAAAGTATTTTTTTATTGTAGGAATTATTAATTATTTTCTTAAATAAAACTAATTAATCCCCACACAGTTTAAAGTCATTTAGAAGTTGTCAAGGACAGAGTATTCTAGCAGATGTAGCTAGAACCATCAACAAGGGAATTATAGCGTAAAAAATAAAATCTGGTCTTCTGGCATTTTTTGCAGAAATCCGTTTCTGTTTCTGATTTTATATTGCATCATTTTCTACAGTTTTCAACAGCAAAAATGGAAACCGAGTGGTCTTTACCTGGGTTATGTACCGGTTGATCCAAATGCCTCCCACCCCCATTTCGGAAATGTTGGTTTTAAAAACCAATTACAAAAAAAAAAAGGATTTTTTTTAAATGAAGACCAAATATTTTTCCATATTTGAATAGGGTTTTTGATTTAAAATATATATCTTTTTTTATAGTATCTTATAAATTTCAAATGTTATTTCCCAAAAAAAACTTACTAAAATATTTTTAGGTTTAAAATAATTTTGACATTGTTTAATAATTCAACTTATCTTTGAACCTGTTGGCAAAATACCAATATGTATCTTTACTTTAGGAGAAAATAGTGGTAAACTTTATTTTAAAAATTAAAACTAAGAGGATTTTTGTGAGGAAATATTAATTGGTTTTATTAAAACAGGATTAAACGAGGAATCAAGAAGAAGAGATAGTATTTTCTTTTTTCAAGAGAACCAAGAAAAAGGAAAGGTATTTGAATTTTTCTTTGGAACCATAAGGAACTTTAAAAAAACATAAACTTAAGGATTATAGTATATTGCCTGTTTAAAAATTTTCCCTCAATATAAAGGGAACAATTTTGTAAAAATTGAAACAGGTTGTGATAATAATATATTTAATAAAATATGTTGGACGAGGATATTCAACACACTGGTATCTTCAACAGAAGAAATTCACATTTTTGGTTTCCGAAAATCCTCATATTTCTGAAGAGATTCAATTCCAAGGAAGGAAATCCATAAATGTTTGGTGTGGAATAATAAGTAAAAAAATTGTAGGGCCTATTTTTCACGAAGGCTCCCTTAGAGGACCATTGTATTTAGATATGTTAAGAAATTATGTAAATAATTTATTAGAAGAAATGCAATTGTAATTCGATGTTATTTGGCAGCAGGACGGGGCACCCCCACATAATATTAATGATGTTACAAATTACTTAAACACAACATATCAAGAATGGATAGGAAAACTGGGGAACTATTGCTTGGCCACCTCGTAGTCCGGACCTAACTCCATTAGACACGTTTCTTTGGGGCCATTTAAAAACTGTTGTTTATAAAGGAAGAAGCAACAACTTGGAAGAAATAAAGGAAAAAATTAGAACAGAAATACGAAATTTGAATAATAACAACGCTGTTATGGCAAATGTAATGGGAAACTTAAGAAAACGATACGTTCTTTGTATAGAACACAATGGAGGGCACATAGAGAATTTTTTTGTGATATTTTGTTATTAATTAACTAGCAATAAATTATTGTTAATTTACTACATTTCTGTAGCCGTTAAAGAATTTAAATATTTATATTTACCAATCTTATTTTAATGGATAATATTATTTTTAATAAATTATCGACCACTTCAATAGTGTTCTTTAGTTATTTTCTATATTTGTAGTTTTTTTAGCTGGCTAGGCAGCATAAGCGTTTTTTATTTAGGTATTATTTTTTTTTCAATATAATAATTTAACTAATAATTGAGCATAGTTTCATGAGGATAATAAAAAAGAAATTAAATATAGGTAAATTAGGCAAAAACTTAATAGTTATAATAGTCAAACTGTCAAACTAACACTTTTGTTTTACTATCACAGCCACCTAGAATAGTATTTCTTGGTGGCTGTGTGTTTGTATTTCTTGATATCTGTTAAGTAACGTATTTTATATTGAAAAAAATCGATTATCGGAATATTTACTGAAGGTACTATATAAAAAGTATATATATTTGAAATCAGAATAAGACGTCCTATTCAAATATGGAAAAATATTTGGGGACTTCCACTTAAAAAAAAGTAACTTAGGCCTCCATCTTTTTATTTGATGTTCAGTTGTTTTTCTGTTAATGGGTTGGATTCCTTTTTTAAAAACCCTACAAAAACGTTTTTCATTTTTTTTCGTATCTATATTTTCCAAATAACTGAGAAAATGGGGGTGGAAGGCTTATTTGGATCACCCGGTACATCTGAAAATGGCAATCCACTGTTTTCAATTTCATATGTGAATTTTATTGAATTGAAATGACTATTTAACGAAGTTGTTTTTACATCCTTGACTTTTATAGCAAACGCTGCCAAGATATCATCCACATATAATATGTTAACATTAGCCACAACCGTCGTCGCATCACTGTAAAGTTGTTCATGCCAGTGTTGCCACATTGATGGATTCGTTGCCGATTCGAGGTATTTTTGAGGTCCACAAATTAAATTGAACATATGAAAAACCTGATTTTTTTAAAAAAAGTTCTTTTTAAAAACTTAAAAATAATTACTAGTTTCACAAATTATTCAATTGATTCTTGTACATAGCCTTCGACCACAAGTATACTAAATACAATGAATGCTTAACTTAATATCTAATGGGTATTTATTATAAAATTTGGATGACGTATATCTACAAAAGGACACAACATATTTATAAAAGATATGACAAATGTTTATGTTTACTATTTACTATGATTATACTAATATTCCTAATGACTATATAATTCACAGTTTTTACATAATTCCATGCTTGAAAATCATAAACAATATAATCAATTGGCGTGTGATAATAATCACTATACATGATTAAAACCAAATTTTCTGACAGCAAACATAGGAATACGTTCACAATAAAATCTTACAACCAATCACCAAACTATTATGTGATTAAATAGCATTTGAGGTTATGGCCTCTTCTTAGTTTTACCTCCACGCAAGGTAGTCACGTCCATAAGGTCATGTACCGCAGATGCTCTATTATGTTCTTCCTCGGAAAATTGATGTGGCCCGAAGTTATAAATAGACCTTGGGAGATTTTTAGTGTCTGAATAAAGTTTGACATTTTTTATATTTTACCAACTAATTTTTTATTTTATATTATATTTGACTACCTAATTTAAACGAATTGGAACATAACTTGGCGGAATTTTTAAAGAAAATATGGAATATTTTATGCCTGCATGCGGGATGGTTTGTTATACTTAGGTGGTTCATGCAGCGGTGTCACACAACGATGCAACGACAGTTGATACAAATTTGGTTAATAGAATTCCTTTTATTTTATTTTTGTTGTACGGAAAACAGTAACGGCTTGGATCCCCAAGAGAAACATTTGCATACAACACATTGGAAACTATGTTTCCTTCCGACATTGTCAATAATAATAATAATAATAGTATTCAAGTCATTAAAGACAGGATTCGACTTGAAATAAACAATCTGAATGTAAATAATGAATCCATTTCCGGTGCAATTATAAGAAGACGTTATCAATTATGCATTGACAATAATGGTGGACACATCGAACATCTTTTATGAGTTATCATTTATTTATATTTAAATTTCCTAAATAAATCTTTTATCTGTTTTGTATAAATATTTGGTTTTTTTCTTCCTTACTGTAAATTATTTTAATTATTTCATTAAGGAAATGTCATTTATCAAACATAATAATTGTCATTTTCATAGCTCACTTTAATAATGTTAACTTTTCCATATTTACAATAACTAGTTTAGCTAAGATATTCGACGTTTAATAACTCAAAAACGGTATATGGTAGGGGTAATATATGGTATATTTTTGAAATCAGGAACAAAGGATCATTCCAAAAATTTAATTATATATAGGGTATACTATTAAAAAAAAATTATTTGTTTGTATCCCCTGAAATCTGCACGCTACTGTACATTTGATAGCATTTTAATAAAATTCAGTCATAGCCACACAACATTTATTTAAAACTTTTTTTTTCTATAGGCAATAATAACGATGATAAGTGGTGGGTAATTTATAATGAATAACCCTGTACAAACAGAATTTTAAAATATTCTGGTGGTGTCTAGCTGAGGTATATAGTTTCGAAAAATACTTCAATTGAAATATTTGAAATAGAATTTGTATTTTTAATATTGGAAATAATTCCCACAGATTTTATCCGTATCGAGCAAAATTATTATACAGGGTGGGGCAATAGTGCGTCGGACCTCGATATCTCGAGTTCTACGATAGCTAGAAATTTTTAAAAAAATTGCAAGTAAACTAGATAAAAAAGTCTATAATTGGAAATTATTTTCGAACATACAGGGCGAGCCAAGACGAAATTACAGGACCAAGTGCCTTTTTTTTAAATGGAATGCTATGTATGTCAGTACATTTTTTGAAGCCTCTTTCTAGGCTCTATTCATTCCTATATTATTATTGGCTATCTCCCAACCACTTTGATGTAATGAATTTTTTTGTTGAAATAATGCCATCTGCAGATGGATATTAAAAAAATCACCACAGTCACGATTATGGGTTTTAAGAAAAACTTGTGTGAATATCAGTTACAAGACATCTTATTAATGTTTTCGAATCATTTTCATTTCCTAAAAATGTACAGGGTGGCCAAAAATTAGTATTCAATTAAGAACTTTTTAAATTGAATTTTCTCAATTTTTCAAATGGAACACCCTGTATATTTTTCAATGGTGTGATGTAAAAATGAAAAATGAACATTTTTTTGTAAGTACTTCCCTATGGCTAATTGCAACCATTATCGTTTTATTGAGCAATAATTACAACATTCAAAAATAAACTTAAAAAAAGAGGTCTCTTCAAATAACTCAGTAGAAAAATTATAATAAATGTTCCACATGTTGGCCATTTTGATTGACACACATCTCTATGCGCTTTTGAAATGAGGTTCCCATTGTTCCTAAAACTGCCGGTGTGATAGATCTAAAGGCAGTTATTATTCTTTCCTTCATATTTTGTACTGTTGTTGGTGTGTCTCTATAAACAATTTCCTTCACGTATCGCCATAAAAAGAAATCCATTTTTGTATGATCTGGGGATCTACCAGGACATATAGTGGGTCCATTTCTTCCAATCCATTGATGAGGGTAGGTATTATTTAAGTGGTCTCTAACTGCATTTAAATATATGTGGTGGAGCACCATCTTGCTGAAACCACATCCTATTTCGAATTCTTCCAGGGAGATTTACCAATAATTGTGACAGATAGTTTTCCAAAAAATGAAGATAAATAGCTCCAGTCAATGTACCATCAAAGAAATGTGGCCCTATTACATGTTCTCCAATAATTCCTCCCCAAACGTTTATAGACTATCTGTCTTGGTTATCAACTTGCATAAAAAGTGAGGATTTTCCGAAGCATAATAATGGAAATTGTGCCTATTAACAAATCCATTTTTATGAAAAGTTGCCTTATCAGTGAATAAAACATTATTGAAGAAGTTGACATCAACTTGCATTTTACCTCTGGCCCAATAACAAAATTGTAGGCGCTTTTGAAAATCGTCATCAGATAATTCCTGGTGCATTTGAATATGATATGCATGCAACTTATTTGTTTTTAAGATTCGACCCACAGATCGTCTACTTATTCCTACCGTTGCCAGCACCACAGAAAACTCATTTTCTTCGTTCACAACACGTTTTATTCTTTCACTTTTTTTATATTCTACATTTCCAGTTTCCAGAAATCTATCGAGAAGGTTTTGGAAGCTGCTAACATCAGGAAGCCTTCTTTCAGGATAACGTTGGTGATAAATTCTATTGGCAAGTAAACAATTTCTGTCTGACTCGCCCAAAGCAAAAGTCATGTCTACAAGTTCCGCTTTATTATAATTTATATTGTAAAATTCCAAATATTTTAAATTCAATACAAATTGTAACTAACGACCGATAAGTGTGATAAATTCTCCTTTATACACGACAATTTATACCAAACTGAGGTTTTATTGCTTGTCGAATAACGAAAACAGCAAAAAAAATATACAAAAAAACATTACAGTAAAGGACTGGTTAAATACTATTTACTCATTTCAATGGAAATGGTCCCACCAAATGGCCTCTTTTCAAAATTGCATAAAGACGTGTCAATAAAAATTGGCAACATGTCGAACACCTATTATAAATTTTTCTAATGAATCATTTGAGGGAACCTCTTTTTTTACGTTTATTCTTGAATTTGACACTTATTTATTTATAAAACGAAAATGGTTGCAATTAGCCATAGGGAAGTACTTACAAAAAATGTTCATTTTTCATTTTTACATCACATCGTTGAAAAATATACAGGGTGTTCCGTTTGAAGAAATTGAGAAAATTCAATTTAAAAAGTTCCTAATTGAATACTAATTTTTGGCCACCCTGTAAATTTTTAGGAAATGAAAATTATTCAAAAACATTAATTAGATGTCTCGTAACTGGTATTCACATAAGTTTATCTTAAAACCCATAATTGTGACTGTGGTGATTTTTTTAATATCCATCTGCAGATGGCATTATTTCAACAAAAAAAATTATTACATTAAGGTGGTTGGGAGATAGCCAATAGTAATATAGGAGTGAATAGAGCCTAGAAAGAGACTTCAAAAAATGTACCGACATACATAGCATTCCATTTAAAAAAAAGGCTCTTAGTCCTGTAATTTCGTCTTGGCTCGCCCTGTTTGTTCGAAAATAATTTCCAGTTATAGACTTTTTTATCTAGTTTACTTGCAATTTTTAAAAAATTTCTAGCTATCGTAGAACTCGAGATATCGAGGTCCGACGCACTATTGCCCCACCCTGTATATACGAAAAAATACTGTTTATTGATTGATGAAAGCACATGTAGTACAATTCAAAGGCATCAGTCAATAAGAGAAAAAATAATAGTGCTTGTCATAAATAGCATTCTAGAGTTCACCAAATATTTTATGAAGATAATAATTGGCATGTCGCGTATAAGAGGATAAAGTGGCCAGTGAAATAAAAAAATATATATATTAATATTATTAACTTTAAAAATATTCCGGTTACTCAAGTCTAGGTCTAGGTCTAGCACCTGCTCAAGGTTAAACAATTCAAATATACATACCTTACACGTTTGAATTTATTATTTCCTCTCTCTTTTTACAAATTAAACTAATTGTCGATTTATAATAATTAATAAATATAAATTACGAAAAAAAGAAATGCATATTCAATATGTGAACATGAGCACATATCAATAATAGTATTAATAAATTAGAATAAAATTAGACAATGGCATCCTTTCTTACTACATTAAAGAGTAAGAAGGTGAAAACACTTTTAATCTCTCCCTTGTGAAATATTCAATTTTGATCTAAATTGATTTTTTTGTTTATAAAAAAAATTTTGCATTTCCTTTCCACAAACATGTAACATTGTTGTCCGAACAGAACACTCCACGTATGCATATTTCCCGGTCTCTCGTCGTGCTTGCTCGGATGAACGGAAGCTAGAGGCCAGCCAGTCCCAATTTCAATACATTGTTCTTATGTGATGAGTGACCTTGAATTATTGGCGCATATCTCAGCAAACATTTTGGATCTGTCAGTTAGGGCAGCTAGTTTCCAGCACCCCATCTCTTTCTAGCGTATGTACACTTTAGTTGAGCGTTGATCCCCTCTCTCACAAGAGAATGAACAGTTATAGAACAAGAACAGTGGCAATTTGTGGTTTCGTGGGAGAGCATAATCATACATAAAATATTTAACAGGTGGTCGAAAAATGAGTGCTTTAGGTGAAAATATTCCCAACGACATCTCTTCTTGTCCAGACGTGGTGGGTTATTTGTTGTTAAATGGATTTAGTTCTCTTGTTATGATAAAAAGGTGAGAATTAAAAAAACGGTCAGGCTTACACCGTCAATGCCGTCATTAGCTTTCACAAGTGGTAAACAAAACAGGGGTTTAGTGATAGCAATTATCAAAAAATCGAGTGGTAAACGGTATCAACAGTTAGAAATGAATTATACTGTTGCAAATGTTTGTTATTTACTAATGATCAATCCGGGTTTAATAATTTGCAAAATTTGTCGCTAGATTTAGAAAGGCATGAAAAATCCCAGGAGCATGTTTCATCTTACATTAAATTCAAAATGTTGGGTAAACAAAATATTGTAAATTTCTTGGATTCTGTGCATAAAAGAGAAGAAGAAAATTTAAATGAAAAAGTCCATGAAAATAGAGAAATATTAAAGAGATTAATTGATACCGTTATATATTTATCTTCTCAAGAAAATTCTTTTCGAGGACATGACGAAAAATGCGATTCGTATAATAAAGAAAATTTCAAGGAGCTAATAGATTTTTACTTTCTTATACCTAATATAAGAAAGTATAGTAATCGTGATCTTTTTTCGACCTCGAGATTTTGATTGATATATACGTTTTGATCCCTCCTAAATCCATTTGGACTATTTTCCGAATGATGTCTGTCGGCTCGTGCGTATGTGTGGATGTGTATGTATGTGGCAACGATAACTTAAATACTAATTGGAGACTTCCCAAATTTGGCAATTAGGATGTTCAACAACATTGTAGGCGACACCTTAAATTTGGTGAATGTGGCACCACCAGAAGAGACATAATAAATGAAAGAAGAAAAAAGGTACTTACAATTTCTGGAAAAAAAATTAAAATTTTTGTATTGCATTTCTGGACGAATCTCGACGAATTATAATGAATAAACATAACTTTATTGAAAAAAAACTGTCTGTATGTCTGTAGAATCGCAATAGCAGCCATAGTTTTTTGAGAAAAAGCTTTCAAATTTGCTACACATATTCTATAGGCCAAAGACAATGATAAATTCGGTGATGAGCAAAATTGGCTAGCTGAAGAAGGTCCACGGGACCCAAACTTTTTTATATTTGTCTTTACAAAAGAATCTATTCTTGATAAAAGATTATAAATCGTGTGTACTATATCAAGCCAATAAAATATATTTTCCAAGTACTTATATAAGGCTGATGTAAACTGAAATTTTTTACACATCTGACCTCATAATTTGTAATTAGGATAAATTTAGCAGTTTGACATTTGAAATGTCTAATGTAGTTACAAAAATGTCAATGTCAATAAGAAGAAATTATTAAAATATATGACATGAATTGTTTTTATTGACAATATCGAACGACGCTGAAAATTAATTATTTAAAAATTTTAATGAAACGTTTCAAGGTACGCTGTTCAAATTTAATTGAATTAAATAGAATAATTTGTTTAGATCAAGATAATGTATACTGGTATAAGAATGTTATGTGTTGGCCACATCAGATATTATAAAAACGTATGTCCCAAAATTAGAGAACGTTTTGAATAACGCCACTGTTTTTTCTCGGGATGTTTTAAATCAATTCAAAATGACCTAATTGAGACTTGTTAGCTTCGTTATTAAAGGCAAAATTTATGGATGGAAGAATGCCAATTTAAATATTGACGAATTTTAAATTTGATGAAAAAGACATTATTGCCAACCAACGCTTTCCTTAAAATATTGCTCCTCAAGTTAAATGCACTCAACTTTAGACACAAATTAATTTTTTAGAAAGCCTGTACTAAGTTTTAATTTGTTTTATCTTGTAAATCTAGAAAAGATCTGAAGTTTGAATGTAATGTATGCGTTGGTTTTTATATAGAGTTGCTTTCACTGTTAACACATAGGTACATGAAAAAACTTATTGACGTTTTTAATTTTATTTGGAAGGTGAAGACTTTTTAAATGACGATCATACTTTAAGAGGAGCGCTTACTCATACTTAAAGAGCAGCTTACGGATTAAAATCGTTATTGTTGGATAAAAACTTCAAATTTTTTCTAAAGGCTTTTAAAATGATTTTTGAGCAAACTTTCCAAATTTTACAGAATAAATTAACATATTCTAAAAATAGATTTAATTCACTTAAATCTGAATTAAAAAGAATTTCGCAATAACGAAATACATTTCAATACTCTATATAATGTTTTTTGAGAAAATATTGAGGAATTAGATGTTGAGCCACAGTTTTAAAAAAAAGAAAGACAACATATAACTTTGACAGGACAGACATATATACATTACTAAAAGGTTTTTACAGAAATTTTGGACACCATTATAGTTCAAATTCAAATTAGATTTTCCGATTTAAATACTTTGCAATGTTTCTATTTAATAAATCCTAATAATTTTATAATGTTTTCTAAATCATTTCCTAATAGTCACATGCACAAATTAATGGATCAGTATCCCTTTTTTAACCAAATTTTGTTAAAAAATAAACTATGCTGTTGGATACACAACTCAAGTGTTTTATGAATGTCGTTCTAAACTCTATTGAGCATTTCTTGAGGAACTAATCAATCATGGATTATTCGATTTTTCATATCTTCAGTTGTCGTGGGAGGATCATGATACACTTTATTTTTAAGGTAACCCCACAGAAAAAATCAAGGAGCGTAAGGTCGGGTGACCTCGGAGGCCATGGTATAAATCCGTTACGACCAATCATTTTTTCCGGATAAGCTTGGTTAAGGTATTCACGGACCTGGTTGAAATAGTGCGCTGGAGCGCCGTCTTGTTGGAACCATAAAATTTGTCGGGTGTTTATGTTAATATCTCTTAGAAGACGATGTAGCCTTCTCGCAAAAATTGCAAATATACTGCACTTGTTAAACTTATAAAAAAATAGGGTCCAATAATTTTATTGTCCACACCAAACATTAATGACCATCTATTTTGTAAGGTCACTTTCCGCATCCACCGATGATTTTCTACAGAATAATAATGCATATTATGCCGATTTACTAAACCAATAGATTTAAATGTAGCTTCATCTGTAAATAAAATTATTGACAGGAAGTTAGGGTTGTTACGAATTCATTGCATCAGGTTATTACAAAAGTCTTCTCTACTCTGATAATCATTTCCATGTAATTCCTAGTGCAGTTCAAGTCGATACAGATGATATTTGTATTTCCTTGTAGTTTTATTTATTGTTGATTGAGAAGTATCTACTAAAGTACTCAACTACCTGCTGCTAATGTGAGGAATTTCTTGAACTCGAAGCAATATTTCCAATTCTTTATCTTCATTGGTTACATTCCTGTTAATTACTTTTTGCTTCAGGTAATCAACATGTCCTGTGTGTAGAATACCCGATTATGAAACGAGTTGCTTTCACTATTTATTAACAAATTGTTATTAATGAAATCAGGTGTAAGTAAGAGGATAAGGTGGATATTAAATGTAGACTGTTTTCTTTTTAGATAGAATTTACTATATTACATAACAGGTCAGGTACATACATATAATACCATAAAACAGAACTTTTGAGGTTCAAACTCTTCACCAACCTTGGCATAAATCTTCTGCAGTTTTCCACTCGTCTAAACTTATAGATCCAGCGCAAATTGCCGGCTCCAACCTGGCATTAACACCTTTCAAGGATCGTCAGCTCATTGGCACTTGGTTTCTATTTCCCCAAAAAAAACTGTACTTTTTTCCCTCGTCTCCACTTCTCTTTTGTTGACGTTGTTCTTGACAACGTCCGTTCAAAAACAAACCCCATAGCTTACTTACAATTAAACACTATAAATTACAATTACAATTGCACATTAGGCGCACTACATGTGGCATCAAATCCTTCCATCAATTTCTGAAAAACTGTTTTATTTGGTACACGTCGTTCAGGGTACTTCATATGAGACGCTAATGAGACAGTTTTTGAGACTCGCTTAAGACATATAACATGTCAATCAATTCTTCTTTTGGAAAATTCATTATAAAAATAGAAAACACTAGAAACACAACAAGAAATCAAAGCATACCTCAATAAAACAGTGAGAAAAACGACAATTCGACTTTTATAATATTAATATTGAAATTCGACAGTTAGCAATCAATTAAGAAAAGTATAGGACATATTTAACAAATGTTATAGGGAATAAATGGGATATAAGATTTTATAAAAAATTGATGCATTCTATTTGAAATAAACGAGATAACGAGCTTCGAAGTTCTCTACATAAACATAAGTACAAATCTTTTAAGTCCCATATCCATCAGCATCTTTACGAGGGAGATTATCAACGAAGATTGAATTTTTTGCAATTGGTATCTATAAACTGAGCGTCATCAGCCAAATATAAAATCATGCATTTTATTTTCGGACGAATCTCGATTTACTCAACAGCGGGAATGTTTAACTGGAACAACACGAGATATTGGGCAACTGAAAATAACCATCTATTTAGAGGAGGGGCTTTCCAAGAAAGATTCAGCATCAACGTTTGATTGGGCGTTATAGGAACACGCATTGTAGGACCGATATTTTTTGGTGGACCTTTAAACGGGGCCAGTACCTACATTTTCTATAGAACGAAATTCAAAATTTTATTGAAGTTTTACCTGTGCAGCATGAACATGTCTTCTATCAGCAAGATGGTGCACCGCCGCATAACGCTTGAGTAGTCACCGACTATTTAAGTGAAAATTTTAATAATCGTTGGATGCGTACCAATGTCCTATACGATGGAGGCGAGATCCCCAGACCTTACACCTTTGGATTTTTTTTTACAGGGCCTATATCAAGTAAAAGGTGTATAAGACACAACCACATATAACATAGGAGACCTTAGAAATAGAATTACGCAAGTGATAAACTCTATTACTCCAATTCAGATGGAAAACGTTCTTCGGGAATTTAAAGGAAGGATTAATTCTTGCTGAGAAGTCAACGGTGTACATTTTGAACATTTAAATTATGGTTAAAATAAATTATACCTATTACTTTTAGTGTTTCACTTTGATACTTATTTTATTTTTCTGCTTTGAGCAGATTTGTGACATTTAGTGCAGGTGAACATTCAGTCGCCGATATCTTATAAACTATTAGGTTTAGACAGGGGACACCAGAAACAAAAAAATATCCAGAACGGTTAGTAGAATGTAAATTTAAGGTTCAATACAAGGTGTTCCATTAAAAATATCGAAGTAATTTGAGCCTGAAAATCACTTTTCGTAGTACTTTCGGTTAAGCCGAAAATGAAATTTTTATGACTATTAAATTTTACTCACCAAAAAACTTAAATAACCATAACAGATTTGTTCCTACATTCATTTGTTTTATGTGAAAATGAAATAATTTATGATTGACAACATTTTCAACCGCCATTTTCTCGAAAACTGGCAAAGATAGATATATCGTATGCTACATGTTTTGGACCTACACTTTCCGAGGCAATCTAAATTTCGAATAATATATAGGGTGTGCCATTAAAAATAACAAATTTTATACTGTTTCCGGTTAAATCGGAAATGAAAATCAGATATTGAAGCAATCAAAATCAAATGCACCGTATTCAACCATACAACATCCCAAAATTTGAAATCGATATATTTTTTTACAAAGAAATTATAGGCTGGCTAGTAATATGGTAGGCACCCGTATATATATATATATATATATATATATATATATATATATATATATATATATATATATATATATATATATATATATATATATATATATATATATATATTTATATATATTTTTTATGTGATATATTGTTTTTAATAAAAAATGTTGTTTGTTATTTTTATTATTTTGCGACTCTTTATTATTTTTTACCTCTCCTCTCAGGGTTCGGGCAGGTTCCTGGCGATCAAACTGAAAAATATAATGTTACAGCCCAATTTCAAATAAAAACACACCTTCACAGATTGCAAACAAAAAGAATTTATTTTCAAAATTTCCGATATGGTTTAGAAAACGTAAATGTCTTAAAATTAAAAATGAAATGGCCTTTATTTATGATCAGATCTGTTATTATTATAGCTGCTATTAAGTCGTCGAGTACCTAGGATTTATTGTGGTTGTACTTACGTCGATTTCTTGTACTTTACGTTATCGCAATCTCTGTCGAATTACGCTTCTGCTTATTGTTGCTCAGTGCTTTTCGATCCTTCCTCCGTGGCAAATTTCAGGTTCATCAAACTTCAGTAACAATGGCTGCACGGCTCACTGGATTTGTACTTTCGTAGCACGACACTATATTTATTTAATAATCAGCAAGCTTTTATTTAAGGTACGTATTTACCTTTACTAATTTACTCAAATCACATTTACTATTCTATACAAAACTTCTTGGTTATTGCAACTAGAAATTTCTCTTCTATTCCACTAGGAATTATTTTATGATATTCATAAAATTTAATTTTTTGTTGTTTTAGGTTTAGAAACCCTGTTTTAATAATTTGGAGCTTGAGTATGGACTTCCTTTGAAAATATAAATTTACAATTTTTAGGTTAGGAAACTTCTTATAAAATTTCAATGCTCTTGCTTTCAGCTTTCTATCCATACTAATTCTTAAATATGACCTTTTTATTGGCCTAATCTGACGTTTCTCCAAAAATCATGACACTTGATTTTTGAAATTTTAAATATGAAAATTTAATTTTCTTTTTATTTCTTTATTATACCTTATGGCTCTAATTTTATTATTGAATAAAGATATAGAGATGATTAGCTTTATTTTGATATGCCATACTATGGCCTTTTGTGAATATTTAGAAAAATTGCAATTGTAACAATTTTTAACAAATTCTCTTTATATAACTAATTACAATCATCTAAACCACATACCAGAGATTACTTTAATACCTAATGAACAAATCAACACCATAATTGCATGTCTAAATACATTTAAAACATTATTTTACTTTGCTTTTCGTTTTAGGACTTCGTTAAACCTCATTGGCTGGAAACTTTTCAAATACAACAAATTACTTAAAACTAACTGACTGGAAACAATAAATAGATGCTATTCTCCTGACATAGCTATAAAAAGTTCAACAAATGGTTTTTATTTTTTAGAAAAAACTTCATATTTGTCAAAGTTATGTACCTCCTTGGACATAATTTACACATACACCTTTTAAATGTCTTTACATTTTGATGCTATATCGTTGTACTAGCTCACAAGGTGAGTCTCTTTCACTTTTGTAAAGTTTTAAAGTTAGACGATGCACTTACTTCGTAGAAATGATTGAAAACTCAGATATCGTAGGAGTTTACGCTACCCAAATTATGAAAGTAGTTTTTAGCACTTTTTTTCCAGTGTTCATGATTGCTATCATACTTGTAGCTATTCTATGACTAACTTTATTATATTTGTCTTTAACAAAGTTCATAATTTTAATTAATGACAATAAAATTTTATTTTTTTTCCAGGTTATCCAAAGGTTTTGGTACCTAAAATCAATAATGTTCTGGCTCTGGTTGCCATGCTATACACAATAGTCCTTCTGATACTTATTCTATATAGAAACAATGTTTTATACCATAACATAATAACATACAGTTCATTTACCACACGGTAGGTGTTTATATCAAGCGTTTAACAACATTTATTACAAATTTTACCTATTTGATATGCATAAAGTTAACGTAAGTGTCTCTCATTGAAACTGGGCTCTCATACCGCTCAAAATTATCATTTTAATTTAAATTATAGAGTCTTTCTTTGCTTTAGTATTGGCAAAATATCCCTATTACTTTCTTTTTATTATTTAAACATAATTTTATTCTTATGTACTCTGTATATTATACAGGGTGTGGTTTGGTCATCGTATTATATATATAAATATATATATATATATATATATATATATATATATATATATATATATATATATATATATATATATATATATATATATATATATATATATATATATATATATATATATATATACCCAGATAACCATCAACATCCAATGGATATCCATTTTGTATCCATTAAGTGTCCCTACGTCCAGGGACATTAAATGGATATCCAGTGGATATTAAATTCTTGATGTCCAATGGATATAGATTTACCTGCAGTACAATGGATATCCATTTTGTGTCCATTAAAATGTCTCGATGTCAGAGACATTTAAATGGATATCCATTGGACTGCAAGTAAATGGATATCCATTGGACAGCAAGAAGTTGATATCCACTGGCTGTCCAGTTTGAGTCCAAAATTTTTATATGTTTTCATGCAAATTATGCCCCCTTGCGTATCGTACGTAATTGCAAATGCAGAACAACCTTTCATATTTGTTAACCAACTAATAAAGTTTAACACGTTGAAGCGATCGTGAATGTATTTTATATTATATTCATTATTTAATCCGAGTATAAACACGAATTTTAATGGTATAGCATAAAATTTGCACCATTTTTCAAGACTTGCAAATGTGTTTCATTTAAACATTGGCGCCATTTGGACGAAAGTTGTTCACCACACATTCGACCACTCTCTCGATCTTGATAGGTGCATTGTCGTTTGATTCTAGTCTGGCGATACGACACATTGCTTGCTCTTTTCATTTAATAAATAGAGAAAGGATGAAGTGGTACGCTTACGTCTTTTATCTATTCAACCGGCCATGATTGACTTTTACGCAGGCGTTACGTTATTTCAGTTAGTACACGCCGTCCGCTGCACTCATTTTTATTATTTTAAAGATTTTCAGGATTTTGTTTATTGACGCTGGTGGTTGTGAGTTTTTTATTTGTTCTAATAATTGTTCTTGGTTGTAAACAGTTGTGAAGGTTAAAAGTAATTAGATACATATTGCTATTGTGGAAGCGTATTACTGTAAGTACCTACTAATTTTTTTTCGTGATTTATTACACAATATGAAATAATACAGTTCTATATATCGTTTGCTTAGACTACAAACTACAAACAAACTTTACAAGAGACACAAAAAACTGAATATCTTCATTGTTCAATTCATGGACCGAAACTAACCTCATTCTGCTATAGGTATTCTGTGTAACACTAAAAGTAGAATAACACTATTTTTTTGCTAACAGTTTTGTTAATTTAGCTTTCGTCTGATTGACAAAATGTAATTTACACCACTTTTCCCATTTAAAAATAGAAGAAAACAAAGATGACAGTTTTCCCCATTAAAAAGAAAATAAAGCTGCGAGAGTTTCTGAATGTAATACCTATATATCTGTTATTTTTTTAGAAATAACCACCAAATTCTAAACAAAGAAGGGAAGAGAAGACTCATTGAGCTGTGTAAGTATTAATATGATATAAATTTATTTAAGTGCTATGTGCTCCAAACGATCGATTTGCATGTTTTGTACTTTTTGCATTTCTCGTGCCAACGATTTTCTATATATCCATCTTCTCTGGTAGCCCCGTCTTAGACTAGAAATTTTTTTCATTAGTTCTCTAGTACCTAAAATATTTGTAAATTTTTACAGCAGTTGGAGAATTTATTTTAAAATATTAATAAACTAGTGTAAATATTTAAAAATTAAAAAATATGTCTGGACTTCATGTTTCTTATATAGTACTTTTGTTTTATATTGTAGGTTCTACAGTTTGGAGTTTTACGCAAACAGATTCCTGGGCGTTTTAATGTGTTAAATAATATTGATTTTTTAAATTTAATTATTAGATACTTATTCAAATTCAGATATGCCTAAAATTACCAGAAAAAATTACCGTATTGCAAAGTTAACGTTCGAAATTATTTTGCAAAGTGAATGTGCAAATAATATAAACCTTAGCAAAAGAAGTACCATTATTCATAATGATTTGGATTTAGCCTCACGGTCATCTCAGAGTTCTCGTGTTTCCGTAGAAAATACTAGCTCCGATAATACTTACTTGCATGTAAGTGATTCAGATTCGAAAGATGATGTGTCACAACCTAACATAAACCCAAATATTTCTATTGATGAAAGTGAAGAAAACATTTCTAATGTAGTTTTAAAAGAAAACATAAAAACTAATGATAATATTGCTTTAGAATTAGGTGAGTGGGCATTAAAATTTAAAATTTCACATGTGGCATTAACAGATCTTCCGCAGTTTGTTTTTGTTTCTTGTATACAAATAACTTTCTTGATTTAAATTGACCCTACGTTTATAACGCGTATGTAGGTTCAAGGCCGCGTGTTTTTTAAGCTGTTTCGATGCTAGATTTTGCTGGCGGACATAAATTAATGATCAAATAATAACTAAATTTCGTATAGTCTGCTTGACTACTCTTTTACGAATAATAACAGCTGTTTTGTACAAGGAACTTCATTTTGGAATGTTTTTTAGATGCAGCTCACGAGACACAAACTAGAAACAATAAAGAAATTGAAACAAATATAAAGTGACTGCGCCGGGCCAAGGAGAGGAAGAAGGCAGAAATGTATAAAGGAAGCAGTGTGGAGGCAAATAAAGGACGTAATAGTTTTGTCTGGTGTTATTACTTTTTAAATAAAACAATTTTTTTAATTTTACCCCGTGTAATTTTTCTATGTAAACCATTTTTCCTTTCACTTTGATAAAGGATGTCCAGAAATTAGCTTGCAATATTTTACCAGTATCTTCTACAAGCAAAAATAAGGAAAAGTTTCTATAAACATAGGTCCAAAATTGCTTCCAACGGGAGCTACAGCACCCTAAAAAATATTTTCAGGGGCTCACCTTAAGGGGCTGTGGCTCCCTTCGAAGCATTTTTGACCTATGTTTATAGAAACTTTTTCTTATTTTTGGTCGTTGAAGACGCTGGTAAAATATTGTACCACTAATCTTCGGCATACACCCTGTATATGGACATGCTTTGGATGTCCAATGGACACGAACTGAATGCACTCTGGATGTCCAGATTGATTTGTACTGTCATGATTTTATGGACTCGGTTTGGACCTCTTTGGATGTCCAAAATTGTGTCCAGAGTTGTGACAAACTGGCACCCGATGGATATCCAATGGACTGAATTTGGAATGCAATTTGGATGTCCATTGTACATCCTAGTTTTTATAGTGATTCATCCACTGGATGTCCATTGGATGTTTACTGGACTAAGTTGTGCTATTTGGGTATATATATATATATATATATATATATATATATATATATATATATATATATATATATATATATATATATATATATATATATATATATATATATATATATATATATATATATATATATATATATATATATATATATATATATATATATATATATATATATATATATATATATATATATATATATATATATATATAATATATGATTGGTCGTGGCGAATTTATACCATGACCCTCCGAGGTCACCCGATCTTACGCCACTTGATTTTTTTCTCTAGGGTTACTTTAAAAAATAAAGTGTATCATTACCCTTCCACGACAATTGAAGATAAAATCGAATAATCCATGAGTGTGAGTTAGTTCCTCAATAAATGCTCAATAGAGTTCAGAACGACATAAGTCTTTAATTGTGAATCCAACAGCATCGATATCAATTTGAACATTTTGGTTAAGTAGTTCTCTGCATTTTGATCTTAAGTATATTATTTTGTTTGGCTTGTTTCAGTAAAAATAAGTCAAGACATTGGTTTACAATGTTCAATGTAAAAGCAGAGTAAAAACGGTAAAAAATGAGTAAATAAAATAATCGTTTTCTTCTTTTAGAGCTTTTACATTACCTATAAAAAAAATATTCCAATCAGGAATACTGGTTTAAAAATAATCTGAATATTTATTTTTACTTTTGTTTAACATCTTTTGTTTTATTTTTCCAAATAAATACATAAAACCGTTTCAAATAATGCCAAAACCTAAATATCTGCGAATATATCCTAAACCGTTTAGGATAGGTTTAGGACATATTCAACAAAAGCTTTAGGGAATAAATAGGCCTATAAGATTTTGTAAAAAAATATGGGGCATTCCATTTGAAATAAGCGAGATAACGAGCTTCGAAGTTCTCTAAAAATGTCAACATTTTCTGAACACCCTATACCAAATGAATTAATTCCTAAACTAGTAGTTAAATTAAACCTTTTTTAACCCGAAATGAAAAGGTTTTTGTTTAATTTAACACAGTGATGAAATAACAGTAATAAAGAAAATTCTAGCGACTTCACTTTTTTCTTAATTTTTTTAAATATCTTGAGAACTATAAGTTTTAGACTATGATACCGTATATAGAAATATGGAGAATTTCATAAAGAATTCAAATTTTCAAAAATATATAGGGTATTCCATTAAAAAAAAATGACATCCATAGCGCCTCGCTTTCATCAATCACCTTGTATATTTCAAACTAATTTTAAAATGTAGAACTTTTGATCTTCTACAACTTATGTTTATATGTTTTTTTTATTGTCTGTAATAAAGGTAATATTGGATTTTTTCGGACCATTGTTACGCCCTGTGCATTTCATTACATTATTACACAATACAGATATAAAATGAAAATAGGTTAGCCTTAACACCAAGGCTAACCTAAAGCACACAAGACCTGGCTAGAATGGACGCCGTCATCGATGAGGAAATTCCGGAAGATGCAGACATCTGGCAAATCAACTGTGCCGTGTACTACGCCGCGAAGCAACTCGTCCCCCGTGAGAGGTCAACCAAACATGGGGTCGAGAAAGCGGCGTGTACAAAAAATCGAGGGCAAAATACAGTCGGCCAGACAACACGCTTCTCGGATCCAGAGTGTGGTGGAATATAAGACGACTGGTAGGTTTTTACTCCCCCAGAATCCGGCGCATAGCAGCCGGATTAAGACGTCAACACCATACTTTAAATCTGACAGTGATGCTTACCATCAAGCAGCATTGTCTAGATAGGATCCGAGCGCTCATGTCGATAAAGAAAACATTGAAGAGGCGGGTGAGGAGTATGGAACAAAACAATTTGATCCGTACGAATCCTTCTCGCCTCTTTCAAGAGCCACAGCGTGTTGTCGAGAATTCGCCGACGCAGAAGATGTCGAAACCTTCTGGAAGGGAATCTACGAAACGCCACGTCCATTCAATAGAGACACTCCATCAATTGCACACTTGAGGCTCTGTGTCACAGACATCTTGAAGAGCCAGAAGAAGTGTGCCCGGCAATCAGTACGGAGGAAGTCCAACAAGCACTTGTTGGTACCAAGAACTTCGCTGCCCCGGGCCCAGACGGCATTAACAACTGGTGGTGGAAGAAATTTCCTTCCACTCACCGCCGTCTGGTGCGAGTTTTCAACTCATGGTTGAACGAGGGGCAGCAGATTCCGGACTGGTTCGTCGAGGGACGTACTGTGCTAATCCCCAAAAAGGGGGATCTTTCCGACCCGAGGAATTATAGGCCGATCACTTGCCTTAACTCCTGCTACAAGATATTTACACGTATCTTGTATGCTAGGATGCTGAGGTCCGTCGATCCGGTCTTCCAACAGATACACGAACAGCGTGGTGCCAAGAAGGGCATGGCAGGTTGCAAGGACAACCTGCTGATAGACTGCTGTATTCACAGGATTCTGTGCAATACAAGCGGAATCTATCGATGGCCTGGATTGATTACCGCAAGGCATTTGATACAACATCGCATGAGCTATTGTTGTACTTGCTCAAATGTCTTGGGGTACCAGCACCACTAGTGAGATGCAAAGAACTGCTGCTGCTGTTTTGGAAAACCCGCTTCACCATAACATCAGGTGCACAGCGGGTCACGACAGGGCAGGTGGCATTTAGGAGAGGAGTTTTCCCAGGATGACTCCCTGAGTCCTCTCCTCTTCTGCATCTCACTGCTGCCGTTGTCTGTTGGGCACCGCCAAATCCGCGGATATCAATGCGGGCCACCCTCCGGAGAGCGTGAACTACAAAACGCTCTTAGGGTGGTCGAAGAATATACGCGGGCAATTGGTATGGAGTTCGGGTTGGACAAATGCAGTGGTCCATCTCAAGAGAGGACGATGCGGAGAATTCCCTGAAGATGCGCAGCTCGCAGACGGAAGCATCCTAAGACATCTGGATGCCGGAGAGACCTATACATACCTGGGTGTGCAACAAAGGCACATCCAAGATGTAACACAAATAAAGGATTCTCTCCGCGGCAAGTACAGACACCGCCTCCGAAAGATTTGGTCTTCCGAACTTTCGGGGGAAGAACAAGGTGTCTGCAACTAATATGCTTGCCGTTCCGATTCTGCTCTACTCCTTCGGAGTAGTAAAGTGGAGGGTAGATGAGCCGCGCCAATTAGACAGAGATACCCGCAAGATGATGAATATTCACAGAAGTATTCATCCTAGATCGTCCGTTCCTCGTCTGTACCTCCTACGTCAACGGGGGCCGAGGACTCTTGAGCCTGGAGTGTACGCATGGCAGAGTAGTACTGAGTATGGCATGTAACATACTCAGGAGCTCAGATCCCCTCTTGCGGTTCGTAAAACATCACGAAACTGTAGGAGTGGGAGCAGGATTGTTCAAGGCAGCAAAAAGAGCCGCAGATGAACTCGGTCTCGCATTTGACATCAGGCGAGGATGCCGGCGAGGTGCTGATGTTGAGTCAGTCACCGAACTTCAGCCAAATCGTCTGAAAGCCCGAATTAGAGCTGCTGAACAGGAAAATCTGTTTAGGCGGCATGTCGATAAACCCCAGCATGGTGTCTTCTATAAGAACATGGAAACACTGGGTTTATCGACCAGGCTGGACCTTCGCCTTTCTAAGGTCAGCAGGGCTTAAGTCGGAGACCGAGGATTCATTATGGCCTGCCAAGATGGTGTTATCAACACCTTGGTCTACCTTAGCCGCGTGTGGCGTGTAGAGGTTCCTGATATCAACTGCAGAACCTGCCATCAGGCGCCGGAATCGCTCATGCACTTACTATCTGCATGCCCCATATATGCGATTTCGGCCTACATCCACCGGCATAACGCGCCGTTACGAGTGCTATACTACCATCTAAGGCAGTCGTACGGGGTAGACCAGACACCAGTGCTGCCTTATGTCCCCGGAGATATTGAGTCCGTTGTCGAGAACAGGAAATGCCGGATTTACTGGAACTACTCGTTCCCGACTGTCAGGCTAATCCAAGCCAACAAGCCTCACATAGTCCTCCTCGACCATCAACTCAAGGTGATGTATGTTATCGAGTTCTCGGCACCTGCTGAGAAAAACATCACCTTGAAGGAGGAGGAGAAACGGACCAAATAGCGCGATCTCCAAGTGCTGTACCCAGGCTACTCGGTAAAAATGGTCGTCCTTATAATTGGTGTACTCGGAGGTATAAAGCCTACGCTACTCTCGGAACTGAAGATCATACCGGCCTGCCAAAAAATCAGCCGAGTGGCTGGCAGGCCAAATGCAGAAGGCGGTCATTCTGAGTTCTCTCCTTCTGCTTAGGGCACACGATTCTGGTATCTACAGTCACTAACCCTGCGGGATGTGGGAGTGGCTGTAGTTGATGCGCCGGCGCGACTCCCGTGAGGCGTCGGACGCCACGGGAGGACTGACCGAAAAAGAAAAAATAAGGGGTGCAAATGACCGGCATATGGTTCCATATAGCCTTAGAAGGACCCCTCACATTCGACCTCAGTCGGATGGAGGTCAAGGACAGATGGGAGGGGTCTTACCGGACGGTTATAATGATGACGAAAATGCAAATGTACATGGACTCTTTAAGTGGACGAGGGAACTTCGGGATGACTTGCTGACCTGCCGCGAAAGTAGCGAAACTGAGCGAAGGGGGATACATGGCGCGATTGCATTCACTTTGGTGCGAAATGCATCCAGAGCATCGCGCCTTCTCTCAACAACATCTGAGAGATCAAGTATCCTTTCTGGTTAGGAGAGGTTACGTAAGGGCACCCCGTCAGCTGGAAGAACTGCCAGCCGCAGTACCACCGCGGAAATTACCAGCTAATGGAGAACATCCTTTAGAGTTCACCGGTGTAGACTTAAGGACGAGGGTTAGCCTTAACACCAGGGCTAATCTAAAGCCACAAGACCTGGCTAGAATGGACGCGGTCATCGATGAGGAAATTCCGGAAGATGTAGACATCTGGCAAATCAACTGTGCCATGTACAACGCCGCGAAGCAACTCGTCCCCCGTGAGAGGTCAACCAACCACGGGGTCAAGAAAGCCAAGCGGCGTGTACAAAAAATCGAGGGCAAGATACAGTCGGCCAGACAACACGCTTCTCGGATCCAGAGTGTGGTGGAATATAAGACGTCTGGTAGAGTTTTTACTCCCAGAATCCGGCGCATAGCAGCCGGATTAAGACGTCAACATCATACTCTAAATCTGACAGTGATGCTTACCATCAAGCAGCATTGTCTAGATAGGATCCGAGCACTCATGGCGATAAAAAAACATTAAAGAGGCGAGTGAGGAGTATGGAACAAAACAATTTGTTCCATACGAATCCTTCCCGCCTCTTTCAAGAGCCACAGCGTGTTGTCGACAATCCGCCGACTGTAGAAGGTGTCGAAAGCTTCTGGAAGGGAATCTACGAAACGACGCGTCCATTCAATAGCGACACTCTATCAATTGCACACTTCGAGGCTCTGTGCCACAGACATCGTCAAGAGCCAGAAGAAGTGTGCCCGGCATTCAGTACGGAGGAAGTTCAACAAGCACTTGTTGGTACCAAGAACTTCGCTGCCCCGGGCCCAGACGGCATTAACAACTGGTGGTGGAAGAAATTTCCTTCCAGTCACCGCCGTCTGGCGCGAGTTTTCAACTCATGGTTGAACGATGGGCAGCAGATTCCGGACTGGTTCGTCGAGGGACGTACTGTGCTAATCCCCAAAAAGGGGGATCTTTCCGACCCGAGGAATTATAGGCCGATCACTTGCCTCAACTCCTGCTACAAGATATTTACACGTATGCTAGGACGCTGAGGTCTGTTGATCCGGTCTTCCAGCAGATACATGAACAGCGTGGTGCCATAAGGGCATGGCAGGTTGCAAGGACAGCCTGCTGATAGACCGCTGTATTACACAGGATTCTGTGCAATACAAGCGAAATCTATCGATGGCCTGGATTGATCACCGCAAGGCATTTGATACAACATCACATGAGCTATTGTTGTACTTGCTCGAATGTCTTGCGGTACCAGCACCACTAGTGAGATGCATAGAAAAGGTGCTGCCGCTCTGGAAGACCCGCTTCACCATAACATCAGGTGCACAGCGGATCATGACAGAGCAGGTGGCATTTAGGAGAGGAGTTTTCCAGGGTGACTCCTTGAGTCCTCTCCTCTTTTAGATCTCACTGCTGCCGTTGTCTGCTGGGCTCCGCCAAACCCGCGGATATCAATGTGGGCCACCCAGCGACCGGAGGCATAAGACCACCCATCTATTTTATATGGATGACCTTAACCTTTATGCCTCCGGAGAGCGCGAACTACAAAACGCTCTTAGGGTGGTCGAGGAATATACGCGGGCAATTGATATGGAGTTTGGGTTGGACACATGTGCAGTCGTCCACCTCAAGAGGGCGATGCGGGGAATTCCCTGGAAGATGCGCAGCTCGCAGACGGAAGCATCCTAAGACATCTGGATGCCGGAGAGACCTATACATACCTGGGTGTGCAACAAAGGCACATCCAGAATGTATCACAAATAAAGGATTCTCTCCGCGGCAAGTACAGACACCGTCTCCGAAAGATTTGGTCTTCCGAACTTTCGGGGAAGAACAAGGTGTCTGCAACTAATATGCTTGCCGTTCCGGTTCTGCTCTACTCCTTCGGAGTAGTAAAGTGGACGGTAGAGGAGCTGCGCCAATTAGACAGAGATACCCGCAGGATGATGAATATTCACAGAAGTATTCATCCTAGATCGTCCGTTCCTCGTGTGTACCTCCCACGTCAACGGGGGGGCCGAGGACTCTTGAGCCTGGAGTGTACGCATGGCAGAGTAGTACTGAGTATGGCATGTAACATACTCAGGAGCTCAGATCCCCTCTTGCGGTTCGTAAAACATCACGAAACTGTAGGAGTGGGAGCAGGATTGTTCAAGGCAGCAAGAAGAGCCGCAGATGAACTCGGTCTCGCATTTGACATCAGGCGAGGAGGCCGGCGAGGTGCTGATGTTGAGTCAGTCACCGAACTTCAGCCAAATCGTCTGAAAGCCCGAATTAGAGCTGCCGAACAGGAAAATCTGTTTCGGCAGCACGTCGATAAACCCCAGCATGGTGTCTTCTATAAGAACATAGAAACACTGGGTTTATCGACTAGGCTGACCTTCGCCTTTCTAAGGTCAGCAGGGCTTAAGTCGGAGACCGAGGGATTCATTATGGCCTGTCAAGATGGTGTTATCAACACCTTGGTCTACCGTAGCCGCGTGTGGCGTGTAGAGGTTCCTGATATCAACTGCAGGACCTGCCATCAGGCGCCGGAATCGCTCATGCATTTACTATCTGCATGCCCCATATATGCGATTTCGGCCTACATCCACCGACATAACGCGGCGTTACGAGTGCTATACTACCATCTAAGGCACTCGTACGGGGTAGACCAGACACCAGTGCTGCCTTATGTCCCCGGAGATATTGAGTCCCTTGTCGAGAACGAGAAATGCCGGATTTACTGGAACTACTCGTTCCCGACTGTCAGGCTAATCCAAGCCAACAAGCCTGACATAGTCCTCCTCGACCATCAACTCAAGGTGATGTATGTCATCGAGTTCTCGGCACCTGCGGAGAAAAACATCACCTTGAAGGAGGAGGAGAAACAGACCAAATATCGCGATCTCCGGTACGAGCTCCAAGTGCTGTACCCAGGCTACTCGGTAAAAATGGTCATCCTTATAATCGGTGTACTCGGAGGGATAAAGCCTACGCTGCTCTCGGAACTGAAGATCATACCGGCCTGCCAAAAATCAGCCGAGTGGCTGGCAGGCCAAATCCAGAAGGCGGTCATTCTTGGTTCTCTCCGTCTGCTAAGGGCATATGATTCTGGTATATACAGCCACTAACACTGTGGGATGTGGGGAGTGGCTGAGGTTGATGTGCCGGCGCGACTCCCGTGAGGCGTCGGGGGCCACGGGAGGACTGACCGGCATCGGATATTCCGAAATAATAATAATAATAATAATAATATAATATCGACCGTAGATTTTGCCTCCGGAGAGCGCGAACTACAAAACGCGACTTCAGGGTAGTCGACAAGCCGAATAGTCCTCGGGCCATGGTATGGAGTTCTGGTTTGGTCAAATGTGGAGATCGTCCACCTCAAGGAGGAGAGATACGGACAAAGACATTCTCGTAAAGCTGCGCAGCTCGCAGCTACTCGGTAAAATGATCATCCTAAAACATCTGGATGCCGGAGAGACCTGCCAAAAATCAGCCAAGTGGCTGGCAGGCCAAATTCAGAAGGTGGTCATTCTGAGTTCTCTCCGTCTGCTTAGGGCACACGATTCTGGTATCTACAGTCAATAATCCTGCTGGATGTGGGGAGTGGCTGTAGTTAATGCGCCGGCGTGACTCCCGTGAGGCGTCGGAGGCCACCGGAGGACTGTCCGGCATCGGACATTCCGAAGGAAAAAAAATGATAGTTGTCCTTATTGAAAATAACATACATATAGGCGATGTTTAGCTTAAGAGCTATTCTTACACATATCCTATACTATGCACAATACTAATAGCTAATTTTAGGCATACAAAAAAAAAACAAATTAGAAGAATACCCTTAACCGAAATAATCCTTCATTCCCAACACTTACCAAACATATGTTTTTAATAATATTAAATTTCATTGATAATGTCCTAAATGATTGTATGTAATATTATTTTAGTTTAAATTTTAAAGCAGCACAATTTAATGTCTTATAATCCTCGTTAATTTGGTTATATGTTTTGACCGACTTATAGGAAAATGATCGACGAAAAATGGTTATTAAATGTATCGGCATGTTCAATTTGTGTTTCGATCTAACATTAATTAAGTATGTATGTAAATTACATCGACTTGACATTTTCGAGCGGATATAGGAGGGTTCATCTCGCAGCAATAAGCGATTTGCATAATTTAGAAGATGTGTTTCCCAAATTTGATTCATTGGCAACCAATTAAAAATTTTCAGATATTCTATCAAATTTTCTTAGCCCGTATCCAATATTCCAGTCAAAATAAAAACTTTAATATCTTTTGTGATTAAAATTTATGACATTCATGACAAATGTTTATCTTCATAACTTATTAGTGATATGTGGAAAAGTAGTGAGAATTATTGTATGCACTAATTTGTTAAAAAAGGAAAGGCCTACATTTATTTAAATTATTTCATTGTATCTACAAATTTTCCTAAAATACATAAACCTAAACAACATAATTTTGGTAGAAAATCCACTAAGATATTGTTCACGTGTCGATACCTTTTGTTTAATGCTGCAGTTGCAGACATTAAAGTTCTTATAAAATTGAATGAAAAAAAAAAATGTAAGGTCCAGTAAACCTAACTATTGCATTTTGATGGCACATTAAATTGATCGACGATAGTTGATTCATGTATAATGCAATTTAAGAAGTTCGTGTTTGTGTCTATAAGGGACCATCAAACTCAATGTAATTTTTTCTTGATTGGAAGGCGCAAGTTATTTTATTTTAATAGACCTACTTTATGAAATATTAAAAGATTCTGGTGTCTAAAAAGTAATACTATTAACTGTTTTACAATGTCACCGATGCGAAATTGGCAACAAATTTAATTTTATATCCACCTTAACTCATCCTGAAAAAGCGCAATTTAATTCCGTAGAAGGACAAAACAGTAGTAGTTTTTTATCTATCGCCTCGCCGAATGTGGGAAAACAGTAAAAGGAGACATATTATAAATTTAAAATACTGTTTAAATGGTGTTTTGTCTTTTATGTCCTTGGTGGTGTATCGAAAAAGGAGTGAAATCATTTTAATATACCATGGTAGGTAGTGACAACATATGTAATGTTTAATGGATCTTGTTACACAGGTTTACAGTGATAAAACATTTTTATATCGATCACTTCATAAACATATCGACATATCATGTGAAATAGATTATTCCTTTTCGAGTAAAATATTTCTCAATTCACGAAATTTCCATATTTTTAAATAATGACAAATACTAGTGTGCAAGTTTGTTAGTTTAACTCACAATCAGATCGATTGGTGTTCAAAGTACGCAGCACAGTATAACCAGTAGGTTATTTCTCCTTATTGCAAGGCCTCGCCGCCGGGAACATTCAAGAGCGGTTAAAAGAATAACAAAATAAAATCTTTAGTTTTGTATTTACAATTAGACGAATGCTCTTCTGCATATTTGGAATAATTTTTAAAGATATTACAGAACAAATTTTAAAATGTGTGTATGTTGTAGACAAATTACAAATTAGTCAATTTATGAAAATTTTAGTCTATTTTTAAATGATTATTGGTGCTTTCGTTTTGTAAATCCATATTTTTTAATTCAACACTGATAATTTCAGCCAGGCGGCGACGGGTTGTTATTAGATTTATATAAAGCAATATATAGGCGATTATTTTTAACACGACGTATCTTGGGGTTCTATTATTTACGGGCCATTTACGGGGTGAAAGAGTTAATAAAGTTAAAGCATATATGGGGTACCTTCTTTCAAGTGGGTAATAGGACTATAAAAAATAAGTTGAGTTTTGTATATAAACAGTTGCCTTAAGTCAGTTTATAAGGAAGCTACAATCCCTTAAAGGGGTTAAATACAATATAGTTATTTGCCAATAAATTTGAAACGTCTTAAGTTGCAAAAAAGTAAATTTGGACCATGATTAATTTTATGTTACATATTTTGTTAAATTTGTATCTACATATCATGATTTGTTGGAGTAATTACAAAGGGGGTGGGGGTGAATTTTCACTATAACGCTTTGCCTTATTTTTTTTACACATTTATAGAGGAAAGAAACGCTAGTGTTAAAAAATGAAGAAAAGGGGTTCATACTAAATGTCGATATAAGCTGTCGTTTTAAAGTTATTTGTACTTAAATATTGCAATGCAGGATAGGTATACAATAATCGATAGGTAATTACATACTTATACAAAAATAATTCCGCACTTCTATATATAAACTGATTTAAGGCAAATGTTTATATACAAAACTCAACTTATTTTTTATAGTTCTATTACCCTCTTGAATAGAGGCACTAAATTATGGGACATCCTGTATATAAATTATTTGGAATCCTTAAATTTATGTTGACCATCCGTTAAGTGGTTTGCATTTTTAATAAGGGCTATTCTCTTCCATTACAATTGTTTCTTCTTCGATAGTAAAATACCTATTTAGAATACCATTTATGTTAGAGCATCCTGTATACATCCTATAATACGTATAGATTGATAAACTACACAAACAATGATTTCTTTTATGTCCTCACAAGAAAAGTCTAGGGACATTTTTATAAATATACGGTTTTTTTTAATTGATTTAGAAAAGAAAAACAAGCAAATGTGTTTTTTAGGTCTTGTATAATTTTGTACAAATATCCCTAGACTTTTCTTGTGAGTGTATATTAGCGAAATAATAAATAAATGTAAAATTAACATTTATTGCAATAGTTACGGAAAGTTTTATTCATATTTTCTCCTGAAAAAAACGGTGACATTAGTCTATTGATTTTAGTATAAGAGTTATTGATGATATTGGACAAGTTGTTGGCTGTTAAAGTAGAAATTATTTCTTCAATAAAAAAACAGAAAAAAACTTTCTTTCCTATTTTTATTTTTAGAGGACTTTCAGCCAGGTACATGGACAATTTATCCTACGTTTTGTCCGAGTTTTCGGACTTTTTCAAGGTTAAAAGCTAAAAAGAATGGTTTTACATTAAGTCGTAAATTAGATTAGTGACAGAATACATATCCAAAAAAGTGTTTTTTTACCTAATATAAATTTCCTATTTTAATTTCATTGTATAGGCTGGTTTTATTTTGTTTTTTATCATTTTTATCGGGTAGGTATGTCAATTCTGTCATTAATCTAATTTACGACTTAATGCAAAACCATTATTTTTAGCTTTTACCTTGAAAAAGTCCGAAAACCCGGACGAAACGTAGGATAAATTGTCCATGTACCTGGCTGAAAGTCCTCTAAAAATAAAAATAGGAAAGAAAGTTGTTTTTGTTTTTTTATTGAAGAAATCGTAAGAGTTATTGTTTTACAAAAGCAAGAACCATTAATAAAGTAAGTTTGATAATGTAAATTGAAAGCACAATATTTTACTTTCACACCACAAGTAATTAAAAAAATTAAGATTTTTTTTTTTTAGTAATTTTGGTATTTTTAATTATTATATAAATGTTTTTTTTTTTCTTTTAGATCTACTTTTTTCTGTAAAATGTTAAATAATTTCACCTGAAATAAAACCTTCTTTTTCCTAATAATATTGTTTTTTCTTAATAATCAACACTTAATTTGCTTCGTAACCCATGGTATCCTTGTAAATCTACGATATGCGACCTGATTAAGGTCCCAGAGACTAGCGGATTTATGAATGAAATGTAACAAATACTGGTTACTGGTTGAGTATACAGTGTGTCCAAGTGATAAATTAAATATGATATATATTACTTTGCACATCAATATTTTAGATCTAAAAATCTTCATTTAAGTTCGCATTCATGTTTTAAGTACCACACCCAATCGATATACAGATTTGTTACGAGTGCTATATTACCATCTAAAACATTCTTGCGAGGTAGGCTACTAATCCTGCGGAGTGATTCGCCCAGCAACTGGATGCATAAGATTTACTTTTGCAAAGATGAACTTGAGAACATGAACTACAAAACGCTCTTAGGGTGGTCAAAGGGTACACACGGGCAAGTAGTATAGAATTTTGTCTTGATAAATGTTCAAATGCCCACCCCAAGAGAGGGCGATGACGGTAGTTCTCTGAAGAAGCGGAATAGTACACGCAAATTGTAATTTTTAGAAGAAATAATTTATAAAACCTTAATAGGTAGAAATAAATATCCGAATAGTTCGTTTCTAGCACATGTCCTAAACATCTCTTTTTTCGGTAAAAACCATCCCAGTCCGTACATTATGCTGGTATTTTTCATTTTTCTCGGAAACCGTTGTTCAAACGAGAAAAAGTTATAGGAATAAAAATATGTATTATTAAATTTTACATAAAAAATGTTATATTGACATTTTGGCCTAAGATTGAATGGTAAAATATCTGGCATGAATGTTGTTTTAATGCAGAAGATGTTGGTGGCAATCTAGGTAAAATTACAACATGATTGGATTGGCCAACCTATTAAATAAAGTAAATCTGTAGCGATTTAAACAAGTTTCTGTTCGCGAATCTTTCTGTAATCAAATGTGAATTTCTCTCCAGCACTTGTAATTTCATATTTGGTAAATGAATATAGGGAAATCTACCAAATCCATCTTCATATTTATTGTGTTTATTAATTGTACTTTAATTTTTTAGAGGAAAGGAGGAGTAGTATCACAACCACTAAACGCATGTGAAAATTGAACGGGACCCAAACTTTTTTGTATTTGCCTTTACAAAATATCTGATGTGGCCAGCACATTCTTATACCAATATATATCATCCTGGTCTAAAAAAATCATTCTATTTAATTCTTCACTTACCTCAATTAAATTTTAATAGCGTACCTTGAAATGTTTCATAAAAATTTTTAAATAATTAATTATCAGCGTCATTCGATACTGTCAATAATAATTCATGTCATATATTTTAATAATTTTTTGTTTTTGACATTGACATTTTTGTAACTAAATTAGACCTTTCAAACGTCAAACTGTTAAATTTATCCGAACCCCATTTTATGATGCCAAATGTGTAAAATATTTCAGTTTACAACAGCTTTATTTAAATACTTGAAAACTATATTTTATTGGCTTGATATTGTAAACATGATTTATAATCATCCATCAAGAATATATTTTTTTGTAAAGGCAAATACAAAAAAGTTTGGGTCCCGTTGACCTTCTTTCAGCTGGCTAATTTTGCTCATCACCGAATTTATTATTGTCTTTGGCATTTAGACCATGTGTACCAAATTTTAAAGCTTTATCTCAAAAACTATGGCTGCTATCGCGATACTACAGACATGCCGACATACTTTTTTTCCATAGTTATATTTTTTCATTATAATTCGTCCAGAAATTCAATAAAATTTTTTAATTTCTTTGCCCAAAACTGTACATTTCTTCTTTCATTCATTATGTCTCTTCTGGTGGTACAACATTCACCAAATTTAATGTGTCACCTAAAATATTGTTGAAAATCTTAACTGCCAAATTAGGGAAGTCTCCCATTAGTACTTTTTTAGTTATCGCGGATACACACATACACACACACATCCACACACACACACATCCACATACACGCACCGACAGATTCATTCGGTAAATATTCAGAATGGATTCAGGAGGGTTCAAAACGTATAAATCAATCAAAATCTCGAGGTCGAAAAAAAATCACGATTACTATACTTCCTTATATTAGGTATAAGAAAGTAAAATCTGATGTGGACAGCACATAACTTTCTTATACTAGTATATATCATCCTGATCTAGAAAAGTCATTCTATTTAATTCTTCACTTACCTCAGTTAAAGTTTAATAGCGTACCTTGAAATGTTTCATTAAAATTTTCAAATAATTAATTAATAGCGTCATTCGATACTGTCAATAATAATTCATCTCATATATTTTAATATTTTTTTATTGTTGACATTGACATTTTTGTAACTAAATTAGACCTTTCAAACATCAAACTGTTAAATTTATCCTAAACCCATTTTATGAGGCCAAATGTGTAACATATTTCAGTTTACATCAGCTTTATTTAAGTACTTGGAAAATATATTTTATTCGCTTGATATAGTAGACATGATTTATAATCTTTCATCAAGAATATAATTTTTTGTAGTCAAATACAAAAAAGTTTGGGTCCCGTGGACCCCCTTTCAGCTGGCCAATTTTGCTCATTACCGAATTTTCCATTGTCTTGGCCTTTAGAACAAGTGTACCAAATTTGAAAGTTTTACCTCAAAAACTGTGGCTGCCATCGCGATACTACAGACATGCGGACAAATTTTTTTTTCATAAAGTCATGTTTTTTCAGTGTAATTCGTCGAGAATCATCCAAAATGTAATAAAAATTCTTTTTTTTTCCGAAACACACACACACAGTAAACACACGCACACACGCACACAGACAGACACACACAGACAGACAGACACGCACGCACGCACGCAAGCACGCGCGCACACACACACACGCACACACACACACGCACACACACACACACATACACAGACAGACACGGAGACAAACACACAGACAGATAGACACGCAGACAGACAGACACGCAGACAGACACGCTGACAGACAGATACGCAGACAGACACACAGGCAGACAGACACGCAGACAGACAGACACGCAGACAGACACGCAGACGGACACGCAGACAGACACGCATACAGACACGCAGACAGACACGCAGACAGGCACACAGACAGACACGCAGACAGACACGCACACGCCCACTCCCACACCCACACCCAGCCACCAACCCACCCACCCTGGAACACCCTGTAGAACCTGAGTTTCATCCAAATGGCTGGAAAGCTCAAATCAGACTGTCGAACAATGTAAACTATTCCGATAAACCCTTACACGGTATCTTCTATAAAAACATTTATCGACAAGGATCAGATTCATCTTTTTTAAGGTCAGACGGGCTTAAGTCAAAGACCAAGAGATTTATTGTGACCTGAAAATGTTATTAACGTCTTGGTCTACCATAGCCACGTGATGAGTGCAGATGTCCTGATACCCGGCCCGGAATCTCTCAAATACTTTCAGGTTGCCCATAATTTCGTCCTGCATCTACCAACCTGAAATCGCCCAAGAATGTCTACTTTCTCGGCGCAATTTCAGATCCCAAAATCGCTATTCTAGTATTTTAGTCCGTTGCCAAGCAACCATCATAAAACAGTACGAGAATGTTACTTTTTCGACCTAGGCCGAGAAAGTAACTTGCGTACAGGTTTTTTACACATATTTTAGTGAGCAAATAAATACACGCAGACAAACCAACTCACATTAAAAATGCGTTTTTTAGTAAAAAATACAACATTAAATTTAAAGTTACATTTTTTGCAGTTGCTACTAACTCTGGTGGTGTATTTTTTAATATTATTTTAGCACTTACAAGTATTAACTCGAAATAAGCACTGAATTTGACTTTTATCATAACAATAAATAAACAGTGATTGTCAAAGAAACGATTTCATAAGCAATTAGAGTGTTATAAAAAAATATTATGCATTAATAAAAATTTCTTAGTTTATAATAATATTGATTTCGATTTCAAAAAAAATAGTATATGTACCTCGTAGTAAAAGCACATTCCCGGATTTCAATGCTTGTTGGCTTAGGTTTAACGTTTCGGCCAACAATTTACATCGTCGTCCGGGAATGTATTGCTTTTACTACTAGATACACAATGTACTATTCCCGACCATCAGGCAATTCGAAACCAACAAGTCTGGCATGGTCCTCCATGACCATCAGGACCAGATGATGTACAGTTTATATCAAACTTATTTGCAACAAAAAAACGTCGGCTTCTTTCAATTAAACGTCGTCAAAGAAACCGACGCTTTTTATGTTGCAAATAAGTTTGAAATAAACTGTCATTGAGTTCCCCACACGTGTTGAGGAAAACATCACCTTGAGGGAGGATAAAATTAATAATTATACTTATTTAACCTCTTAAAAATTGATAAAAATTTCTCGTAATTAATAAAATCAAAAGTTATAGACATGCTAATAGGGAGATTTTCTGATTTGTGACGTCACGCCAATAGAACATCGTTTTCAGACACGCTTCTAGCATATGCATCTGCTATTCAAATAGTAATTTACGCATTTTCTAGGTAGAAATTATTAAAACAGATTTGATAATTGCAAATGTTTAATAAGAGTATATTAGAATATGTGAATTCATTTTAAAAATTCGGCGAGTGCAAGGGGCCTATTGTTTATTTATACAACTAATGGCAGAATACTTTTTATTTAAAATGTATTTAAATACTTGTTATGAATCATTTTAGTATATTTGTACAGTATGTATGTAATACTACTATTTTGTGTTATTTGAAGAGATTATTCCATATTACTGTTGTCTATGACGCTAACTATTTACCTGTGTTGTAATACGTAATATACCAAAAATTATGTCTCAATGATAAATTTAAACATTCAAGTTTGAGGAATCTAAAAGAGAAAAGAAATGGTTATTCAAAAAATAAAAGAAGCAGGTACAAAGATGACAGCACGTTATAAATGATCTGATTGGTTAATGAAATGATAATGATAATGAGAAGCATTCCAAGGCTGACCTGACCTCGCTCAACCATCTTCAGGTCAGCTTTCGACATTTCTCGGTTAATTTATGCAGAAAATATACTTAGAATACATAAATTAACTGCACCTGTTATTCATCAAATTTGTCAATTTACATCACAAAACCATTTTGTAGACAAATAATTAATTAAGGTAATTTATAAATTATATAGCATATTTGATTTTAAAATTAACAAAATTTTACCTGGTTGACTTTTATATAAATCACTCGCATATTTCCAATTCTCTGGTGGTTTGGCAGTTTATAATAATATGTAATGTCGTTACCATTCTGCTTTGCACGACTTCATTTAATTTATTGTTAATGTTACAATGTAATGTAATATATGATAATGTAAAATTATAATTACATTCACATTTCAGGCAGTTATGGAATCTTGAGGCATTTTACGTCCGACTCCGACCGTGGCACTTTTATTAAAATAATTCTGATATTAAATTCAAATACTAAATATGCATATTTAAAATACAGTTGAGGAGCAAATATTCGTAAGTCGCATTGTCATAAGATTTATTTTATAATATACAGGGTGCAACTTATTCAATAAATAAGTGGGGTGATATATAACAAAACAAAAACTACTGTAAATATTTGGTCAATAATGCATAGGTATTAAAAGAGTTGCAGCCATCCAAATTGCGAAAAAAAAAATAGTGTTTTCTAATGTAACTCAAAAAAAAAACCAAAAAAGTTAACCACTTCAAAATTTAGATGATGTTACTTTATGTTTTTTTATCTCAACTGTGTTCCACATTTGCACTTAAAAAAAAGCGTTTAGGGACAGCGCGCAGAGAAGTCTGTGAACTTGACACCACAACCATAGGTGCTAATAATTGCAAAACCTATACCATCATTTATACGTTAGTAACAGTTTTTTTGGCCGTTTCCTAAGTATTTATCTCTCTTAATGCTGAATTTACACTAGGTATCCAACATGAAACTGTAAATAATAATAATAATAGTAATAATAATAATAATAAACCACTCGCTGCCACAGGCCCAGACGGCATTAACACCTAGTGGTGAAAGAGATTTTCTATCATACACCGCCATCTGGCGAAACTTTTCTACTCATAGTTGAACGAGGGGCAACAGATTCCGGAATGACTTATCAAGGGATCCACTGTGCTTATCCCCAATAAGGGGAATTTTTCGACCCGAAGAATTCTATGCCGATCAGTTGCCTCAACTCCTGCTACAAGATATTTACTTATATTTTATATGCTAGGACACTGAGGTCTGTTGATCCGGTCTTCCAATAGATAAACGAACAATGTGGTGCTAAGAAAGGCTTGGTGGGTTGTAAGGACAACCTGCTGATAGACCGTTGTATTAAATAGGACTGTGTGCAATACAAGTGAAATATATCAATGGCCTGGACCGATTACCGTAAGGCATTTGACAAAGCATCTCATGAGCTATTGCTACACTTACTCCAATGTCTTGCGGTACCAGCATCACTGGTAAGATGAGCCGAACAGCTGCTGCCGCTCTGGAGACCCCGCTTCACCATGACATTTGGTGCACTACAGAGCAGGTGGTATTTAAGAGAGGAGTCTTCCAGAGTGATTTCCCGAGCTCACTTCTTTTCTGCATCTATCTGCTGCCGTTATCTATGGAGCTCCTCCTAACTCGTAGTTACAAATACGATCCATCCTGGAGGCATAAAGTCGTCTATTTGTTTTATATAGACGATATAGACGATATAGACGGAAAGTTCTAACTTCAAAATGCTCTTAAGGTGTTCGAAGAGTACACTGGCGGACATTGATATGGAATTCAGGTTGTATAAATGTGCAGTGGTCCACCTTAAGAGAGGACTATTCGAGGAAGTCTTTGAAGAAGTGCAACTTGCAGATGGAAGCATCTTATGACATCTGGATGCCGGAGGGACCTATAAATATCTAGGTGTGTAACAACACCACATCGAGAATGTAAAACAAATAACGGATTCTCTCTGCTGCAAGTACAGACACCGACTGGTTCCGAATTTTCGGAGAAGAACAAGGTGTCTGTAACTAGCATGAGTGTCGTTCTGGTTCTGCTTTACACCTTTGTGAAGTGAACGTTAAATGAGCTGAGCAAATTACATCGGGATAACCGCAAGATGTTGCATATTCTTAGAATTATTAATCCTAAATCGTCCGTTTCTCGTGTGTATCTCCCAAATCAACGGGGGAGGGGGGAGGACTGTTGAGTCTGGAGCGTAGTATGGTATGTAACATACTCAGAAACTCGGATCCGCTCTTACGGTTCGTAAAACATCTTGAAACTAGGAATGACTGCAAGACTGTTCAAGGTAGAGAAAGAGGTTGGCGAGGTGCTGATGTTGAACTGTGCTTTAACCAAACCGTCTGAGAGCCCTAATAAAAGTTGAGGACCAGGTAATCTATTGCGGCAACACGTCGATAAACCTCAGCATTGTGTCTTCTATAAGAACATTGAAATTTGGTTTACAGACCAGGCTGCCAATCGCCTTTTTAAGGTCAGCTGGGTTTAAGTCGGAGAGTGAGGGATTCATTATGGCCTGTCAGGATGGTGTTTTCAACATCTTAGTCCACCAAAGCCACTTGCACGTCCACTTCCACCGACATAATGCGGCATTACCACCTAAGACACTCGTACAATGTAGACCAAACACTAGTGCTGCCTTACATCCCCGGAGATATTGATTCTGTTGTTGAGAACGAGAAATGCCGGATTTACTTGAACTACTCGTTCTCGACGGTCAGGCTAATCCAAGCCAACAAGCTGACATAGTCCTCTTCGACCGTCAACTCAAGGTGATATATGTATATCATCGAGTTGTCAGTATCTGCTGAGAAAAATCTATCAACTTGAAGGAGCAGGAAAAACGGAAACAGTTACTTTTATATAACGACTGAATGAGAACACTAAATTCGTATTTTGTTCTAACAAAGAAATTGTACGTCAGATTTGCTAGTATAATGTTATAAATTTGCTTCTTATTTAAAATAATACCACAATTTTCTTTACTGGTTGTCATCTATACATAAAGTTTAAAAACGATTTATAGATTTTTGTTGGACACCTGGTGAAAACGCCGCCTTAGGATCTTGCACTAATTTGCATTTGAATTTTCCGATCAGAACGTTACGTTGGTGATATAATCTACACTAATCGAAATGTATTTCATTTAGTTCATGATTGCATAGTTTTTGCTAAAGGTATTGGTTTATTGGTTCTAACGACTTATTAGCAAATCACTATTAATAATTTAGAAAGGTCGAAAAACCGTCAATAATGAGAAAAAATCTTATTCTACAACATTACATTCGCCGTCCAAGCAATATAAACTAGTACAATATAGTAAGTAAGCAATACCAAGGTGTGCTAAATAATATTTAGTTAACTTTGGCAATACGATCTAAATAGAATGTATTACTTGTGTTGTGTTCATCCTGCGTCATATACGCCTGCCTAAGGTCGTCTACACAGTGAGCGTCTGCCGGTGATTTGATAACAATAACAGTATAGTTGGGACGCTTCAAGATTGCATCTTTATTCTTAAAGAGTTAAAGCTATAAATAATTTTATTCGTTTCAATTAATTGTCGGCAGACAAGTTGGTTGTGCATATGTGTGCATGCACATAAGCGACTTTACAACTATTTGGATAATTATAACGTAGGATTGAAAATTGAACGAAATACAATTAATAAAATTATTTAATGCTTTGAATATACGAAAAATGTTGCAATCTTAGAGCGACTCGACTACACAATCTTAATATCCAATGTAAGTTTTAATAATTGACAAATTTAGTTTGTTTAATACGTAAATTGTTAACTTTATTTCTCAGACATTATTAAATGAACAAATGTTTGTATTAAATTTAATAATTTTCTAATTCTGTTTATTTAATATAAAAAATATTAACCAAGCTGTAATTCTCAGAAACATTTAAATAAAGTTATCTTCCACAAATTTCATTTTTAATTAATTATTTAATAGCTATTTGTGTATTAAGAGCGCAAAGTGATATATTGTCGCTCTGAGCGAGAGCGGCAATATCACTTTGCGCTCGAATTACACACAGGATTTTATTTACAACCGGTGTTTTATAAAAATGTTTGGTAAAAATTAATAATTATTGATAACTTCAAATTTGACAGTTCAGATTTCAAAAGGTGAGCATCAATTTGCGCTACACATGTTTTTGTAGAAATGTTTGTTAAAATGGTATTTACTGCAAAATAAAATAAAAAATTGCTTTAGTACCTATATCTAGGAATTTAAGTTCTAAATATACATAACTATTATAAAAAAAAATAATAATAAATAAATTACCACTAATCTAAAGTACTCATTTTCATCAGATTATATAAAGTAAGCTGGAATAGTAGCCACGGTTTTATTAACCTTAAATGTTAGGCAAAACCTCAAGTACCCTAGAGTTCGCATGTTAGCGTTTATTGTTTAATGTCAGTAAAATACAAATAACCAACTTTAGTTATACAGAGTAATAAAAATTCAGGTTTGGATAGTCTAATATTTCGTTCTTAGGGAGTTTTCTTCCACTAAAGGGGGTAGAAATTTACTTTCCTATAAATAATTCAAAGAAATAATATCAATTTTAAATATGTACATAACTACATTATTACGTTACATAAAAATTGCGCGCTGGTCACAAAATTGTCGACATCTGTCAAATACCCTCAATGCTTACTTTTGTGTCAAAAGTCGGATATACACTAGACGTTTCTTTATTATGGTTTCCATAGTAACTAAGCGTTTACTTTGTCGCTCGGCGAGCAAGAAAGTAAAAAAACGCTCTCTCCTCGGAAAAGTGCAACTTTGTGCTTTCTTTTGGAAGCGCAAATTTGCACTTTTCGCTCGGTTGTAGAAAAAATATGTTATGTAACAGAAGGTTGTTCGTGGCCACCACCTATAAAATCCGATGTATACTTTGTGAGTCATGATTTTTGATACATTTCCTAAAAAAGTACATTGTTACGAATATTTTACTGTTACTTTATTTTTTACTATTTTATATACTTTGAAATCTTACTAAGAAAAAACCTTACATGAATTAATTACAGTAATTTGTTTTACTTTTTAATGGTATTTTAATGAATTATTATTATTATTATTATATCGCTCCCAATGAAACGTCTGTATCTTTAAAAACTATTAAATAAAATAAATAATAATACTCCAGCTGAAACTTGGACTTACACAAAATAATAAATTATTCTAAAAGTAGAAATAATATTGCTGTCGTAAAGAGCCCGATGGAATTCAGGTTATCCATTTGAGCCCACATAAACAACAATATACCTCCATGAAGAGGGCAAACTTTGCTATCTAAATTAAAATTAGTAATGGTGTTGTTTTCAGATAGCAATCATGTTTGGTATGCCTAGAAAAAGAGCCACGTGCATCGACCACACCTGGGCTGGGCCATGAAATACTTAAAATTGATGTAAAAACTACCACCAGGGTTAGACAGCTATTTAAGACATCTGATTAGGAGGTACCTACTAAATAAGTGCTAAATATTTAGTTAATTATCTTTAGATTAGATGCTACTAACTACCAATAAATTTTTAAACATTCACCTTTTTAATTTTAGTTTCAATTATGGTTAGTTATCATTATTTTTATAGTTTTTAACAAATTGTTTTATATATTTTTTCTTAGAATATTGTTATATTGGGTATGTTATGTATTGTTATGTAAATGTTATATATTTTCATTATCTTTAGTATGTAAGTACAACAATCCAATTTATTCGAAAACAAAAAAAGATTTCTGTATGAAAAATATTTTAAATTTTCGAAAAATTTTATCAGTAGTGTCGCAAAATATTTTCAGTATTAATGTTAATTCTTTGTAAATAGTTTTACTCATTCATTTTAGTTCAGAAAATATATTTTTTCAATAAAAATTATATTGATTTTATAACTAATGGTACTTTATGTATACTTAAAAGAGTATATTAACCTTTCAGACGTGTTTTTACGATTACTTCGGAGATATCAAAGAAAACATAGGGCAAAAAGGGCAATCTAATTTAAAATAGGTCGAATTTTGATGGGCTGTTAGCAAACTTGTCTTAAGTTGTTGAGTTACATCGACCTGTCGCTATTTGTTATACACTGTCGTTTGTTTCGGCTTCTGGTTTTCGATACCCAGGTTCATAAAATGCTAAAAATACCACATAAAGAAGGTTTTTAGGAATATTAAAAATGTTTTGTGTTTTATATTCATTTTGTAATTTTATATTATAAATGTCTGCCAGGGAAAAATAAATACTAAACAAATTTTAAAAAAGTATCATAGGTAAAATACGTTTTATAACAACATTAAAGCAACATTTTTAAAACATTTACATTCTAAAAGGGAATAATTTTTGTGAGGCAAACAGAAACAATAATACAGATATTTCTGGGTAAAATGTTCGTAAAACTGACAGTCGTCGACTTCCGATAGGAGTACAGTTATTGTTATTTGTTAAGTATTTCTATCTTGCTTTAATAAAATAATCCTATATTTAGTGTATTTTATTATAACAACACTTGTTTGTTGATTGGCAAGTTCTATTACCTATATTATTTCTGTTATGTTTGGATTAATAAATTATGGTTATTATGCACATTACATACCTTTATATTAAATTACCATATCTTAATTTCTCTTATATTATTTTATATTATCCAGTATATCTGAATGCAAAATTATTTTTTTATGCTCTCTATCAACAGTAGAAGAGAGAAAATATTTTATGAACAGATACCTTAGATTATTTATTGCGAACATGGCTGTCGTGATGTATGGGAATGCAATTCTGTAGTTTCCCAGATGCAGTTCGAACCACTGTAATGTTCTTTGAGTTGTTATCCTGTTTCGAAAAGCGTATATATCAGATTGTTTTGATACATAGATTTTTGTTGTTACTTTTAAATAAAATTATAATTTAGAATTTAAAACTAATTAATTTGTTAAAATTGAAACAATTTTTTTTGGAAAAAATCCTCGGACAGGTCGATTTTATTTTATAAAAATACACATTTTTTTATCAAATTCAACTTTCGACCATTATTTGTTTTCGAATAATGACGCCATCGACATTTTTTTTAAATAGATCCTGTCAAAATGTCAGCATAATATTTTTTACACCTTACATGAGAAAATTTTCCAGTCAAAGAATTGAAAATTAGAAAACCTATATTTTATTATTAACAAGAAATACATGAATAACTCTGTTGCTAACCAAATAAAATTATCTAATTAAGTGATCGAACTGCCTTATCTTTTTACAAATCAAATAAAAACTCTATTGCTAAACATATAAAATTTTTAGATTGAGTTTTTCAAAGTGCCGTGTGTTAGTAAGTATAAATCATTTAAAAAAGTGTCAGTTTTATACCAAATACTATTTAACGTATCAGCTTTGCAACATTTTTTTTGAAATTTAATGAATATGGCACATTTAACTGTGCCCCGATTTTAATTTTTATTCGATGCGACTAAAAGTCAGCAAGAGGTATGTAATTTGTTTAATGTAAAATATTGAAATCGATCTATTAGCCTATCCACAGTTAGTAAGATTGAGTGTAAATTTAGAGAAACTGGACATATTAAAGACATTCCAAAACCTGGCCGTTCAAAAGTTAGCAAAGATAAAAAAATTGACATTTTGTTAAGTATGGAAGAGAACCCTTATAGTAGTTTATCTCGACTAGTTTCAGTAGAAAATTAAGTTAACCAGGGAACAGTATTATGTGTACCGAAGAAAGAAAAATATATTCAGTAAAAATTCAATTCGTGTCGGGACTCAACGAGGATGACCTCGACCGCCCAATGTAGTATTGTAAAACTGTGATGGATTTTTGCCACGCTTATTCATATTTCCACCGCCAAGCACTTTTTTTCGGATGAAGCCACGTTTTTACTAAATGGCTCAGTGAACCGATAAAATTTGAGATATTGGAGTAGAGAAAATCCTCATTGAATGGTTGATGCACATACTCAAAACCCATAGAAATTAAATGTGTGGGCAGGAAAATTCGATAATAAGATATTAGGTCCGTTGTTCTTTGAAAGAACCCTCTCAGGAAAAAGATATTTGGAGTTTTTGCGAAATAACCTTGTACCCACATTTGCAGAAATTTTCCCGAACGAGAATGATCCTGACCTTCCAGATAATACTATCTTGGTATCAGTAAGACAACGCACTTCAATATTTTGTACTTCCTGTTCGCGATTTTCTGGACAACTGCTTTCCTAGAAAGTGAATTGGCAGGCGTGTACCAATAGAATGGGCCCCAAGGTCCCCAGATCTTAAAAAACTATTCTTTTAACCGTCTCTCAAGTCACTGAAGTAACCCTCTGAAAATCCTAGGAATTTATGTTAGGTAAAGAAAGAGAGGCCCTACAGTTTATTGTGGAGTCCGACTACATCTTATCATTGATTATTTTTTATGGTCAACAGACAACAAAATTTAGAGGATTTAAAAAATAGAATGAAATGCGCAGAAGTAGCCAAGAAGTCATTCAAAATGTACATGAAGAATTTGTAAACAGTCTTGCTTATTATCAAGAAACCGGTAAATGGCAGTTTAAACACTAAATTTAATAGCAACAGTTTTTACTTTATTTTTTGCTAATAATAAAATTTAGGTTTACTAATTTCCAATCGTCTTTTGCTCGAAAATTTTCTTAGGTAAGGTATTTTTGTGCAGTCATTCTGAAAATTAAAAGATCTACCAAAATCAAAAAAAAAATAGGGGGCTGCCATTAAAAAAAAAAAAGATGTCGATGACGTCATTACTTGAAAACAAATAATGGTCTGAAATTGATTTTGATATAAAACTGTGTATTTTTATAAAACAAAATCGACCTCTCCGAGGCCTTTTCCCAAAAAAAATTGTTTCAATTTTAATGAATTTGTTCCATACTTTAGCCACCGCTCACTGTATACAACAGATTTTTTAAAAGTTAGGTTTTTCGATCATATTTGGTTCAGTTGATGTTCAATTGTTTTTCTGTTTCCGTATCTGGAATCCCTGGGAAAAATCTATATCCAGTGTGTTCTTGAATTTTTTTTTTATTAAAAAAAAATTGCTTTAAAAAAAGTTGTGTAACTTCAGAATATTTTCAGTTACTTTAATATTATCTAGTATGACTTATTGCCTAAACCTATTTTCTACATAATATATGTAATAAGGTAGATGTTTTCATATTGAAAATATGGAAAAATTGCACAATAAATAATAAATATATAGGTATACATATTGCATTTTTAAAGTATGAATTCAGAAATTTGTGTCTGGGACATTATTTATAATTATTATCTTTAAAGTAAATATAATTGGCGGGACCGGAGACTTGAATGTTCATAAACGGTTCCCAATATTTCCCTATTAATATTGTATTTGTATTCCTTCAAAGAATAATAGTTAATTATGATACATTTTTAGCTGTTGTTTATCTTTTATACTTCTATCCAGGTGTAATTACAAGCCTCAAAGTTTAACGGATATGTAACAACTTAGCAATTGACTAGTAATTATTACGAAAAAATAAATATTAGTATTACATAGTTAATATATAAATATTAACATATACAAATATTTGAAAATTAAGCAGTGTACTTTCCTAGACGTTTTGATTATAAATAATGACTAAAAATTTAAAGCAGATGTGAATTTGGTATGGCGAGCACGTTCCAGGTGCTGGTGCAGTTTATATGTATTGGCCGCATTACACAGGTTAAACACACAAAACCTTTTCATATCAAACAGAGTTAGAATAAACTTCTGTTTTATACCATTTTCTATAAACACATCTCCAATTACCTCTTTGCTGGTGAATCTTACTAATCAGTTCAAGCTTGAAATTTATAATAAAAGTTTGTAATTTGTAGTTGACATAGGAAAACTAAAGCAATTTTTGACAATAGCTATGTTTTAATCAATGTAGATAATGGTTACTTGTCCAGATTTTGCTATGATCAAAGTGGATTGTAAAGCGAGTAATAAGGACAATACATCAGCTGATAAGAGCATATGGTGCATCAAATGTCAATCATTTTGCCAACAACACGTACTCCAATAAAATTCTTGAATTTGGAAGTTTTACGATGATGAAACATGTGACAAATATCAAACAATAATTTATATGAAACAAAGTCGTTCTATTCACAATTATTTCGAATGATTTTAAATTTTAAATTAAACTTTTTTCCTAGAGCCTCACAAAACACTACGAACGTCTCACTATTGCTCGCTCCCGAATGTAGTGAGATTCAAAAGGAAAATTAAGAGAATCGATTAAGCTGACTAGATTTTTGTTTCAATTTGCATTTCGTTTTTGTCATAACGATTCTCGTATTGTATTCGGATTTAAAATTTCAAAAATAAGAATTTTCTCCTACGAAAGTAAAATTTTAGACAATGGAACCATTGACTGATTTATTATTATTGCCTATAATTACATAGTTAATTTGATTAAAATAAGATTATAATTTTCGTCATAACTGTTTAAATCTGTTTAAATACCTAACATTTTATGAACTGGAAATATAATATAATATAATATAATATAAAAATATATATATATATATATATATATATATATATATATATATATATATATATATATATATATATATATATACATATATAAAAAATATATATATATATATATATATATATATATATATATATATATATAAAAATATATATATATATATATATATATATATATATATATATATATATATATATATATATATATATATATATATATATATAAAAAAAAATATATTTTTTTTTCATGTATATAGTACAGGGTGAGATTTAAATTTCGTCGAATCCAATCGATTGGCACTGTCAAAAAAATGTTTTTTACAAAATAAATTTTAAATTTCTGATAATTTTTTCGTCCTCCAGCAACTGACATTTTGATGGTCACTGGATATCTCTCTAAACGCCGTCCACAGAAATGACGTAACTGAAGGCAGTGTTGCCAGTTCGTCACAATTTTATTTTAAATTAGTACACAACTGGTAATATGCGGTTTGAATTAAATTCTAAAAATGAAACAAAATATAAATATTCATTTTATAAAGAAGCATCGACTTTAACGAACGGAAGAGCAGATTTGTTTATTTAATACGTGGATAGCATAGAACATCAGCTGGCTGCAAGGTCGATTCACTTCTGTTCTGTGAATCGAAGGAAGTCTAAGTCTTAAATTATTAATTGCTATCTACATCTACAATAGAATTATTTTTGCCCAGTTTAGTAAAATGTTAGTAAAATCAACAATAAATTCTGAAAACAAAAACTTACACTCCTTTATACATATATTAAACCATAAAAAATTCTAATACTGAAACAAATAATAAAAAATTGGCATTCTGTACGGACCTATTTAAAAAAAAATCTCTTCTACATCTAAATAAACCGCATACCCTGGTACACAGCAAAAATAAATCACTAATAATAATCAAAAATTAAAAACACACTAATAACCATTAAATAATATTAGTTTCCGAGAATTGCACTAATCACTAATAAAAATATACCGTTCCACGTAAGGCCGTTTTCCTTGTCTAGCATTTTCATCTGCTTGAAAATATGCTTTTAACATATTCACCCACTCAGCATTAGACTAATTATTCGCCATTGTTATCACTACTTTTCATCAAACGAACAAATTATAAATAATAACTTTGATTCGTCAAATTTCAAACATGTGATTTCGAGCGATGACATACGATGCGCGTATAAATGCATTTGAACACATGTTAAGATTGTTAAGTTTAGTTGTTTGTCATCGGCGGCGTTTTGGTAGTGCTGAACTGCGAAATGTAGGTATGTCACTCAGAGTTGTATTATCTTGAGTACAGAACCGGATTGCGTAAGTCGTACCAATTTTTGATACAAGATTCTACTAGAAATCAGAAAATTGCACTAGAATGCTTTTTTAGAAGCGTTCTTTTATGAAATAATAATAAAAAAAACAATATGAACCGAGACCTACTCTTGCGAAATCAACTTGGAAGAAAACGTATTGTTTTCCTGTAAAATATATTTAACAGTTGAACTTAATTATTCTGGTGACAAGCAGAATAATATAATAAATTATGTTACAAAAGGGACAAATTCCCGCAGAACATCAGAAAAAAAGACAGCAGAAAGAAATGTTTTAAGAGTAGTATATCTTTTTCTAAAATAATTTCGTAATCAAAACAAGTATTTCTGCGCTACGAACGCCTTGATACATGTTTATTAAAAATTAATGCTGCTTGCTGAATGGTTAAATACAAATTACCTGTTCTTCTGTGATTGGTTAAATTAAACTGTTTGCTTACATTTAGAGCACGAAAAAGTGACAAGGCAATGACAAGTGAATCATGTTACTTTTAACACGAGCATTAGTTGTTCTTTGAAATACCGCATAGAGGAACAAATTATGATAATGTACTAGATTTTTGAAAGAGGTGCCGATGTACTAAAAATTATTAAACTGTACTGGCAGCACCAATAGACTGGACGAAAACATAAAAGTGAGCGTGATGTTCACGTGATCAGATCGGACTGCGGAACGCTTCGCTTTCCTATTGGTCTACCGGCAATAAAATAGAGGAAGACGGACCCCACCTATTTTACAGAATTGTAATCAGGCACGTCGTTTATAAGAGCGAACAGTTATTTGGCTTATTTAATTTTTATTTGTCCATCGTTATTTCTATTGATTTGTGTCCGGGTTGTTTAAAATACGATACAAAATGTCTAGTACCGACACTGCAGATGAAATGGGAAATAATGTTGACTTAAGTCCACCTAGAAAATGGTTAAATGTTATTTTAATTCTAAATTCGGTCCTGTTCAGTTCTACCGTAAAGAATGCTCTTGCACGTTTGCGCATCAAAAAATCTGTAGACACCATGAGTGAAGCCATTTTGTACTTGAACTTAAAATTTCATTAATTGTTTAGTTTTCTGTGGTTATAGTGCGATTTCTTTCATTATATGAATTTTTTGCGACTTTCTATTATTACGATAGAATATTTTAATACTTTGTGTAGTGAAAATAATATATTTTTATATTAAGTGCAAAAACATTTGATACTTTCATAAAAAACATTTGTAAACAATGTGTTGTGCGGTGGAGAGATGTTCTAACGTAAAACGTTATACATGGAAAAAGTGTCATTGGTTTAGATGCATTTATACCTTGAAAGAGAAGACTTCACTACAATATTGATGCATTTCCAAATACTGCACATGGAGATATTGTTAATTATTTAGTTTTTGAGTGTAGTGCCTACACAAAGAAAGAATTGTGTGTTTGTAGCTGAGTGAAGGAAATCCTTTAAGGAATTTCCCGCAAGAGAAGCTTGTTGCAAAGGTAAGAATAAGTTCAATTATATCACTCTCAATATCAGAGATTTCTTCACTGTAATATATATTATAATAGATTGGCTATATTTCCATTTTTAAATTGTACAATGCACACAAAGATGTAAATATTTTGAGTTTCCCATTTTGTATTTGTACTAGTATTTCCACAAAAACACAGATATTATGAAAAATAACAAATTTAATGATGTGAAAAAATGTAAATCAATCAATGAATCAATAGTGAGAAAAAATGTTTTAATTAGTAGTTGGATTCTTTAAAACAATTAAATTGAATGCATGGGTTACAATGTTGTACTTTACAAGATGTTTAATTTTCGAGTAAAATATTTAATTTCAAAAAGTGAGTTCATTTTGACCGGTGGTTCAGTTAGATGTTTCTTATCTAATATTATTATCTGCGGTTGGATATTGTTTGCAAATAAAGTTGGGTAATTGTTTTTATTTAGTGAATGAACCGTCTTACTAATTTGAACTCGTTTTTTCATCTTAATTCTATGAATATGCTTGATGATGTGATAATAATCACCTGCAGTCAGTGGTGAATCGTGAATTGGTCGCTAATGTAATGTACGTAATAGATAGGTCAGTGTAACTCTCCCATTGTCCTGTCAGGTCAATGAACCGGTCAAACATAGTTCAATTACTGTTTCAAAACGATTTATTTATTAATAAATTACAGGATTACTTCAAATTTTTATAATCGCATGGTAAGTAACTACTTGCATAATAATAATCCTTTTATAAACTTTAAAAAAACGAAATTACAATTGTCGGTAGCATCTTATAAGTTTACTGTTCATCGAAAAATTTGGTTTTAGTTGTATATTCCATACGAAACACTTAAAAGAAATGTTAATTGATGCAAAAAAGGCAAATTTGTATATTTCTTATATTAAAAGGTATTTTAAAATGTTTAAAAATTATTTCAAATGGAACAATTAATTGCTTAAGTAGGTAATTATTTTATTCAAAATGATTATGTCCGGGAACTTACTGCTAGATGATAAATTGCATAAGAAATGCGGCAACACTGCTTCAAGCCACTGCACCATTTCAGATAAAATGAAAAATGTTTCTAGTAATCAGCAGTTCTAAAACCATTTCATCTTATTTTTTTGAAAGTCGATAACTCAATTTTACGTGGGAATTAAGAGAAAAAAAAACACCGATTCTTGACATCTGTAGAAACCATCTGACACATTTTTTTTTAATTCCCACGTGTAACTGAGTTATCGACTTTAAAAAAAATATGATGAAACTGTTTTGGAACTGCTGGTAACTGGAAACATTCTATATCTTAGCTAAAATGATGTAATGGACTGAGGCAACGTTGCCGCATATCTTATGCAATTCTCTCACCTAGGCGCGATTTTGCAATCGTGAGTTAACATAAGTTGAAGGTAACCTAGCATTATATTTTCACAAAAATTGAGAGATTCTAATACAAATCACTTCAACAAAAAGTTACTTTAGCATAAAATATTTGTTGCTATAACCACTTCCAAAACAAATGTAAAATTGAAAAAAATTCGAATTCTAAAAGTGTGAATTGCGATATTAGCATCGCATATGTAACCTATGTTCTTCACACATCTAACCACGCACCTAATCAGTGTTGCCAGATATACCATTTTCATGGTATTTATACCATTATTTTCCCTTGTGTATCTGCACTTATTTTAAGTAAACAACTATTTATTATTTAAAATTTTCTACCATTTTACACCAATATTAGCAAAAGTTGATAAAAAAATTAAATTTAGATCGTCCGACCTCGGTCATTTCTTCCATTAAAAAAGAGTAACCTAAATTAAATTTTATACTGTGTAAGTAGATCTTTATTAATCGGAACCTCGCGTAAACAGCGGTAGTTGTGCAAGCCGAAATAAATAATAGTCTTTTGTTGTTTTCTGTTGTTTCTGTTGCAATGGTAAGACCCGTTTTTTCAATGCTCAGTTAGCTAAATTAACCGTCAGTTAGGTCAATAGAATTTTTTGAAAAGCATCATGATTTATTTATAATGAAATTTATAACCTATGTGAAAATCTCACACATCTGGCAACTATGTTACCAAAATTTATTATTTATGAGTTGTTCCTTTGGTGGTTCATTTTGTGAAAAGTAGTGATTAACCATAGCGAATAATTTTATTATTCTAATGCTGGATATGTTAAAGGAATATTTTCAAATAGATGAAAATGCTAGACAAGCAAAACGGCTATGGAATGCTATCCAAACGTCAAGCCCATATGATATGTTCATGTAGTAACTGTTGTATTAGGTAAGTAAACAAATCTGCTTTTTCGTTCTTTTAAAGTAAATGAGTCTTTTTAAAATGATTATTTTCAACTTTGATTCATTTTTAGAAATTAACCGTATTAAACAAGCTATTGAGACAATAATAATAATTTAAAATACACAGAAAAAGTATTGCATATTTTTAATATTTGGTGCTTACGTAACGAGTTCTGTTTATTTATAAAAAAAAGTGTCAGGATTACCTAATTTTACAAGGAAAAATAAATAAACAGATACTTTTAACACCTTTTATTTTAAGAGCAAGCTACAAGTGACAAGTGTCGCTTTCCACAAAGGACTATTCAATCGCGCCTTGGCCGCCGTGAGGTTTATTTCTTATTTTTGCCCAGTGCGTACAGATATCATGCTTTCTTAAAAAAGAGCTCAATGTTTTATAAACTATTATATTTATTGTGGTGCGGCGTCTACACTGATATTAAATAAGTCTAATATCGTGTCACAAAATGTCCGTGACAACAGGGTAATATATTTTTTTAAAAATTCAAATTTTGCAATTCATGCAATTATAGGATAATTGTGATGACGAACTCTGGCAGTGGCAACACTGCCTTCAGATTTCTGTGAACGGCGTTTACAAAGTTATCCAGTGACTATCAAGATGTCAGTTGCTGGAGGACGAAAAAAATTATCAGAAATTATAATTTGTTTTTGTTCAAAAAATTTTTTTGACAGTGCCAATCAATTGTACACGACGAAATATATTAAAGGTTAAAATATAACTACGCATTTAACACTCACCCTGTATATATATATATATATATATATATATATATATATATATATATATATATATATATATATATATATATATATATATATATATATATATATATATATATATATATATATATAATTTTTTTTCCTCTTCAGTTACTAAATCTGACATAACTTTTATTAGATAATTGAAAATATCAAAAGTTATAGGAATGACAAAGGAAATGGTGACATATTTTACACCCGATATTTTTTCTTGGCCTCGTCTACTATTTTTTCGATTTCTTCTATTGTTAGAGGCGGTGGTTCTGGCTTTTCGAATTTTCAGTAGTGTCCTATTTAAATACATCGCTAGTCCTCAGAATTCTTTTTATCATACGGAACGTGTCATGTTGGTATTTCTTGAATTGACTTGTAGTGTACGGCTGTGTTTTTCCCCTACTTGGGAATTTTTATGGCAGCATTATTGCTTTTAATGATACTACCAATTTCGTTACATTTGTTAATATTCCCTTTATAGGATCTAAATTGATATTTTCTTGAACAAATAAATTGATTATATGATCAAAACAGAGAAGATATCTCTTTTTTAAATATTTTACAGGCCATATTTGCACCATTGTCAGTTACAAATTACAATACAGGATATTTTTCTACCAATAACCAATATATCACTTATTAAATATTTTCAGTAAAGAATCTGCGATATTTTCAGTTGTATAGTGAATTTTATTTGCTAATGATTTTGTGGACAATACAGCTGAATTGAGTTCAAATTATTGTGTAATGAAACGATATACAGGGTGGGGCAATAGTGCGTCCGACTTCGATATGTCGAGTTCTATGGTAGCTAGAAACTTGATTTAAAAACATAAATAAACTAGACAAAACAGTTTATAACCGGAAATTATTTTCGAATATACAGGATGAGCCAAGACGATCCTACAGGGCTAACATTTTTTATAGAATGCCAATGTATATTAAAAATATTAATTCACAATTATCGATTTTAAGAAAAAATATGTTAGTTCCAGTTATGAGAATCTTGTGATGACACTCAGCCATTTTCACTTCCTAAAAGTGTACGGGTGGCCAAAAATAATTTTTAAATTTACAATTATTAGAACTGAATTTTCTCAATTTTGTCCAACTGTTTCTTCCGTTGACAATTAATAGCATAATGAAATTCCAATTTGAAAAAATTGACAAATTTCTGTTCAAAAAGTTGTAAATTTAAAAATCCTTCTTGGCCAACCTGTATACTTTTAGGAAGGGAATATGTCTGAGTGTCATCACATAGATGTGTCATAACCGGCATAACATATATATTTTTTTTAAGTTGATAGTTGTGATTGTAGTGATATTTTTAATATACACGTGTAAAATAGTATAATTTCAACAAAAAAAAATCATTACATATAAGTGGTTGGGAGAAAGTCAATAATAATACAGGAGTGAAAGGAGGCCACAAAGAAGTTTTAAAAAATGTTCTGATATACATGGGATTCCATTTAAAAAAATGTTACTTGACACTGTAGAATCATCTTGGCTCACTCTGTATATTCGAAAACAATTTCCCGTTATAGACTTTTTTATCTAGTTTACTTATGTTTTTAAATCAAGTTTCTATCATAGAACTCAAGATATCGAAGTCGGACGTACTATTGCCCCACCTTGTATGACTGTTAAATAGAATTTGGTTGCTACTGATGTCTATTCAACCGTTATGGCAATATAATTAACATTACTTAAAATATCTCAAGTTTCTTAAATGAATTCAAGTAATAAATTTCCTTTATGTGATCAATGAGCATCGTCATTCTTATGGTATATTGATGAAAATAAGTTATAATCAAGTTCTTGCACAAAAGATTTAAACACACTGTCATTGGGAATACTAAATGGCTGAAATTATCATCGTTATTGCCTTGTCTAACTGTTTCTTCCGTTGACAATTAATAGCATAATGAAATTCCAATTTAAAAATAGGATTTATAGATCTTATATTAGATTGTGAAGAATTTGATGTGCAACTGGAAGAGGATAGTTAGATTTGTCATTTAGACAGGGGTTAAATCTTTTAAGATAATCTACTTAAATTACTAGTATTTCCGCTGGTCTTATATATTTTTTGCCACAAGTCACAGATTTTTCTGTTACCTGAACTGTAAAAATACTCCCCTGCTATTGGCCGCGCAGAACTTGATGTACACCTGGAAGAAAGGACCGTCTTCCAGTAGTAGTTCTTATCATTACCTTCAGATGAACTCTTTTGAGATGATCTCTTAAATTTCCACTGATATTATATTCTTTACTACTTCACATATTTTGTAAATATTCATCTGATCTTTTCACAAGTATACATGGTTTTGAATCTGAGTAACCAAAAGTTGTTTCTAAGGTAATTTGGGGCGCTGAATCAGAATTTTCACTCCGTTTTTTTAAGATTGGTTCTAGTTTTCAAGATAGTCAATAAATTAATTTTTTACGATTTTTGACAATTAATGGTCATTTTATTCAATTAAAAGTGATAAATCAGAAATGAAGAGCAGTGGAACTGAGTCATTTGTATTGTTTGGGATCCGTTTCACGCATTAGACTCCAACAGTAGTCGTTCATCATGTCTTCATCCCAAAATCCTTGGTATAGTCATTCGATGTTCGCTAGATCTTGGTGTAGCCGCTCTCTTTGCTCGTAGCTCGTATCGATCAAGTTTTCAGAGAAATAATCGAGATGGGAATGCAGGAAATGCATCTTAAGAAACATTCGATCTCCAACCCTGTGGTAATTTTGCAATAAATTGCCGATGATTTGCTTGAAATCCGGGGATTTACGGTTGCCGAGAAAGTTGTAAACAACACTTCGAGATGATGCCCATGCTGCCGCTTCATCGGGAGTTAAACATTTTGTAAAGTTTCCGTAAGCCATTAATTTTCGAATGTCAGGTCCGACAAATATTCCTTCTTTGATGACGTATGACAATTTAGTACTTGATTAAGTACTGAAAAGCCAATCATTCACGGTTGAGCGCTTTGACGAAGTTCTTGATAAGGCCAAGTTTGATGTGAAGAGGTGGCAGGAACATGTCCTATGGATTCACAAGTGGTGCAGAGGAGACGTTTTGTTGTCCTGGCTCATAATGAGTATGACTTGGCCAATATTTTCTCACATAATGATGGTAAGTTGCACGGTTATCCCATAGGCACAAAAAACAGCAAAATTTGGTGAATCCAGATTGCATCCCGATCAAGAGACCAATCACCTGTTGGTATAATATGTAAATCAATTAATGTTTAAGATTTAATTAGAAATAATTTTCAAAACTCTATATCGCCACAAATTTTCCATTGATGCTCATTGTATTTGATCATTGCCAAGATATTACACAATGTGTCGTAGCATTCTGTCATTTGTACTGCATGAGTAATCGGAATGAATGGTTTTCATTTCCATTGTGGAGCATAACAGCTATCAGACTGTATTTCGAACCATCGATGAATAAATGCCATTCATTTCGATCGTACGGTGTATTCGTCGCATCAAATAAACCGTTGATGTCATCGCAGACACATGTTCTCTTCTTTTTTGAACAACAGTAGAAGTGCCTGGTTTCTGTTTCTGTATACAGTGACTTGTGTTTGAGTGTCAAGATATTTCCACTCCTGCAACCGTGATGCAAGCAACTCTGCTTATTGTTTCAATACAAATCACAAATCAAATCACTCAGTCATTTTGCGAAATTACATGCTTTTCTTCCATGACGAAATCGCTTCCACTGCTCGGCGGTGATGAAGTCGAAGTTCCCAGGGCATTTGCACTTATATCTGGACAAACTGGCAATGGATCATTGTCCGTAGGTGGAATTAGCTTGGACACTGATGATACGTCAGGATATTGACACTGTGCTAGTTTTCTTGCATTTATGCAGACGACAATCATCAAGCAATAATTATCTACATGATTTTTCGCTTCTCTCCATAGCATTGGCAATGAAAATGAAAAGTACACATGTTCACCGAGTGACCACTTGTACAGCTTTGTTCTGTACACGTTACACAACAATTTCGACACTTACGGCTTGTGAGTGTTTGCGACAGAGAAACCAAAGTAATACAAATACGCATTTTTGAGCGCATTTGTTATTATTTTGTCACTTTTATAAGCATATAACATCCGCAAACGTAACAAAAACACTTTGAATCGACTTTGTAACACTGTCTCTGCATTTTCACACGTTCCTAATCACAAATAATATGTTTGAAATGATTTGTCTGGCGATGCCTTCATCTAATCGTTGATAGCGCAATGCTGCAATATGCGAGAACTCGAAAACTAGAACCAATCTTGACAAACGGATTAAAGATTCGGATTGATTGCGTTAAGAATCGTTTTCATCTGCTCTGGTCCAACAGTTGATCGAAATTTGTAAACTTGTGAAATACTTCCAAACTATTGACATATTTTTTTTATTTCTGGTACTTGTATAGCATCCTTATAAGGATCAGATTCATATTGTTTTTGTTTACGATCACCGGAAACAGCAAATTTCGGCAAGTTTCATGACATGAAAATTGAAATATAAGCAACAAAATAATAATCTTGTGTTTTTTTTGTTAACTTACTTGCTTTGGCGCAAATTAACTCAAAAATGTTTCATTATTCCAAATCGGAACATAAGCATATAGCACATAATAATCTTATTAAACAGTAACAAAAAAAAGCAACTGAAAATCACAGAATAACAGATGGTCTAATTAGGCGTTTTCCATTTGTGTGATGCTCCAGAGTAAGAAACTTTACAGAGTGCATGTAAAGAGTGATTTAGGTATATTAATTAAGTACTCTCAGGGCGAGGTCCGTAAAGGAGTCTCCTTTACGGACCTTGGAAAAAAGCAACAAAAAAAAAACAACTGAAAATCAGAAAATAACAGATGGTCTGATTAGGTGTTTTCCATTTGTGTGATGCTCCAGAGTAAGAAAGTTTATAAAGTGCATGTAAAGAGGGATTTAGGTATATTAACGAGGTACTTTCAGGGTTAGTTAACTATTAATTGTAAAAAACTGTAGGCAATAATCTATAGTGCTATGACAGTTCTCCACTTCTACGCATTAGGTATTCTTTTGCACTCAAAAATAAATAACTAGCGCTAAATTCGTTAGAGAGTTATTAACTATTAAAACGGCCTATAGACAGCTTTTCGATTTTTGGGACACTTCAATAGAGAAATCTAAAAACTGGCATGTGCCCCAAGTAACGGAGCTGGCGATGATCGTATCATTAGGGTTGAAAGGTTGAGGGAGCTGGTCAATTTTCTTATCAATAATTTGTTGTTCATTATTAATGACAGTTAGCGCCCACTGCCGCTCTTCAAATTAAATATAGCGCACCAACATAATAGCTTATTGATCATTTATTAATATCGGAGGCGGCTGGTTGCGGAGATTCTATAAAATAATTAAAGCTTTATTATTTTGTAGAGAATAAAAATAGTATTGAACAATATTGGTCTAAGCACATTTCCTTGGGGAACTCCATATTCAATATTTTAAAAATACTTAGGGTAATTTTAATATTGAAGCTTTGTTAGTTTTAGCAAAACTTACTATATTATTTAGTAAATTTTGGTTTTAGATAGAATACAGTTTTCAAACCAGTTATTACAATATAGAAATATCCATATAATATGTACCTACTTTAATTGATTCTATTCTAAAATTCATGTTGAAACATTCTACAATCAACATTAATTGCTGTTTTAATTGATAGAGGTTACATTATAAAATTTAGGTAAACAATCAATAATAATTTGTTAATTGTAATACAATATAAGAGAATACTAAAATGTCATATTTATTCAATGAATGCCCAGCGACATTAACTTAAATCTTTATCAGGTAAATATGGAAGAGGTCTTTAAATATGAATGACAAATATTAAAAAAGAGACCCGTTTGTAGTAATCCCACTGAATGAAACAAATAGTATATATTCATTGAGAGACAAGTTTTTGAAACATATTTAAAATATGACAATGTTGTTGGCCATCCGAGACACAGGAATGCAGCCTGGCGTCTGGGCGAGTCTTAACGACATGCGCCATCGCTATCTAGCGACGATCAAAAGAATTACGTTTGATAATCATCAAAATATGTTCCTATTCTCATATATTTTTTTTAGTCTCGTATGAGATGATACACAAGGAATCACTGTAAATATAGCCGAAAACTTTATAAAATACATTTCAATCAAAACATTTTCCAATTCTGTTAATATGAGGTAGCGATTAGTTTCTGACACCAATATTTTGTTTTTAAAACACCTAATTTAGAATTTGCAACTTTATAATCCTTTAATTTACGGTCGACCTTAAGTTTTATTCAAAATTATTAATATACAGGGTGGGGCAATAGTTCGTCGGACTTCGATATCTCAAGTTCTACGATAGCTAGAAATTAAAAAAATATATTCAAGTAAACTAGGTAAGAAAGTCTATAACCGGAAATAATTTTCGAATGTACTATGTATATAGCACATTTTTTGACGCCTCTTTCTAGACTCTATTCATTTCTATATTATTATTGATTATCTTCCAACCACTTGGATGCAATGAATTTTTTTGTTGAAATAATGCTATCTGCAGAAGCATATTGAAAAAATCACCAAATTCACAATTATGGTTTTAAGAAAAACTTATGTGAATACTAGTTACGAGACATCTAATTAATGTTTCTGAATCATTTTTACTTCCTAAAAATGTACAGGACGGCCAAAAATTATTTTTGTATTAAGAACTTTTTAAATACAAAATTCAAAAATAAACTTAAAATATAGAGGTTTCTTCAAATAATTCATTAGAAAAAATTATAATAAGTGCAACATGTGGAATGTTGCCCATTTTGATTGACACACGTCTCTATGCGCTTTAGAAATGAGACCATTTAATGGGACCATTTATTCCAATCCATTGAAGTGGGTAAATAGTGTTTAACTGGTCCCTTACTGTAATAGTTTTTTTTTTGTAATTTTTTTTTGCTGTTCTCGTTATTCGCCAAGCAATAAAACCTCAGATTAATATAAACTGTCTTATACAAACGAACTTTTGTTTTGGGTGAGTCAAACAGAAATTGTTTGCTTACCAATAGAATTTATAAGCAAAGGTATCCTCAAAGAAGGATTCCTAATGTTAGCAACTTCCAAAACCTTCTCGATAGATTTGTGGAAACTGGAAATGTCGAATATAAAAAATATGTAAGAATAAAACGTACTGTGAACGAAGAAGATGAGTTCTCTGTGGTGCTGGCAACGGTTGAGAATTCCTATATTAGTCAGAGAGAAGTGAGCTCATTAGTAGGAATAAGTAGAAGTGGTCGAATCTTAAAAACAAGTAAGTTTCATGCATATCATATCAAATATATCAAGAACTATCTGCTGACGGTTTTTGAAAGGCGTCTACAACTTTGTAATTGGGCCAGAGATAAAATGCAAGATGTCACCTTCTTCAGTAATATTTTATTCACTGACAAGGCAACGTTTAATAAAAATGGATTTGTTAATAGGCACAATTTCCATTATTATGCTTCGGAAAATCCTCACTTTTTTAGGCAAGTTGATAACCAGCATGGTCTATAAATGTTTGGGGAGGAATTATTGGAGAACATTTAATAGGGCCACATTTCTTTGCTGGTACATTGACTGGAGCTATTTATCTTCATTTTCTGGAAAACTATCTGCCACAGTTATTGGTGAATCTTCCTGAAAAAATTCGAAATAGGATATGGTTACAGCAAGATGGTGCTCCACCACATTATTTAAATGCAGTTAAAGACCACTTAAATAATTCCTACCCATTTCAATGGATTGGAAGAAATAGACCCACTAAATGGCCTGCTAGACCCCCAGATCTTACACATTGGTGGAATATCACTAATATTTTTTTTAGACATTGGGACCGATATTGCTCATCAACGAACTCAATCTCTTCCTTGATCTCTAGAATGTATGTACCAAATTTGAAAGCTTTATCTCAAAACTGTAACTGCTATCGCGAACCAGACAGACACACAGACAGAAAATTGTTCTCTCTGAAATTTTGTGTATCGTCATAATTCGTCAAGATTCGTCCAGAAATGCCATAAAAATTTTCAAAATTTTTTTCACGAATACATAACTTCCTCATTTTGAAGGGTGAGGAAGTAATTGAACTAATTCATAGTTTACCTTTTTCAGTCAATCCTCAGTTTGTTTTTCTGTTGATGACGTGTTGACATTGAAAATAAATTAATCTTTTACATTAAAAAGTTATACAAAGAATCAACATTTTTTGAGCAACTTGTCAATTTAACAATTTTCGATCATAGGGGGCGGGTCCTATAAGATTTTTTTTAGTAGCATCAGTATATTTTAGGTAAACTATGTTATGTAACAACATCGGTGAAAAATTTTACTAACATTTTTTTTAAACAGACAAGACAAGAAGGAATACAAAACTATTGGCAACGTCCGACTGCACCCTTTTAGTTTCCAGTACCTTAAAATGGAAACAACATTTTAGTAACTTCATTAAAATACTAAAACTAGCACAGTAAAAGTGAAAGCTATATTGTTGCCAATAATCAATGATACCGTTTGAACAGTTTTATTATTTTGCTCCTGTTGTTCTCATATATTCTTTGATAAAACACTTATGTAATTCGAATTTAAAGTTAAATGTGCTTCAGATTAAGCAAATAAATTCTTCAATAATACCTAACTCTAAATAAATATTGTGTGATAATGTAAATATGTCAAACAGAAATTATAAACATTTTCTCTGAATTTTATATGAAGTAAATTAAAAGTTCTATAGCTATATCAAGAACTACATCTTATAGGGAATGTAGATATTATCGTGGTGGAAACTAGTTAATAAAAATCTCAAACAAAAAAGGACCAAATTCCAAATAAAACCATATAACATGGATGGGTACGTGTATAATAAATAGCAGATATTTCAACCGAAAATTAGGTCCTCCATCTTTATTGCCTGCCAACAGAATGGATAAAAAACTGATATAAGTTTGAGAGCGCATTGTCCAGACGCGAATCCCGCTGCGAGGTGATGTTCTTGCGGTAGCGGGGAAATAAGGGAGGATGGCAGGAATGATTCACTGGTACCAACAAAATAATATTGTATACATGAAGTATGGTTTTAGAAATTCTAAACTTATTATATCTTTTCGGTCATGTGACCATAGGTTGAATGAATTTAATACTTCGTAGTTAGAGGTACATAATGTTTATCAAAATTTATATATGTAATATAATGAATTTCAGTAGGTGCAATCAGTACTTATGCATTAATGTATCATTTTTAATTCCTATTTTAAAACAAGTGACCGATATAATACCAAATAATTGTTTTTAGTGATTTTTCACTTGGCTATTTGTAAATAATACAAATGAGATTAAACGCAATTTATTGGGCGGTGTTCTACGTGAAACATAGTTAACAAGCCTACTTTAAAAAAAGTTTCTAACAAAGATATAATTTCTACAGAAATTAAAAAACGTAATTACAATAGTAGTTAAGAGAACTGTGACTATTCGGTAAAACTTTTGTGAATGAATGTAATTGATTTAAAGTTAAATAGGATAGCACAATGAATGCCGAAGGGTTCATCGCCTCCTAATGAGGCGGGCAGAAAAATTTATAAACAGTGGATAGCAACATATTTTGTTGATGTATTACGTATATTGGTCAACACTGAATTTTTAGTATTTTCATGACCTTATATCATTTTTAAAATTCCTTCTGGTTTGTGCTACATCATTTTATGGCAATATCTTACGCAGCTTATAAATTTCAAATTTATTCTCCCTTTTAAAAGCATTGTTATTTTATAGGAAATATTATAATTTTGTATACCCAAACTAACCTACCTAATACTTAGTTCAAGCATTCGCTCTAAATTTTACGAAACCCATTAAAGATCTGTTAAAATAACAGCTGTGTTGTTGTCATATTCGACATTTAACTATCTAATTTGTGATATTTGCAACTAAGAAATAATTATACGCTTGAGGTCTATGTCGAATAGTTTTTGTTGTAATTTATCTAATGTACCTAGTTGTGAAAAAACTAGAACATTTAAAGATATAATGAGAAACCCTGCAAGAGTTGCAAATTATTTGAGTACTTTGTAGGTACCAAATTTAAAAAAATTATACCCCGTGTGTTGTGAAATTTTTTTCGACCTCGGTTTTGTAGTTCCAGAATAGGCAAAATTATTGTAAAGGGCAATTTTTTTCGTTAAAGTTAGCAGTTTAAATGTTTTTTTACTATTAACAGGCAATTATATTTTATTACAACTTTGGCATTTGAGAGTGTATGTTGACGCAAGAAAATGATGGCATTTAAGCACCTGTTTATTCTGCGGGGATGCTTGTCTATTTATACTCCTTTTAATAAAATACTCTTCTTGAAACAAATATTTCTATTTATTTATTTCGTGTTGACAGAACAAAACGTTATTTATGTGTTAAATAACACATTTCTAAATATGAATAGTTATAAATATTAAATAAGATCATAGTAACAGTTAACATCCAACACTATTGTCTCTTTGGTATCTCACATCCAATGGAGCACATTCAGCTGCTTCATGGAGCTGAAATAAACGATTCAGAAGTAGTTCTGTAATGTCCCACATATGCTTGATCAGAGAAAGGTCAGGTGATATTGCTGGCTAAGGAATAACTTCAACCTCAGATACCTCTTCTTGTTACATTACCAATAGAGGATAGATAATGTGCTGAAAAACTCGATTTTCTAAATCTCTAAGATGAAATAACAGGTTCTGAGATCTGATCAGTAAATCTGACCGTTTAGTGTACGTACACTATGTCTACATTAAAGGTGACCTGCTGCCATAACATATGATACTCCGTATCGTAATTCCCCCTAGTAAGAACAGTCTCATCCTACACGGAATTGGAGAAATGACTGTTTTCTACAACGTCGACGAATTTTTCGGCATCTCATATACCGTAAACAGAAGTACTCTTTTCTAATTGATCTCGATGTGGTAAATCAGTTTTTCAATAGTACCATAATTCTAAGGATACTCTTCTTCAGCCGTTCTTCTAATGCTTTTTGTATCACTACGGCCCAGATATCTCTGTTCTCCCAAGCAAGCCGATATATCAATAATGGTAGAAGCATTCCTATCAATTCAATTGGCGACTACTAAAAAGAAATTCCTGTTTCATGCATTTCAACTCAATCAGTTACACAAAATTTTAGTAATTTTTAGAAGATATATTAAAAGCAATATATACAGTTTTACTAATATTATTGTGATAGAAAACGGTAATCCCACTAAAAGGTTTTTTTTTTTTTTCAGTAACTTTGCAAGATACAAAAAAATAATACTTTGTTATTAAAATTTCAATGACATTGCATTTTTCATCAAAGTACATACATAAGAATTGAAAAAATATTTTACTAATGACTATTTCATGTTTTTGCTTTAAAAAATTAATAAAACTGAACTAATAATTTTCTCAAAAATATAAGTTATTTGTAATCTTATGCCTAAAACACGTTTCATTTCCTAATATTCCAGAAGAGATTCTAACAAACTTGTGTTTTACACTTGTACAACCATTTATTTATGCAGACAGAGTTTGAAAAATAAACATATGTCAAGTGACGACACAGGAATGTAAAAAGACGCGGGGCTGTCGCGTGCGGACCCATTTAAGATGTCAGAGAGATCGAATGAAAACATGATGGAAAATACTCACCATGATAATCATATTTTAATAACAACGTAGCTCTTTTTAAATATTTGCTCTAGGAATTTTAATAGGGTTATTAGTTAATGATTGATTAAGTACAATAGAAGTTGAAACTCTATAAAGAATCCTTTAATAAATGCAATGTAATTTTCTGTAATTGTATTTTAGTAAAGCAATTTTCAATACTGATATAAATCTTTATAGTTGACTGATTTATTTTTAATAGATTATTGTTTTATTAATATTTATCTGCATTGTACACGACGCCGACGTCAATAAAGTACTGGATATTAACTCAAATTAATAATAATAATAAGTACTCATATTCGTATGTGTCTGTAATATTTCAAACACAAATATATCTGAAATTTTGTTTTTGCCTTATTTAATATCTCGAATAATAGGTGAAATTGTTCCAGACAGTTTAATTTATAGAAAGTCTAGATCCTCGATTTTGCCAGTAACCCAAATAAAAAATATAATAATAATAAAATAATAATAATAATAATAATAATAATAATAAAAACCCGTCTGGGTTCGGGTTGTAAAAAGAATAGACTCAGGGTCCGTCCCCGCCTGTCGTAAAAGGCGACTAAAGGGGACACCGGCTCGCGAGCCAGAAACATGAATGGAAACACGTATTAGGAAAAAAGGTAATGGCGTGAACGGGATCGACCGCAACGCTGCGAACGATGTCGCGCCCGGCAGGGGCATAGACGAGGTAGCCCAGGTCGTCAATCTGCGAAACCCTCGTAGACCCGGGAGGGGGAATGACGAGGTACCCCTAACCGTTAACGAGCGAAACCCTCGTCGAATTGAAATGGAGGAAATACCGAGGTTGACGCAACCCGCAATGGAGGGACGGGCCTTAAGAAGCAAATGGACCGCCAACCAGTACAAAGAAGTAATGTGGTGCTATTACTACGCAAATATCACCAAATCCGAAGGCGGTAAGGTAAAAGGGACTTTTGCACTCTGGAGGGAAAGAAACCCTGAAATATTCCCAAACATGAACCCTAACACCCTAGCAAACCAAAGGCGGTTCATTGAACGACAGGAGAAGCTCACTATCAACGAGCTCAACGGAATTAGAGAGGATGCCCACAGAGCAGCTACGGTGGCACAAAGACAGCATGATGAGTTACCAGCACCAGAAGACAGAGAAAATTTGGGTCCCACCCCCGAAACAGCAACCACTTTAGAGCCAAGGAAACAAACAGCCATGAATGAAGAAATGGAAGCTCAGATAAAAAACAAATTGGATGATGTCATCAACATGGACATTAAAGACCGCAAAAGGCTTAAGAGGATAAGACCTAATAAGATCATCATGAATCAAATCAAAGAGGCAAACATAATACTCTACAGGATAGCCCGTGACCGTGGGAACCTATCCATCACAGATATCAATTGTATGATTTACGCCACAGCAGCAGTGATCGCAGGAGAAGTAAAAGTACCGTTAGACTCAGAGAAATTCCAGACAACACCCTTCTGGAAGAAGAGGATTCAGAACACCATAGAGGCTTATAGGAAAGACATAGCAATCCTGGGGAAAACAAAAAGAGAGTACCTACACAACAAGTACTCAAAAAGGCAGACCGTATTTTCCAGAAACACAGGTCTAGAGACATACAAATTATAGAGCAGAATCTGAAGATGAAGTTGCAAGCAAAAGCGCAGAGATTGAGAAGATATACTAAAAGGAGTAACCACTTCGAGCACAACAAGCTCTTTGAGGAAGATGCCAAGAAATTCTACCGCCAAATGAACAACCAGCAAACCGAAGTCCAGACACCACCCTCACAACATCGTATTGAGGACTATTGGCGTGGGATTTTGGAAGATGAAGTGATTCACAACGAAAACGCACAGTGGATTGAACAAGAGCGAAGAGAACACCGGAGGATTGAACCCGATGCGTGGTCAGATATAACAGTGGACGAAATGGTGGCAATAATCCAGAAAACGCACAACTGGAAGGCTCCTGGACCAGACATGGTACATAACTTCTGGTTGAAACAACTGTGTGCTCTACATGGTAGTTTAGCAACGGCTATCAATAAACTCATGCGCCACCCCGAGGAAACTCCCGAATGGCTAACCTCAGGAAACACTTTTCTGCTTTATAAAGGCAAAGATGGTGAAGACCCTAAAAACTACCGCCCAATAACCTGTCTGCCAACGATATACAAGGTGATCTCTGCAGTCCTAGCAGATAGAATCTATGACCATCTGACAAGACACAAAATACTTCCAGAAGAACAGAAAGGGTGTAGAAAGGCCTCCAGAGGTTGTAAAGATCAACTGCTAGTGAGCAAAACCATCACCTCACTAGCAAAGAAGCGACACAAAAATCTCAGCATGGCATGGGTAGACTATAAAAAGGCTTTCGATAGCGTTCCTCATACTTGGATTGTCGAATCACTCAGAATTTACCGTGTATGCCCAGCAATAACTGATTTCATAGAAACCACAATGAAGGGATGGAAAACAGAAATGTGGCTCCACCATTCGAAAGGTCCCATAAGAACAGGAAACATGAAAATTAAAAGAGGAATCTTCCAAGGAGACTCGCTCTCTCCTCTACTATTCTGCCTGGCGCTCGCTCCCTTGTCAAACCAGCTAAACAAACAAAGAGTTGGATTCGAAGTTAGCGAAAACAATAGGGTGAACCACCTATTTTACATGGACGATTTAAAACTATTTGCCAAGAGTGAAGCCCAATTAAAGCAAGAGCTGGATATCGTTAAATCATTCAGTGACGACATTAAGATGGAATTCGGCTTGGATAAATGTGCTACAGTAGTACTCCAGCGAGGTAAGCACGCTAGAAGCCAAAACATTGTGCTAAGCGACCACTCTGAAATACGAAGTATGGAACTTGGTCAAACGTACAAGTACCTTGGCGTCGAGGAATGCACCGAAATCGACAATAGCGAAATGAAGACCAAAATAACTAAGGAATACTACCGTCGTATAAGGCAGGTTCTTAAGACCGAACTAAACGCCAAAAACAAAATCGCAGCCATAAACGCAATTGCTGTCCCTGTGGTTGCCTACAGCTTTGGAATTGTTGATTGGCTAAGAAGCGACATCGAAAAATTCGACAGAAAAACGAGGAAAATCCTCACGATGGGCGGAATTCACCATCCGAAGGCCGATGTACAGAGGCTGTACATTAAAAGAAAGAATGGTGGTCGCGGATTAATAGAGCTGGAGTCTGCTTACAACTCATCTATAGTCGATATATAGAGCTCTATACCCGACAGGGTAAGGAAAAACTCATACGGCTAGTTAAAGAACACGATCAGGGAAAAAACCTGTACTCCATACAGAAAGAGGCGCGTAAAATCCAGGAAGATTTTGGAACCTGGGGACACTGACGAGGAAGCCAAGAAGAGGATCAAATCCAGCATCGAAAAGAGGAAAATAGAAGTACTCTGCGCAAAGCCAATGCATGGACAGTTCTTCTGAGATCTCAACCGACCAGCGATTGACAAAATGGCATCTATGATGTGGCTGAATGGAGCAGGTCTAAAGGGGGAAACGGAGAGTTTGTTAGTAGCAGCACAGGATCAAGCCCTAAACACCCGATACCACCAGAAAATGATCCTGAAACAGCCAGTAGACAGTAAGTGCAGAATGTGCGGCCTGGCGGAGGAACATGTCAGCCAAGTGGTGGCGGGATGCACTACGCTAGCGCCAGCGGAGTACACTCACCGACACAACAGAGTGGCCAGCTATCTTTACTGGGTCATATGCAAGCACTTCAACATACCGGTGCCCGAGAAGTATTATGAATACGCCCCTGAAAAAGTCATTAACAACAACGACGTGACACTCATGTGGGATATGCCGATCATAACCGATAGGGAAATCCATGCGAACCGACCGGATATCGTCGTGCACAATAAAAAGGAGAAGACTTGCTTACTGGTTGATGTGTCAGTCCCAAACGATACCAACGTGTTGCTCAAGGAAACTGAGAAACTGAGTAAGTACAAAGACCTCCAAATAGAAGTAAGTAGAATGTGGAACGTGAAGACAACAATAGCTCCAGTCATTGTAGGAGCACTCGGAACTGTTAAGAAAGGCTATGACAGGAGTTTACATCAGCTGCCTCGCCAGCCCAGAGCACAAGAAGTGCAAAAGATCGCACTATTAGGAACAGCTCATATATTGAGAAGAGTCTTGGAATAGGAGTCTCTGTGATTTCTTGTTGAAGTCTGGATTCTGAGCTACAAGACCAATCAATAACATCGGGCCTAGGCCCCAACAGAGCCGCACCCCAAAAGCGCGCGCAAGGGGTCGGTGAATAGTTTCCGGTACTGCCGAGAAAGTGAACGCTTAAATCTAATAATAATAATAATAAATAGGCCGATCACTTGCCTTAACTCCTGCTACAAGATATTTACACGTATCTTGTATGCTAGGACACTGAGGTCTGTTGATCCGGTCTTCCAGCAGATACACGAACAGCGTGGTGCCAAGAAGGGCATGGCAGGTTGCAAGGACAGCCTGCTGATAGACCGCTGTATTACACAGGATTCTGTGCAATACAAGCGGAATCTATCGATGGCCTGGATTGATTACCGCAAGGCATTTGATACAACATCACATGAGCTATTGTTCTACTTGCTCAAATGTCTTGCAGTACCAGCACCACTAGTGAGATGCATAGAACAGCTGCTGCCGCTCTGGAAGACCCGCTTCACCATAACATCAGGTGCACAGCGGGTCACGACAGAGCAGGTGGCATTTAGGAGAGGAGTTTTCCAGGGTGACTCCCTGAGTCCTCTCCTCTTCTGCATCTCACTGCTGCCGTTGTCTGTTGGGCTCCGCCAAACCCGCGGATATCAATGTGGGCCACCCAGCGACCGGAGGCATAAGGTCACCCATCTATTTTATATGGATGACCTTAAACTTTATGCCTCCGGAGAGCGTGAACTACAAAACGCTCTTAGGGTGGTCGAAGAATATACGCGGGCAATTGGTATGGAGTTCGGGTTGGACAAATGTGCAGTCGTCCACCTCAAGAGAGGACGATGCGGGGAATTCCCTATCCATTATTCTTCCATCAAAACCCATTATAAATTTATCGCGTAGCACTATTTCTGACTCGTTGCCAAATTGGCACTTACTTGCTAAACTTCTTAGCCTTGCAGCCCAGACTTTCACACTTTCGTCAGGATATTTCACTGCACTGTAAAACTTGTAACTTGCCATGAACGGCCTGGAGGTTGATTTAAAATGTTTGTTGCAAATTGTCAGTATTTCCTGGTACGTCTTCTCCTCTGGGGCATTTGGTACACACAAACTATATATTAATCTATACGCTTCTTCATCGCATGCATTTAACAGTAATGCTCTTTGCACCTTGGCGTCCTTTATGTTGTTGGCAATAAAATATTGTTCCAATCATACTTTGAATATACTCCAGTCACTTTGATTTCCCTTGAACTTCGTCCGCCATTTTCTAAATACTCACGCTTCTTTTCTTCGACCATTAATAGGAACTCCCTACGTGAATTCTTGACTACCTCGTCGCCAAACTGTAATGTCTTGATATCACAATTAAATAATGAACAAGCTAACTTTCATTAACGTATTTATTGAGTATTGGAATACACACTTGTTAATCATACACCACGCTACAATGCTATACATATACCGCGAATACCAGCCATGAGTGAGGCCGAGATATGCGTCTCATTACTATATGTAGGTTTATGTCCCTATAACCCTGCGCAGCCACGCATGCACCGTGTACCACACTACAAATATACTTGCCGTTCTGATTCTGCTCTACTACTTCGGAGTAGTAAAGTGGACGGTAGATGAGCTGCGCTAATTAGACAGAGATACCCTCAAGATGATGAATATTCACAGAAGTTTTCATCCTAGATCGTCGAAACTGTAGGAGTGGGAGCAGGATTGTTCAAGGCAGCAAAAAGAGCCGCAGATGAACTCGGTCTCGCATTTGACATCAGGCGAGGAGGCCGGCGAGGTGCTGATGTTGAGCCAGTCACCGAACTTCAGCCAAATCGTCTGAATGCCTGAATCAGAGCTGCCGAACAGGAAAATCTGTTTCGGCAGCACGTCGATAAACCCCAGCATGGTGTCTTCTATAAGAACATAGAAACACTGGGTTTATCGACCAGGCTGACCTTCCCCTTTCTAAGGTCAGCAGGGCTTAAGTCGGAGACCGAGGGTTCATTATGGCCTGCCAAGATGGTGTTATCAACACCTTGGTCTACCGTAGCCGCGTGTGGCGTGTAGAGGTTCCTGATATCAACTGCAGGACCTGCCATCAGGCGCCGGAATCGCTCATGCACCTACTATCTGCATGTCCCGTATATGCGATTTCGGCTAACATCCACCGGCATAACGCGTTACGAGTGATATACTACCATCTAAGGCACTCGTACGGGGTAGACCAGACACCAGTGCTGCCTTACGTCCCCGGAGATATTGAGTCCGTTGTCGAGAACGAGAAATGCCGGATTTACTGGAACTACTCGTTCCCGACTGTCAGGCTAATCCAAGCCAACAAGCATGACATAGTCCTCCTCG